>CM021101.1:381588330-381975993 GCA_007115665.2 Sequoiadendron giganteum
TAGACAAACTACTACTACAACTATTAAATCTAGAAATTATAAATAACCAAGTCAACCACTTTGTAACCCATTTCACATAGCAGACTTAGGTGGTAATAATGAATCCTTTTAAGGCAGGACTTAAGAGAAGAAAAAAAAAACATATCTAGTTCCTTCTTTTTCTTTGGTGATATGGTTATTGAACAAGTTTTCTCCATCATCATTATCTTAAATTTTGTTGAAATATGGTAGCTTCGGTCAGATATAAATGATGATCGATTTGATCATATGTGTGTGTATATATATGTCAGTATGTACTGACATATGTATACACACACATATATTAATTATATATATATATATTCATGTCATCATTTATATATATCGAAATCTGCTACATCCCAAGTATATTATCGATCTGCATTTAGAGGTTATTACTTGCAGATTATTGGCTTTATATATTTCATATAGAATCTCGATCAAGTTCCAGATTGGAAATTATTTATTTGTGCAAGATAAAATACACATCGGACTTAGCAAGCATTCATGTTTATTAAGTAACTAACCCGATTGGTGATCGGGTGTCTTAGTTAGACGAAAAGGCACAATCCATGAGATACGCCCCATGAGCGGACATGTCTCCACATAAAATACACATCGAACTTAGCAAGCATTCATGTTTATTAAGTAACTAACCCGATTGGTGATCGGGTGTCTTAGTTAGACAAAAAGGCACAATCCATGAGATACATCCCATGAGCGGACATGTCTCCACGTTGTGGAGACATGTCCACTCATGGGACGTGTCTCTCCATTCGTATTTAAGACAGATGCGATCCACAAGGAAAGACATTGAAATAAATAAATGCTCTGCTCTTGAGGATCTAATATCATTAAACGAAAATTCAGACTTGTAAATTCATGATCAATACTTCCAATATTGATCTGGCATCAACTTCTTAGTTTTAAGTTCAATATTCTGTTTATAATCTGAAAGAAATTTAATCATAAACAACATGGTATCAGAGCCACGTTAAGAAAGATCCGATTAAATCCAAATATCAGATTATTTGAAATCGTATTTTCTCTTGAAATCGCAAACACATTTCATTCTTCATAATGTCAAGTGTAATCAGATTCGAGGATCGTCTTGAAGGTGCAAACAAATTTACATCATGGAAATTCAGAATCATGATGATTCTGAAAGAAAATAAGTTACTCATTTGTGAAAGAAAACAAGATAGAACCAAAAAATGATCAGGAGAAATCTCAATGGATTGAGAACAATGAGAAAACTATGAAAATTATAGTAGATGCAGTTAGGGACCATATAGTACCTATTATGTCTAAACATGAGACTGCATACCTAATGTTTAAATCCCTTGAAAGCACTTTTGAAATAAACAACACCAATAGGACCCTTGCTCTAAAGAGGCAACTTAATCATGTTCAAATAAACAAGGGAGAATCTATCGACACATATTTCATGAGAATCACTGAACTAAGACATCAACTGTCAACAGTTGGATATCAAATTGATAGCAAGGAGTTAACACTAATAGCTCTAGGTGGCCTACCAAACTCATGGGAGTCATTTGTTCAGGAATAAGTGCAAGATCAAAACTCCCTAAAATTTGATAGGCTAAGAACAGATTGCTTACAAGAAGAAACAAGACTAATAACAAAAGGAAACAATCAAAAACCCATAGATGAGGATATTCATGTGCTAAACACAAATTCTCATAAGAAAGGTAAGAAGAAAAACTTCAAGAGAAAGAAGAATTCTTATGGAAAGGGATCATTCAAGAAAAGGAAAGACATCTCCCAAATACAATGTTTCAGATGTGATCAATATGGACACTATGCAATGAAGTGCCCTGATAGAACAAAACAACAAGCATCCTTTGCTAAAGTTGGAAAGTCAAATACAGAATATGATTCTAAGAAATTTGTCCTCTACTCAGCATTATCAAGCCAAGTATCAAACAAAGTCAATAACTGGGTAATTGATAGTGGTTCATCAAGGCACATCACAGGATTCAGAGAACACCTAGATACTATGATAGAAGAAACTGATGAAGAAGTAACTATTGGGGATGATTTTGCACATCCAGTTAAGGGGGTTGGAACTTGCACCATAAATTTGAAGTTTGGCCTCTCTCTACAACTCACTGGAGTATTGTTTGTACCGGGAATAAAGAGGAACCTAGTATCCATTTCTGCTCTTAAAGACAACGGATATAGGCTTACCTTTATGGATGGAAAAGTTCTGGCATGGCCAAAGAACTCCACCAAAAAGAAAGCACAAACTATAGGTATAAGACAAGGATATCTCTACAAACTGTGCACTAACACTAATCAAGCCCTTATTCATGAGACTTCTGATTCAAATGAAATTTGGCATCGAAGATTAGGACATATTCATTTTCGTGTCCTACCTTCAGTAGAAAAATTAGTAACAGGATTGCCCAAACTAAAACAAATTCATGAAGGAGCATGCAAAGGGTGTGCCCTAAGGAAGAATACAAAGGGGACCTTCCAAAATAGTTTGAGTAAAACCAAAAACATATTAGAACTGGTACACTCTGACTTATGTGGACCCATGTCTGTACCCTCCATGGCAAGATTCTTATATTATGTAATATTTGTAGATGACTTCTCTAGAAAGACCTGGATATATTTTCTTAAATGTAAAGAGTCGATAGAAGTCTTTAAAAGGTTTAAGGAGTTCAAAGCTCTTACAAAAAAAAATTCGGGTAAGAAAATCAAAATACTAAGAACAGATAATGGGAAGGAATACACCTCATAAATCTTTAAGGAATTTTGTGTAAATGTTGGGATTAAGAGGGAGTTTACTGTAGCCTACAATCCTCAACAAAATGGTGTTGCTGAGAGGAAAAATAGAACTATTGTAGAAGCTGCTAGAGCAATGTTGTACGACCAAAACATAGAAACTTCATTTTGGGCAGAAGCCTCTAGAACAATTGTCTACATTCAAAATAGATGTCCCCACTCACATCTAGATAACAAAACTCCTGAAGAAGCATTTACTGGTGTAAAACCTGACATAAGTCACTTAAGGATCTTTGGTTGCCCTGTCTACATTCATGTACCTAAAGAAAAGAGATCTAAATTAGCGCCTACTAGAAAGAAAGGGATATTCGTGGGCTATAGTGAAACCTCAAAAGCTTACAGAATATACATATCCGGACAGAAACAAATTGAACTAAGTAGAGATGTCATCTTTGAGGAAGACATTGCTTTCAAAAGGGCAAAGAGTTCTAATGATATAGAAATTCAAGATTCTCCTAAAGTCGTGGAGGAGGATCCTGCTCCTGAGATTCAAAGGGAGTATCCTGAAGCAATCATAAATGAAAACCAAACTACTCCAGAAGAGAATCCTAATAACAACAACAAAAGAAGACCACTTTGGCCTAGAAAGATGATTGAGGAAGCTGAGAATTATACAGCACCCAAAGGAACTTTTAGAGAAAGTAAGAGACCCAAAAGATTCTCAAGCTATGTTGCCTTAATGAATGAGATCATTAGTTCATAATCAACTAGCGTTACGGAAGCTCTCAAGCATCAAGTATGGAAAGATGCTATGTCGGAAGAGTATCAGTCCATTCTGAAAAATGATGTATGGAATATAGTACCTAGACCAAAAGAGAAATCTGTTGTCTCTTCGAAATGGCTCTTCAAAATCAAACATGCTGCTGATGGTAGTATAGAGCAACACAAGGCACGTTTTGTGGCCAGAGGTTTCTCACAAAAGGAAGGTATTGATTATGAAGAGACATTTGCACCTGTTGCCCGGTACACCTCTGTGAGAGTAGTAATAGCTATTGCAGCAGCTAAAGGCTGGAAGATCCATCAAATGGATGTGAAAACTACCTTCCTGAATGGGACCATTGAAGAAGAAGTCTATTTAGAGCAACCTGAAGGCTTTGTGATACATAAAATAGACTCACATGTATGCAGATTGAAGAAAGCTCTATATGGACTTAAACAAGCCCCCAGAGCCTGGTATGAAAGAATCGATAGCTATCTTTTGGGACTAGGATTTTCCAAGAATGATGCAGATCCAAATCTCTATTTTAAGGTAATTAAAGGTGCTATGTTAATACTAATTTTATATGTTGATGACCTGCTAATAACAGGAGAAGATCACCTTATTACTCAATGTAAAAAGGACTTGGCTTCAGAATTTGACATGAAAGACTTGGGCATTTTACCCTGGGGTTAGAAGTCTAGCAGAAATCAGATGGTATCATTTTAAATCAAGGAAAGTATACTATTGATATTCTGAAGAGATTTGGGATGTTAAACTGTAGACCCATGTCTACACCTATGGAAACCAACTTACACAAATTGAAAGAAGCAGCAGCAGAATCAAAATTTGCAGATCCTACTCTCTATAGACAGATAATTGGATCATTAATGTACTTGGTTAACACCAGACCGGATATTTGCTATGCAGTGAATGCCCTAAGCCAGTTTATGTGTGAGCCAAAGGAAATACACCTTTTTGTTGTGAAGCATATATTGAGATACCTTCAAGGTACTATTGGATATGGTCTTAAATACAGAAATGTCAACCTAGATTTACATGGATACTCTGATTCAGATTGGGCTGGAAGTGTAACCGATCGGAAAAGCACATCAGGATGTTGCTTCAGTTTAGGATCGGCTATGATCTCTTGGATCAGCAAGAAACAGTCTTCAGTGGCACAAAGCTCAACAAAAGCCGAATATATTGCAGCCTCTATGGGAGCAAGAGAAGCAGTATGGCTCCGGAAATTGCTTGTGGGATTATTTGGTGAGCCCCTGAATCCTACTATTATCCACTGTGACAATCAGAGTTGTATTAAGCTTTCAGTGAATCCAGTATTCCATGATAGATCAAAGCATATAGAGATCCCTTACCACTATGTGAGAGACATGGTAGAAAGGAATGTGATCCAGTTGGAGTATATTAGTACAAACGATCAAACAGCAGACATTCTCACCAAGCCTCTCTCCAGAGTTAAAGTTGAACACTTCAGGAAGAAACTTGGTATGGTTGAAATGTAAATTATTATTGAGATTGAGACTCAAATTATTTGTTTTGTACTAATGTATTTAAAAGATGTTTAATGTGTAAACTCTTTTGTCATGTGTGTGACTCCATGACTTTATGGGCCCTCTCCCCCTGTGTACATTATTGAAAGGTGACGATCTTTCTGATAATGAACACTTGTATTTGACATTGTAAGGTGACGACTCTACAATGATTAGTTTCACTATCATGATGGATATCATGTGACTTGATATCCGTGGATATGTCATGATAGTATCTCTTGGACATTTTGATAGATATCATGAGACTTGATATCAGTTGAAGATCATTATGATCCTTATGGGATAATCATGGTGGATAAATGTATCCTTGGATATGCCATGATTTATTATGGTAGACATCATGAGACTTGATGTCAGTGCACATACCATAATGAAGATGTGTTATGAAGAATGTCATGTGACTTGACACTCTTAGAAGCATACCATATCTCCTGATATCACGAGTAAGGTGATATCACTATATACTTGGTTAGAGTTATCTTCCCTAGCTAAGAGGGAGTGTTGAAATATGGTAGCTTCAGTCAAATATAAATGATGATCAATTTGATCATATGTGTGTGTATATATATGTCAATATGTGTGTGTACTGACATATGTATACACACACATATATTAATTATATATATATATATATATATATATATATATTCATGTCATCATTTATATATATCGAAATCTGCTACATCCCAAGTATATTATCGATCTGCATTTAGAGGTTATTACCTGCAGATTATTGGCTTTATATGTTTCATATAGAATCCCGATTGAGTTCCAGATTGGATATTATTTATTTGTGCAAGATAAAATACACATCGAACTTAGTAAGCATTCATGTTTACTAAGTAACTAACCCGATTGGTGATCGGGTGTCTTAGTTAGACGAAAAGGCACAATCCATGAGATACGTGGACGTGTCTCTCCATTCGTATTTAAGACAGATCCGATCCACAAGGAAAGACATCGAAATAAATAAATGTTCTGCTCCTGAGGATCGAATACCATTAAATGGAAATTCAGACTTGTAAATTCATGATTAATAGTTCCAATATTGATCTGGCATCAACTTCTTAGTTTTAAGTTCAATATTCTGTTTATAATCTGAAAGAAATTTAATCATAAACAACAAATTTCCAACACATAAGATTTCATTTCAGACTCTTTGTCTTCATGTTTATGTGGACAACATTCCATACAACTTTCAATTTCAATTTTGGAGGCAATCTTGTGCAAAATGTTGTCACCTTCTATATCTGTAATGTCCCCGATTTAGCCCTACTCTCTACAATTGGTTTTAGCCTATTTCCAGAAACTCGTAGGCTAAGCAGAATGGGAAATTAGGGTTTTCTATTTTATAGGAGGTTTCAAATGCAGTTTTGAGGGCTTGCATGTGTGTTTTTCTGACACATGTCTAGTGGAGCTTTCTGGGTTTTTGAAGAGCTTCAAGATGGGGTAACTTGCATCTAAATCTGACATCCTTTCCGGGCACTTACTATTTATAGTGAGTCATGATGGTTGTCCGATCTGTGCTTAAAAGATATTTGGAAACACTTACTATTTATAGTAAGTCATGATACTGCTCAGTTGGCATACAGATGTGGTTTTGGCAAACTTACTATTTATAGCAATATGCTATTGTTGGTAAGTATATTTATAGCAATATCACTCTAGCAGCAATTCAATCTTTTGCAGTTCAGTGTGGCCGATCAGTTTGGCTTTCTATTGAGTTGAAGTGAACTTACTATTTTCGGCAGTGGCTATTTTTAGTAAGTCTAATCTTGGCAATATCATCATCTGCAGTTCAACTCAGGTCATCATGCTATTTGTGGTAATCCATCAGTTTCAGTATTGGCTTTGGTTTTGGTTATCTCCTTGGACTAAGTATTATACTTAGTTAATTTCATGTTTTTAAGTTGTACCCCCACGCCTAGGAGTGATAACTTCATGTTGTTTTAAAGAGAGGACATTAAGGGGTCATGTTGAGCATTTAATGATTTATTAAATGCTTTATTGTTGCAAAGTAAAATGGACGCCTAAAGGGAAGGGAAATAATATTTTATTATTTCACAATAAAGTGAATGGTTGAAGGTGGCGTCCCTTGGGAAGTTGAAGTGATTCAACTTCTTGGAATTCAAAGTGTTTCATTTGCCCATTGAAACTTATATATTGTTGCATTGTGGAGAGCTGATCATGTTATGTTTTGGAAAGCAAAGTTATGCTGCTGGTTTGAAATCCAGAATCCGGCTAAGGGAAAGCTTAGCAATTCTATTCCACTCTTCGGGCCTGAAACTATGGTTCCCTAGATGATGGATTGAGAGCGTGCTTCATTCAAAAGTACATATTGAGCTTCAGTGTTGGAGAAATTGAGGTTATTTCTAGAAATTGTGTTGTTGGTCCTTTCATGGCTGAAGGACATTTCTATTTACAGCTTTGAGAGTGATTCTTATTTTGTTATGGGTGTTTGCTCTTTCCATTCCTAGACCAGAGGCGACCATTCTTGGAGATTTGCTGATTTTAGTTTGGAGGCTTTGATTTTATATGTCAAAATCGCCCCTCAAGGAGGGCCGTACATTTCAACTTGCATTGGGATTTGGGCCATAAATAAATAAAGGTGTTTTGAGGCTTTTTCTTCATCTCAGCAGGGGCGCCTATCTTCTAGTTCATCATTGCACTTGGAATCATGCAATTCGGAGGTAATTCGATTGAGTTATGAGCATTTGATAAATTTTTGTAGTTGTTGATTTGACATTTCCAGAATTACAGTTTGCTGAAACAGAATTAAATCATTTGTTGTTTCCATCTTTCTTCTTCTTTTCTCATTATGTTCTAACATGGGAACAATGTATAACTTGGTGCTTGAAAAATTGGTGAAAAACATTGTAATTTGCAACCATCTTATTTGTACAAACTGTTAACAGTAGTATTGTTTCAGTTTTAATATTGTTGCATTATTTAATTAGTTTCACACTAAGCAACCCTGGACAGTGAGGATAAATTGAATTGTAACTCTTTTGCATACCCACTTTGAAGTGGTGAATCCCCACTCTTCAGTGGATGCTTGTCGCAGTAGAAGAAGTATTTAAATTGTAATCTTTTCCCCCCACTATTTGGTGGTAGCGTGGAAAGTCTCTTTGGCTGGTTATCCGCCTTTGTTACATTTCAATTCAGTTTTAGTACTCTGCCATATGTTAGCACCTCGCCTGTCAAAGGATCTTGAGTGCACATTCTTGGTGTCGAGTTTAATCTCTCTCATTCAGTGTAATCTTTATATTAGTGTTTCAATAGATCCTAGGGATCCTCTGACCATATGCCCGCCCCTCCTCCTTAAGTGGTTTTAGGGCGCATTCTTGGTTAGAGTTCTTTCATGCACGTTTTGGGTTATGCTAATCTTAACAGGTGCTTGGTTACATTGTAATTGTTCACTAAGAATCAAGAAAAAATTGAGAGAGTATATTTCAACATCTAATCATTGGTATGCATTATCTGTCCATTCATAATGACAGCTTTTCTCCTCTACACTGCTTGATCTTCAGTTTCTTTGACTCTTGTATCCAGCACTCGTTGGTACCTGTTGGTGCAAGAGATTTTCTTTATTTTGTCTTTGTCTTTAACTTAAATGTATATTCTTCCGATATTGTAAGCTTTTTGCTTGCAAATTATGCATCTCTGAATTTGACAGTCTTCCTCTTTGTGACCTTCCATTTGACACTTCAAACACCATTTACTGGGTTTTCCAGCTTAGACTTGTCTTCTTTCATTACTTTATTATAACCTTTCCTTAGCATCTTTAGATTAATAGCACCCTCATAGTTATATTCTAGTTCTTGAATTATAAATAGCGTTTTTGCTCAACAATTCACAAACTTCTATTGAATAAATTCCACAGCTCATTTACAAAATATTGTTTGATTTAATTCATTCTGAATTGACTTTTTCAACATTTGTCAATTGTAGTCTTAGGATATTTTGCCTTACTCCTGTTTTGGACTTGCTAGTTCACTGTAAATTTGGGCATCAATATGAAACCTTTAAAGCTCTTTGCTAGTTTTGTTCTTCACCTGCCCATGACTCTTATTCTTATCAACCTCAAGCTGGTCAGTAAATTGTATCATCATCCCTACAAAGTAGTAGGGAAATTCCGAAATACTCAAACTCTATTTCCTCTAAAGGTGAGCATTTTCAGTGTGCCTCTCCTGCTGCTCAAAATCTTTTTAAGTTTCAGTGGAAGAGGTCAATCTGGGTCAATGAGTGGACCACAGACCAATTAATATTGAAAAACAATTCTGAGGAAGTCATGGAAAAAGAGGATTTGTCTGATAAAGCTGCTGTGGACAAACAAAAATCTCTTGAGGACCTATACTCCAGAAAATATCAAGTCGGAAATTTGATAGAAGTGAAGGTGGCTCATGAGAATTCTTATGGAGTTGGAGAATTCTGCAAGGGCAAAGGAAACAAAATTTCAAACCCTAGAAACTAGCCTGATAATGAGATGAGGCAGGTGTCTCAGCTCTCTGGTCTCTTGTAGAGAAGTTGTATGCAATCAAGCCTTGGGCCCAACATCCAATCCCTGATATCTTTTAGTGCAATTAAACAAATAGTGGATAAGGGTACTGATAGAGTTAGTATGAAAGATCTTAGAACAGAAAATGCCAACTGTGTAGCTCTTGTAGTTTGTAATGTCCCCTTCCGATGCCTAACCAGGTGTGATTAATTAGCCTATTTTATTCCCCTAGGCTAATGACAGAGCTAAGGGAATATTTTAATTTAATTATTTAATATTATCTGTTCCAGCATATCTTAAGGGTAATATCATTTAATTTAATTAATTAAGTTCATAAAGTGACTTCGTGGATATTTAATGAAGTTTTTAAAAGGACACTTCATTATTCCCGAGTTTATTTAAAACTATCAAAAAGCGAGAATTTAAAAAGTTGGGGTGGAGTCGGATACAAAAGTGAAAAAGAAAGCTCATTTTGGTATGCTTGGAAAATTTTCTATTGTGTGACTTTGAAGACTTTTCGGAGTTTGAAACCCTAGGACAGAAACCCTACAGTTACTGGATTTGATGGTGAAGTGATTCTACCCTAGCCAGTGTGTTGGAAAGATTGTTCAAATTTCTCACATTGATTCTACAAGGCAGAGATACTGAAATTTGCTAAGTCTCTTACAGAGACAAATTTCAGATTTGACTGATTTTTGGGGCTCTCAAGGAAACAGGTCAATATCTAATTTATTGTTATCAGACTGCAGAGTATTCCCATTGCTTCTGTACCATTTATCAAAATATAGAATGAGTTGGTGGAGATCATCGAAGGGGAAATAGGAGCTTTATTTAGCCGTTGCTTCATCTTTAATCCAATCGCAGCCTTCAATACTTTTGCCACACCTCATAGTAGCGCTGTACAAATTAAAGGCTACTTTGGAGGGTGGCGTGGGGAGCATTTGGAGTCAAATCAATCAAAGGAGCTCACAATTCCTCTTTAGAGTTTATTACGGGCATTTTTGGGACTGCGGCACTATCAACTCCTGGCCACCATACATATTAAAGGCTATTACTGCAACTTGGGAGGGGCCATACAAAGGAGATGAATCGCTGGGTGTAGAGAATTATTGCATGAGATTTTCAGGTCAGAACTGTTATGCTGGCATCTATGAATATTTTAATCTTTCAAACTGTGTAATTTCTGAATTAATATTTATACCAGCACTTAGTAAAATATTCAGTATTATTATCACTCTGTGTACACCTATATATATATATATATATATATATATATATATATATATATATATATATATATCTGTTGAGCTGTTTTAAATCTGGATTCAATGTCCATGCAAATTCAATATGTAAATTGCATTAAATATTAGTGTCTCACTAGAACAAACTGGGAGATAGTTCAAAACAGCAGTGTGTCAACTGTTTGACGAAATGCCTGTGAATAAGGATATATGAAATTGTAAAAACTTTGCATACAAAATTGCCTTGGGATATTTCATAGTTGTGCATCCTCCTTATCTAAATGCTTCTTTTTTGGGATAATAGAAGTGATCCTCATATTAACAAGGTAGGATAGGTTATCTACAAGAATGGTGGTACTGGTTTATGGAGCAGTAATCAGATTGAGATTGTTAGTGATCTGCTCGAATTGAATGACATGGCTCTGTGTTGGATTTTTGCTGGAGTAGACATTCTGATTTCTAACCCTGTGGGCATAGAAGCTTATTTGTTTTGTTACTTTTAGTAGCAGATATTGCACTCTCCTTTAAGATTAATCCTCTGTAATTTGATTTGTTTGAATTGTTATTGGTCTGGATTTATATTTTGGTGGACGGGAAGTGCTGCCTGCCTTAAGAAATCCTTCAGATTCAGGAGCCAAAACTCCATGCTTGCTTAATGGAATAAAGCTAGTTTTATCTTTAAAAAAATTGTGACAAAATAAGGATGTATAAATGCATTCTACACTCTCAAACTATACTTCAAATTTCCACTCAAATACAGCCCTAATGTTAGACATCTCAAAATTGGCCGTACTCATGGGCTTCTAGAATTAGCGGTAGTTACAATCATTATTTATAGAAAATAGGGTATAATTTGCAGGCAAAGCATGTGACACCAATATAATCCATAGGGATCACATTTTGAAATTTGAAATTTCTATTAAAAGGGCTTCTGGTTGTGAACTATTAGCTATATCAAGTCAAATAAGATTCATATAATTTACAAACAGTAAGGGTACTTGCAGGAAGAAAACTCTAACATGTTAAAAGAAAATTGTATTGTAATACTAATGAACCAACTACTACGTAGAATAAAAAATATGTAGATGCTAGAAACAATTTGATTTATAAAATTTCCAACAAATAAAACTTTACTACCATATTTTGAACCAATTATTGCATATGTCTCTTCAACAGGCTGCACTGTTTGCAAAAGCGTCCCTCCAGCATCTAACAAAAGCGCTTCATATGCATTTCCTTGCCTTGGTCCTTCATATACACAAAAAAAATAAGAAATTTGAGATGTACAAAAAATAAAACCATTACACAAAATCATTTTTCCCATAGATTCTACAATAGCAAACATAACCCTTACATATCAGGTTATTGCTGATGTTAGCATACTAATTTTTTTTCTGCACAACATGCAAACACAGTTCAGCAAACAATAACTCAAACCAGAAAATAGGGTAATTATTTTTAACAAACTAGAATACGCATGCAAATATGTGGAGTGGAGATATTAGTTGTAATTATTGGAAAAACTATCAACGTTTTATCTCAAGAGAAGTTGCCATGGATCAATAAAATAAAAGACACAAAGCTTTAGGATAATTACTTTCATCAAAATGATATCTAAATCACAAAAGATAAAAATGTATTGAAACTAAAAATGAAAACTCTTTGACTTGAAAGTTTTGTGGGTATGAATCCTCCTAGATCAATCGGGGCTCCTCCTATGGCAATAGTCCTGACTGTGTAGAGTTTAGGAAGCAAATGTGGAGCCTTGACTTCTAGCCACTGCTTAACAAACCATTTGGATTGTTGTCGGAGCTGGACCTTTGTGACTACTCTGTATAGAGGCATAGAATAGTTTTATGTAAACATGATTTCCAAAATTTGATCTATCTTTGCTGCAACAGGTCATTCTTCAGTTGAATGTGAGGTGAAGAAAGCTGAGTATGCATAGTTGTATGGCACAATCTTCCTTGGAGTTAGCACAGCATGTATTGAGCATGAATTCACTTCAATAATTTAGTATCTCTTACTGTCCACTGTTACAACTATGTTGTGTGGATAGGCACTGTACACACACTTGTGACTATGCATGTATGGATGTCCAACGAGTACATTACAAACCTCCATTGGCACCACATCACAAACTATTTCCTCCTAAAAGATAATGACATATGAAAACAGTACTAGAGAGTAACAAGTATACTTTGGTTGTTGCATGCAGTAAACCAAGGTTGTAGATGGGGGCATGGTTGGAAAATTCAACCACTTGACGATTTTTGAAGAAATCAAATTCTTCATGCTACCACCATTGATCATGAATTCCAATGGCTGCCCCTTCACCCACGTTTGTCAATGGAATAGTCACTCTACCTCAACATCTTTAGCAATGTTGACTAGGGCATTGAGATATGTGTCAATGATTCCATCTAAGGACTTGACATCATAATCCTCTATTCTGGCTGTTGTAGGTAGACTCTTTTAAGCATGGCACTCAGCATTGGAATGACTACAAGCTGTTACACCACTTACATGTCTTGGACAGTTTGTTCTTGCCCAAAGGCAATGTCTTCTTCGGCGTGTTGGTTGTTTCCCACTTGCCCTTCTACTTGAACTCCTCCTCAATGGTTACCACATAGCGATAGGCTTCTCTCATCTTGGCTTTGATCAACTCTGGTCTAGATTGAATGGTTGGTCATAGGCTGCAATAGTACATGTGGACTCAATGCTGCTCTAACTCAAATGAGCCCAACCTTGCATAGACCTCATGGAAGGCACTGGGTAGGCTTGGACTAAATAGTCAAGTCCTTGCCATAATTGTGCCGACTACATGTAGCAATCAGCAAAGACATCTTCAAGATCATATTCATCATTGAAGGCTTCCTAGAATCGTTCCCAAGTCAACTTAGATTTGTCTTTTGTCTGGTCCTTCTCCCAAAGTGCATGGGCTTGCCAACACTCTTGATAGGTGAAGAGACTTTTAGTAGTGGAATCTTTAAAAAAAAACTTCATTAGAGAAATTATTCATGGAAAAGCATGATTCTAACTAATCTAACTAGTTATCTACAACATCGGCATTAATCTAACCCTCAAATAAAATAATTTCTACATTTACATGAAACCTAAGGGGCTCGACTACCAAAATCTCTAACTGATGATGAGGTAGATGAAACCATCCATTCATGGACTTCTACAAACTGGTTAAACAAAAATTTCCACTAATCCATGAGTGCTTCAATTTCACATTTCATCATTGTGTATCACCTCTTGCATTGGTTTGGCCATTTTGAAACAAGGTGGTAATTAATCTAATGGATTGCAAGGTTCAATGTTGAGGCTCAAGTACTCCAATCACATTCATTATGTCATGCAAGATGAAGATGAACTGATCTAACACCACTAGTCTAGGGTCTTGGTCAAATCCCATTGGACACCATCTAGATGAGGAGCTAGATAAGTTATTGCACATGCAAAAACTTTTGAGACAGCCAAGGGCAAAGAAAGAGAGATATAGAACTGAATACAATAAATTTATTAGTTGTATTTTTAAATGAAACTTTATTCATTGAAAATGAAGGAGACTCAATTGTTGACCATTTAAATGCCTTTAATTTGATCTTGATTCAGCAAAGTTCTATTGGTGTTAAATTGGAAGAAGAGGATAGATGTATTATTTTATTTTGCTCTTTACTTGAACTTTGAGAAAATCTAATTGTTGCAATTAGTCGTGGTGCTATAGAGCATAGGATGGATGTTCTTGTTGTTGCTTTGCTAAGCAAAGAAATAAAAGGGAAAACCATGGATGAGGGTTCCAAAGATGCATGGTGGTAAGAAAAAGGGGGATAAGAAAAGGTCAAAACCTAGAGGTAGACACAAAACCCCTCGTAAGATTGAACTAAAATGTTAAACTATGAATGGGGCCATTTTAAGGAGTGCAAATATTAAAAGAAGAATAGAGATGATGACTCCTCTACCAACAAATCATCTAATGATGATGTTATTGATGATGTTTTCTCTATAAGTGCTAAGATTGCTAGTGATGACTCATGGATGATTGATTCAAGTGCCTAATATCATGACTCCTCACAAGGAGTGGTTCTTGCATTACAAAGCATATAGTGGTGGTGAAATGTTTCTTAGCAACAATAGTTCTCACAAGATTGTTAGCAAAGAGTGGTGACTAAAGTGAAAAACATGAGAAGACAGCTCCCACAGAACAGTCCAACTCATAAATATCGAGGCCATCTTCAAAGAAATCACAAAGATGATCATTTAGATTACCTCCTCCACCTGAAAGTATTGCATTAGAGGCACCTCCTGAAGACAACTTGAATAATATTTGTTCCTTCCATGTAATAGAAGACATGGTGCTATAAATTGTCCAAAGATGCTTCACATGATGCAACTCATAAATTCTTCTAGATTAAACCATCAAAGGTTTTCCAAGTAACCTTCAAGATCTTTGAGACATGCCCAATGGCAACTCTATGATGGGATATTTTCAATATGGACCAGCCCATGCTTAAAAAGTAAACACATTCAACGACCACATATTCCTAGAGTCAAAGAATTGAGGAAGACCATATAGCTGAAAGGAGGAAAATACATGAAGAGAATCCACAACAGGAGCCTATGTCAGAGGTTGCCACATTTGAACCAATAGTTCAAAATCTGGTGAATATTCCCCAAATATTTGTTTAAATTCATCTATAATATTCATCCATACAAATGAATAAGACTTGATGAAAACCCCTAAAACAGTGTTGCTTTGCTATCCAAAAATTTGGTTGTGTTGAATGATTTGTATATCTGCATCACTTATAGAATTATTGCTAGAAAAATAAATAGAAACAAAATAACACGTCCTCTACTGCAAATGAATGAAGATGAAGAAAAGCAAATAAAGGGCAACGGCACCATTTTGGTTGACCATTCTAGTAATTTCTAGTAATATCTTCTGTACATCCTTTGAAGCCAATTGTAATTGCAGAGTTCACACATAGAAGCTTTAAATACAATCGCTTGCTGCTGTAAGTAGTGAGCTATGGAGCCTCAAAAAATTTCAAACATGTATGTGGTAGACTTTCATTCTAGTACAATCTTCTATTAGACTTTTATTACAGTCCTTTATTAAAATATATTATTACAATCCTTTATTAGGATTTTATCACAATTTATATTTTCCCATATTATTATAATTTATATTTTAGGTTTTAATTTTTAGTTATAAATTTTTCAGACAAAAATTTGTCAAAAATACATGCAGTAGACTTTTGTATAGTTTAGGCTTTACAACTAATGAAGGAGAGATTAGCTCCCACAAGGTTTGATTACAGGTTGAAGGAAGGATAGATGGAATTCTCTTCATTTTTTACAGGTCATCAAGAGCACAATTGGGGAGACTAAGGAGCACTCAATGTGTGAATATTTGCAGATGCTATATTGAGTTGTTTGTTTGCATGTCATTTTGTATGTTGATATTGTTGATTTTGAAAAGGAAACTCTATCAAAATTCCCCCACAACCTTGGGTGCATGTTGTTGGCTAGAAATTTGAAGTCTAGCGGCCAAATGTTGTGATGGTTAATGGTTAATGTAAGGAGCTACCCTATTTAACGTATAATTTTTATTTATTTTTATTCTACCAATTACTCTGCTCTGGCATTTTGTCAAACAGTTTGGCTGACACTGTTCTGACTAAGCTATCAGCAACTTGGATTGTTTGTACATCATACATTCATCAACCAATTTCCATAAAGTATTCTCCAGAACGAATGAACCATTACACAGTTAACATTGCAGTTACAGAATATGATGAGTATCCTATAATAAGCTTCCCCAAATGAAAGATTTTAACTCCCACACTCATGTCCAAGGATATTTTTCTTCTTTATTTTTGTTTTGGTAAAGGAGTACATTCAGTTCATTCATACATCATATATGGAATTACAGAAATATAGTTTAATTTCCAGAACTGTAACAAACCATTCCCAATAGATAACAGTAATTACAAGTTCATTAACTGAACATCATAGACACAACAGATAATATATAAAATCCTGACCTTGAATATCTGAAGCACAAATCACATAAGGAAAGCTCAGTACTGGGGGTTGATACTCCTTATCGCTATGCTAGGCTCGCTTGCTGCAATAGACGTTGACTACTTGATGACTGCAGAGAAATGTCCAGTTAAAGTTCTTCCCCTATTGACATCAAAGGTTTGTATTGATGCACAAGTTAAAGCTACAGCGAACTTGCACAACACCATAGATGTAATGGTCAGCTGGTATCCAACAATTCTTGCATTCTTCAGACTTCCTCATGCTTTGAAAACTCTTGTTTCAAGTTTGAAGCCAATGATGGAGAAAACTCCGCTACAGGATATAGCCGCATCATGCCATCTGCGTCTCATCTAAGGGCTCATTTCTCCAAGCTCGACTCCACTTCAGAAAAGGCAAGATTATAGAGACCATACTATGTGAATCGCTCTAGAGCCGCTTTGATATCCGTGTGAATAAAATAAGCGGCAGAGACAAATTAAAGAATCAACTCTTCATATCTCACCATTTCGACTCATGAAATATTTCATTAAAAAACATTGCATTTGCCGACCATTTTAAAATGTTGAAAGCCCGATAAAGATAGGTTGGCGCTTCAAGAAAGAAACTCAATGAATATAAATTTTGAGTCGATGCATTATCTTTCTTGACCCATGGACTCCACAATTTACCTCCACGTCCCACACAGAAATTCCCGATACTTTGGTCTCTTGGTTAGAAACGTCTTCTTCTTGATATCGTATTTCACCAGCAAGCTTCGACGCCTCCTTCTGAAGATTGTAAATGTCTCGACTTCTTCACAGCTCCTTGGTGCTGAGATATATTACAGTGTCCATAAATTTGTGATGGCAAGACATAAGTGTTCATTCGAGCTCCAACTAGATAAATATTCCTCTGCTTTGAGTATTAGAAATATTCCTGAAATCCTTCAATATTGGCGGCAACTTCTGAAAGATGCTCACACAGCTCACAAGAATCCGTCAACTCCTAAACTCCTTGTAAATACTGTGCAGGTCTTCAAGTGACATCCTGCCAAAAAATGAATGAATTGAATCTTTGTATTGTGCCATCGACCCCCTTTTCAGCTCTTCACTTTTCAAGATATTAGATTTGTCTTTGAGGACACAATCAATTATTTATCTTTTGCAATCACCAAAGAATACAATGATACGGAAGTGAATATTTTCACTAGAATTGAATTCAACCGCTTACAAAGATTTATATTATTAATCATCACCATAAATCTAAAGCTTGTATAATTCCTCAAATCCAGAAAAAACCTAAAATACTTCACCTTAATATTAAACTAACAATGAAATTTGTCTTTAGAAAAGATTTCACAATTTTCAACAAACCAAATCAGTTAAACCAAGGTGAGAAACCTGTGTGATTTCTCCAACAATCACTCTGGATGTATCTTCCAACACCGAAGATGATATTCTCTATGAGAAGGATTCCATCCTCACAAAATTCTGGATGAACTCCAGCCAAAAAACCTATTTCACAAAACCAAATCCAGCCTGCTAACAATGAGCTCCTCCATTTTGTTATTCACCTCCTCCTTGTAACTCCTAATGACTGTTTGAATTCTCATCTTTTTGCCTTTCACTTTTTATTTTGTCTTTTTGAGAATTCTCATAAAAAGTAACTTCAATTTATTTATTTAGCTTTTTTCAAACTTAGTTACTTTTTGCATTATTAATTTAAGTTGTCCCTTTTTAAATCAACTAATTTCGACAACTTAAATTAATAATTCAACTTTATGCTGACTCTTAAAAATTGGGACATTACAATCCACCCTTCTCAAATATTGCTTGTCCTCAAGCAATGTCAGCACAACTACTAAACCACCTGCTGAGCCATCAGTGATTCCAGGATCCCAAACCGATCTCTGGAAATGTCTACCAAGTTGTCGTTGCGCCACTCTGATTAAAACAAACAGCTCATCGTACCAAAATTGATCCTGCCCCTCCCGTGATCTCTCAAAACTATCAACCTTTGCCCCAAAACTGAAATACTTTTGAATTATATCTGAAAATTCTGCCATACTTCGCTGCCATACAATCATCAAATACTGAAATTCAATCAACTCATCAGTCAAATCTGTAAAAATCAGGATTACAATGTTAGAACAACAGCTGCAATGAAGAAAAATTCCTGTATGCAAAGGTTTTGTGAGCCAAAATTTGTTTGACGAAGCTTCTCCAATGACGGGGTCATCATCCTCATTAAACTCCCACTGATACATGAACCCCTTATTGACTGAAAATTCTAACCAAACCACCTATATGTAAGTGACAAAAGTATTATGTTGGCTGAATGGAATGCGAACAACAGCCTCAAATCTACACTTTTGCCTAAAGCCCATTTCAACAACCCAATCTTTAGATTTACTTGGATCCCATATCTTGTTTTCCTCTTCCACCATATCATTAGAATCAGAATTTATTTCATTCCCCAACACAAAAGGTGGGTTATCAAATGTGGAATTTGCATCCCACTCAAAAGGAGGATTATTAGTAAGCTGAAAAGAACTTCTATTAACTTGATCACCGTGTAATTCCAACTCAGTTCTTGTCCACTTGGAAGTTTGTTCTAAATCAGCAGCAACATGAAGCTCATCAACACCTGCTGATTCATGAAGTGTAGCATGCTAAAAACTGCCTTCATCACCTATTATATTAGCTATCTTATGGCTGCAATCTGCATCTTCATATGAAAACTGATGGTATTATTATGCATTGTTTCACATCTATAAAGTTCCTCAATCCCTTCAATTAATTTTTTAGTCTCCATAATCCTTGCATCACTTTCATGCTCCATGGGTGTGGCTGCACTAAAACTAGAATTTTTTGCTTTGTATAATGAAAAGTAAGTCATACTTAACTACAAACAAAGATCATCAGCCTCTATTTTTTTGTCTTCAGCATACTTGAAAGCCAAATCTTTGTACATAAGCAATTGCAAATAATTTGATTTTATCATTTCCAATGCTTTTCTAGTAGTGTACAATTGATTAAGAGTGACTCCACTTGCAACTCCCCTTTTTCTTTCCTCAATTTGAGTTTCCCAAATGAGTTCATCAATGACATTATGTGTATGATCAAAACGAGATAGGGCTGCAACAATCATATCCTCAGTAACCTTCATCTGTTCCTTCAACTCACATGTCTCATTGGGCAAATGATCAACCTCAACTTCATGCAACAATTTTTCTAATTTATCTTCAATATCACAGCTCTCATCATCAACAACCTTTATCATATCCTAATGGCATAATTCAAATTTTGGAGCTTGAACAACACTATGTTCAAAAGGAATCTCATCCACAGTTTTAATTCATTTTACATCAGCTTGTTCCTCATCAACCATGTAAGGTTTTAGCTTCTCCTCACATCATTTGAAAACTTTGTAAACCAATCTATATGCAGCTGTAATAATAACAGAAGTCAAGGAAATCACACAATCGGATGGAAAACAAGATCTTCTATGTGAAGATAATGCAACTCTAGAGACATATATTATGTCATAAGTATGTATGGAAGAGTCGTTGCCGAATCTAGAGATTTTCTTGCAGCATCTTGAGAGTAGCTCCTGAATTGAAGATGGTGAATTTTCTCTCGAGTTTCAGCTCACTTTCATCCTCCACATCTACTATAAATAACAATGTACAAATAAGAGTTGAATATTCAGCAATTGTCAATGAGTTGATACCAAGACTGGATGTTTGAAAAAAAACGGTTGTTGATCAATGTAGAAGCAATACTATCAAGGCTCATGTTCTAAGTATTATATCACCCTATATATCTATATAGATCATTATCACATATCAAATTATAAGAATGTCATATTTTAAGCTCTCACTATATATAATATTAGGTTGTATTGTTACATATCATTAATATCCATCTTATATTACTCTATTATATTGCATACAATTTTTCCTATCATATCTTTACTATATACATAAATATTTATACCTCATATATATCCTTATAGGTCTATATTATAAAGCAACTTTCTTTATCGGCATATAGAATAATTCTCGTTATGATTTGTCAATATGCATCTCTACACATAATATTATTTTCATTGTTTCATATCAATATCTTTTTCTTACATATATTCCCACATACCTCATTGTGCATGTTTATCTTGTTCTCATTCAGTTCTCTATTTTTTATATAGACTATTATTGCATATCCTATCCATTTCTTATTTCTTTATTTCAAACATAGATGTTATATTCTAATATAGGTAATTTCTTATTCAACATTTATTGTTATTTTCCCTTCTTCCTCCTTATTATCCATGTTTAGTGGTCATTCTACCACCTCTCCAACCCTACCTCCTTTTAAGCATCAAGTTTGCAATCCAAATCATAACTCTCCTCTTCCTAATGATGGATAACTACAAATGATCTAAAATTTCCATCCAAAAATATGCACAGCTAAATCAAAAAGCACTCTTGCACTATCCTACCCTTGTGACAAATGATAGTAGATTCACTACGCTATGCCCCAACCCTATAATGTTTATTGGGTTATGAGTAGTCGGCTTGTGGTTACCTTAACTCTTAATTAAGTCATAGTATCACTATTATATTCTTATTTAGTTAATTAGGTAGGCCTAAGGTTTATATGTTGTTGTCTAAGTCGGCTTGGGTGATATCCTAGGCATAAGTATGGTATATATAGGAGGTATAGGTTGATTATTATCATCATGTGGAGTATTATGTTCTTATTAAAGAATATTGGTGGTATCCCCCTCGAAGTGGATTAGGAGGTTGCCCCCTTAGTGGCATATTATTATCAAGTATTTGCAACATATTTACTATTATATTCTTCCATTGTGCAAGTTGTTTTATTACAAGTAGCATCAAAGTATGATCTTGGCATCGTGAAGGCAAGGAATTTTTTCCAATTTTGGAGATCATTTTAAAAAGTGCATATCTCTCATATTTTGGTGCATTTTTTCCTAATTTTTGGAGGGTTTCTCAAGGACTGCAATCCAAATTTCAAAAAAAATAGGATTTCCAACAAATTCATTTTGGCAAGTGAATATCTCTCTAATTTTGGTGAATTTTTTCCTTATTTTTGGAGGGTGTCATGGCCCCACTAAAATAGGGTTATCAGCCCTTAATTAATACAAACCCCAGCCGACATAGGCAATTAGACTTCATAAGAACAGCCGACCTCTTTTCCTTAGCAACATAAATGAAATTAAAAACACTTATGGTTATGAGCTGACCCCCACCTTTTGGATAATAACATTAAGCAACAATTAATATTAAGGAGCATTTATTAAAGGTGGCATCTAAAATTACTAGTGCCCAGATTGGAAATAGGAAAGATTAATAAAAGTAGCGATGGAGCATCAAGCAGTAATTGATGAACCACAGCAAATGAATCTCCTAAAAGCAATGATTAACATGATTAAAGGAAGGATTTATTAATAGTAATTCAACATTAAATGCAGTGATTGGCATACGGCAAGGGATATATCCATTTCAAAGGATGCCTCCTTTCAAAGAGATGTGTCCCAACGTTTGAGTATGAGGATATAAAGAGTACTTTGAGAAAGGAGGAGGGGGGCAGAAACAGAAAAATTCTGAGTATATAAAAGGGATCAGATTTAATATAAAGATTGCAGACATACAGATTTGCACAGAATCGATTGGAGAGCAAGTTGACTCAGTCTGAAAATCAATATCTGAACATTAAGCCAGCGATCATCTGATAGGAATAGAGGTTTGCATCTTCTAAGTCAGAAATAATAAATTAATTAACCTTGTGCAGCAGTCAGATTTCCTGAGTTGGCGGTATGAGATCTGATTGACAATAACATAGTTGTACCACAATTTAGTATAAGTGATTATGATGGTTTGATTAAATGTCAAGGTACTAATGATGCATTGCTGAGATGTCAAGACACTAATGATGCATTGCTGATTATGACTGCTTCCTTATACCAGTAAATATAATTAATATTTGTTGTCATATGTCTTGAATGTTATAGTCATGGTAGAGGAGGCGAGATTACAAGAGGGGAACAGCGATGGGGCACTCTCCTAGGTACGCCACCTCAAGATGGAGGACCAAGTAGTCATATAATGGGGGGACCAAGTAGTTCCGTAATGGAGGACCAACTAGTCCCGAAGAGGCCAAGGGGGTATCCATTTGAGGTATCAATGGTACAGTGCCTTGGGCCTAGGAAAGATGGCATTTTCAGGGCACCTATTGTAATCTCACCCCTCCATCATGGTGAATCAGCACAAGAGGTCAAATCATAGAGAGAGGGAAATGGTTGGCAAGATGGGTCCTAGGCACCCCATTGGGTCATGTTCTCCCACACTCTCCTATGGTTGAACCCTCCATGGATGTTAAAATGCTTTGGGATTGAATTAATGATTGGCCATGAGTTTACTAACATTTTTTTCTTTATGATAATCTGCTAATTAGTATTATTGTGGTAAATGATTATAATCTGCTAATCAGTATGATTGTGGTAAATGGTTCTAATCTGTGTGCAGGACTCCAATCAAATGAAAGGTATTCTCTAACCCATTTGTTCACTTAAAAAATTAAGGATTTAGGGCAAATTTAGGGCATTCCCAATTAGGGGACATTACAAGTGGTATCAGAGCATGATTCTGCCAGCCTTAGGAGAAAAATAGTTGATGGTTAGCCAACGAACCTTGAGAGCCTTAGAGAGAGAGAAAAAGAGAATAGCCCAAAACAACAACCACAATCAAGACCAAACAAGAAAGGAACAAATGGAAAACGAATTTAGAACCTTCATGGAGCAAACAGCCCGAGCCTTACTAAATATAAATAATACCGTGAATTCTCTTAGGCCACATCAAGAAAATAGGAGAGAAACCACCCCAAGCCAATCTGAAAATGGCAGCACATTGAGATCTACCCCTAGGATGACTCAGCCTCCCTTCTTAACCAGGGAAGAGTCAAGGGAGGAAGAGGAAGTAGATGCACAAAATCCTGATTGGGATTATCTTGCTGAAGCATATGCAAGACTCAATCCAATAGTTAAGAGAAGTATCCCCTTTGAAGCATATTGTGAGGAGAGGACCAAGAATACACAAAGAAGGAGAAGAAACCCAATTAATAGGGACTTGCAACACAAGGTAGGCAAATTACCTCTCCCAAACTTTGATGGGTCAAGTAAGATCACAGCCCAAGCATGGATCCAAAAGCTTGATACATACCTATCTCTTAACCCAATGGTAGAAGAGGATGCGATTAAGTTCGCCATACTACACCTAGGAGGAGTAGCCCATGAATGGTGGTACCATGGATTGGTCACCCAAAACCACCAAAACATAAAAACCTATGATGCCTTTACTGAAAAACTAATTGAGAGATTTGATCATAAGCACCCCGAGAAATGCTTCAAAGAGTTAACAAATATTAGGCAAGAAGGTCCCATTGAAGATTATGTACTTGAATTTTAAAGACTATTCGTCATGGTACTTGGAATCACGGAAAGAAGACTCATCTACTTGTTTATAGAAGGATTGTCGGAGACCACCCGAGGTCTAGTAAGTGCATTGGCCACCCAAGCAAAGGAAAAGGATCACTCCAAGAAAATGACCTCAAAGGTTAAGCACTTCTGTGGGAAGGAAGAAAGCAAGGAACCATACCTTTCTTACCATGACCGAAAGGAACTAAGCAAGAAGGAGCTTTGCTTTGATTGCAAAGATGTATGGAAACCAAGGCACAAGTGCGGCCGAAAAGGCCTTACAAGGGAAAACTTGTGTTACAAGTGCAAGGAAGTTTGGGAACCTAGACATAGATGCGAACAAAAAAGAAGCCAAGCCCACAACACTGAAGCAACATCTAATCCAATAACAAGAAATGAAGATAAAGAAGGCCCAAACAAAAGACTAAGATACGAGGAAGAAAGTAAGGAAGGGGGTGACTCCTTTAAGAAATGGACATAAAGGAATAAATCTCTCTAATGGATCCACCTCACCACCAACATTAAACCATCAAACCCTATTGAGTAGGAACACATTGGTTCTATTCATCTTGGACAAGATCATAATACCTAATCAAACCCATAACACCTATAATCTATCCCACACTCATAGAAACAATAGGGATGCATGGATCGACCTTGTAACCTACAACATTAATCTAGTAAACATGGAACTAGTGATATAAAAAATATGTCGAGAGTAATTCATCCAAGGCCCTTCTTCTCCTAAGTCATTATTCTTGATTTAGGAGCTCTACATTCATGATTAAGAATATCAATATAAGTTCAATACAAATCAAGTTACATTATGGGCCTATAACCCACAAAATCCCAGGATCATTCTCGCCTTCCAAACTTTGGAATAAATGTATATTGTTTAAAAGGAATCAAGTGAAATAAACAATACTTTTCCAAGATATGAAAATAAATTTAGTACCAAACATGGGGATATGTCAAAGAGGAGTGATAACCTCCAATTGATTTGGACGATGGGACAAGAATTGGATATTAAGGTAAAATCCTTCTATTGCTTGCTAGGAATGCTAAACTATTGTACATCTTTTTGATTGACTTGATCAATCCCATAAATTTGCACTTGAGTATTAATTACTTATGGAAATGACAGATATTTGACTAAAACGCTATAAGCTCCTCATTATAGACAAACTTGCCTCAAACCTTGTTTGAATAAAACATAACTTATCTAAGGGAAGTTATCATTCAAAACAAAGGCGGTGTGACACAAAGGAGTAAGATCTTAATATTCACGCAATCCATCATGATTTTAGATTTCAACAAAGGGAAATGAAGAGTTTGTATCTTTGCGGTGATGAAATGAAAGAAAACTTGTCTTAACTCTTAAGTAACAAATTTTACCAATTTCCAAAATCTTGGTTTTGTTGTTGAGAAATATTGGGAAATAACAGTACATAAGAAAATAAATTGCCCTCATACCTTAGAGTATGGTATTAACCTTATTGGTAGTAAATTGAGGCAAAAAAAAATACTAACAGTTACTCTCCAAGAACATAGGGTCAAACATAACCAAAACAACCATCACTTGGTTTAGAATTTTTAATTCCTATAACTGAAGCTAATATTGTGTGATTGGTTGAGGACAACCAAATTTGGGAGGGGAGGATTGTCATGGCTCCACTAAAATAGGGTTATCAACTTATCAGCTCTTAATTAATAACCCCAGCCGAGATAGGCAATCAGACTTTATAAGAACAGCTCACCTCTTTTCCTTAGCAACATAAATGAAATTAAAAACACTTCGTGTTATGAGCCAACCCCTCCTTTTGGATAATAACATAAAGCAACAATTAATATTAAGGAGCATTTATTAAAGGTGGCATCTAAAATAACTAGCGCCCAGATTGGAAATAGGAAAGGATTAATAAAAGTAGCGATGGAGCATCAGGCAGTAATTGATGAACTGCAGCAAATGAATCTCCTAAAAGCAGCAATTAATATGGTTAAAGGAAGGATTTATTAATAGTAATTCAACATTAAATGCATCGATTGGTATAAGGCAAGGGACAAATCCATTTCAAAGGATGCCTCCTTTCAAAGAGATGTGTCCCATCGTTTGAGTATGAGGATATAAAGAGTACTTTGAGAAAGGAGGAGGGGGACAGAAGTAGAATAAATATTCTCTGAGTATATAAAAGGGATCAGATTTAATATAAAGATTGCAGACATACAGATTTGCACAGAATCTATTGGAGAGCAAGTTGACTCAGTCTGAAAATCAATAACATCTGAACATTAAGCCAGCAATCATCTGATCAGATAAAAGGAATAGAGGTCTGCATCTTCTAGGTCAGAAATAATAAATTAATTAACCTTGTACAGCAGTCCAATTTCTTGAATTGGTGGTATGAGATCTGATTGTGGCACAATTTAGTTAAAGTGATTATGATGGTTTGATTAAATGTCAAGGTACTAATGATGCATTGCTGAGATGTCGAGATACTAATGATGCATTGTTGATTATGACTACTTCCTTATACCAGTAAATATAATTAATATTTGTTGTCATATGCCTTGAATGTTATAGTCATTGTAGAGGAGGCGAGATTACAAGAGGGGAACAGCGATGGGGCACTCTCCTAGGTACGCCACCTCAAGATGGAGGAGAAAGTAGTCCTATAATGGGGGGACCAAGTAGTTCCATAATGGAGGACCAAGTAGTCCTATAATGGGGGACCAAGTAGTCCCATATAGGCCAAGGGGGTATCCATTTGGGGTATCAATGGTACAGCACCTTAGGCCTAGGAGAGATGGCGTTTTCGAGGCACCTGTTGTAATCTCACCCCTCCATCATGGTGAATCGGCACAAGAGGTTAAATCATAGAGAGAGGGAAATGGTTGGCAAGATGGGTCCTAGGCACCCCATCAGGTCACATTCTCCCATACTCTCCTATGGTTGAACCCTCCATGGATGTTAAAATGCTTTGTGATTGAATTAAATTTTAATGATTGGCCATGAGTTTACTAACATTTTTTTCTTTATGATAATCTGCTAATTAGTATTATTGTGGTAAATGATTATAATCTGCTGATCAGTATGATTGTGGTAACTAGTTCTAATCTGTGTGTAGGGCTTCAATCAGGGCTCCAATCAGGTGAAAACTATTCTCTAACCCATTTGTTCACTTAAAAATCTAAGGATTTAGAGCAAATTTAGGGCATTCCCAATTGGGAGACATTATAGAGGGCTTTTCAAGGACACATTGAGACTTCTACAATCCAAATTTCAAAGAGATTGGATTAGAATTAAGTGATTTATTGCAGAATTAGGGTTTCCACCTAATTCTCTCCAACTATTGAAAATCAATAAAAAAAATTCCAATATCTTGAGGGTTTATCAAAAATATATTTCTCCTATTACACCCAGATTTGGTGTCATTTTGAGCATAATTAAAGCAATTGTTGTGAAATAAGGGTTTTCACCAAATTTGCTACCAAGGGTGCAAATAAGTGGATTTGTGGGAGATTCTTTTTGGGAAGTGAGATCCAATATCGATTAAGCTACAGTAAAAGTTTCAGATTGATTGGATTTATTTTATGTGATTTATTGTAAAATTAAGGTTTGCACCAAATTCACCTCCAAGGCTACAAATCCGTGAAGTTCTTAGATTTTTTTTTTGGGAGGTTAGTTCTTCAAAACAAGAAGTACAAAAAAAGAACAAGACCAAGACCAAGACCAAGACCAAGAACAAGAACAAGACCAAGACCAAGAGCAAGAGCAAGAGCAAGAGCAAGAACAAGAACAAAAACAAAAAGCACAAAAGACGAAGAAGTAGAAGCAAAAAAAAGGAGATGAAGAAGAAGCAAAAGAAAAAGAAAAAAATGAAGATGAAGATGAATATTTAATGTAAAAGCATCCATAAATAATAAGAATTGAGGACAATACTTTTGTGAAGAGGGGGAAATGCTATGCCCCTAACCCTATAGTGTGTATTGGGTTATGAGTAGTCAGATTGTGGCTACCTTAACTCTTAATTAAGTCAAATTATCATTATTATATTCTTATTTAGTTAATTAGGTCAGCTTGAGGATTGTATGTTGCATCTAAGTCGGCCTGGGTGGCATCCAAGGCATAAGTATGGTATATATAGGACGTATAGGTTAGTTATTATCATCTTGTCTTATTGAAGAATTTTGGAGGTATCCCCCTCGAAGTGGATTAGGAGGTTGCCCCTCAAAGTGGCATATTATTATCAAGTATTTGCAACATATTTACTATTAGATGCTTCTATTGTGCAAGTTGTTTCATCACACCATAAGAGAGGAGCAATTAGATTGTTTTCTTCTTTTATTGGGGGCTTATGTGAAGAGCATTGTTATAAAAAAGGCTAAGGAAAATCAGTCTGCCCAAGGCCCACAATCATCATCCACAGAAGTTTTGCAGAACTAGTTGCTCAATATTGATAGTTGCTTTCAACATGTTCTCTTTTAGGATGATCCCATGCTCAAAGAAGATGACGCTGACCTTGAATTTATGCTGGACCAAGTTCAAATAAGTGCATTTATTGAAATTGGTGAAATGTTGCCAACACGAGCTTCACAATAGTTACCCATTGTATACTTGGAGTTTCAAATGTGGGTGACAAACTCCACGGTTCTTGGAGCATGCAAGTTATGTTTTGCAAAGATGTTTGTTATTGGTACTGAACTTAGTGGGTCTTGAGGACCCTTATGACACTTTCTGAAGTGATTTTCACACTCCAGTCAGCAATCTCCTTTACAAATCCCTTTGTGCTTTATAGTCTCCTCCATACTAGTACGGCAGCTCATAAAGTGGAACAGCAATTAATAAATGCTACAATATTTTCCTTTGAGACTATGCCACTCTTATTAGACCTATACCTCCTATATATACCATACATATGCATTGGATGCCACCCAGGCCAACTTAGATAACAAAATATAATCCTCAAGCTGATCTAATTAACTAAATAAGAATATAATAATGATAATTTGACCTAATTAGGAGTTAAGGTAGCCACAAGCTGACTACTCATAACCCAACACACACTATAGGGTTAGGGGCATAGCATTTCCCCCTCTTTACAAAAGTATTGTCCTCAATGCTTATTAATTATGGTTGCTTTTACATAAAATATTCATCTTCATCTTATAAATACCATACTTATGCCTTAGATGCCACCCAGGCCGACTTTAACAACATATAATACTCAAGCTGACCTAATTAACTAAATAAGAATATAATAATGATAATTTGACTTAATTAATAGCTAAGGTAGCCACGAGCTAAAGACTCATAACCCAATACACACTATAGGATTAGGGGCATAGCATTTCCCCCTCTTTGCAAAAGTATTATCCTCAATGCTTATTAATTATGTATGCTTTAACATAAAATATTCATCTTCATCTTCTTTATTTTCTTTTGCTTCTTCTTCATCTCCTTTTTCTGCTTCTGCTTCTTCTTCTTTTGTGACCTGGTTGAAGAATTTGATGGTCTATTTGGGGAATTATTGAAAAACAATCCTAATTTTAACATGTCTAGTATTGGAAGTCTACTTAAAAATGTAAGGAAGCATGTAATAACATATAGAAAACATAGAAATGAAAGAGACAACACAATATAACTTGGAGAAACTTAATGTGGATGTAAAGTATACAAGAATTGAGTGTTAAAATCCTCAAGCACTGACTAGTGAGCTGTTATAAATGGTTTACTGCCTCCTAGAAGGCTTTGTGGAAACTATTTTTCAAGGTCATCAATGGCTAAACACCATAGAAATCAACAATTTACTCACACTCCCACAATCCACGCTATCACTTCTCTAAGATTCATAGGCTGAAGCAACCATATCTTAACTCAAAAGGAAAGCAAGAGGATGTCAGAAAGAAGCCCAAATGATGTTTGTAATCAAACCAGGGAATCTAGAATGTTTTAGCTTCTCAGAATGCCAAACACTCTGTCTTTTTGTCCTATCTAGGATAGGTTTGACTAGGGTCATACTCATCTCTGTCAATTCTCTCTACAGAGGACAAGTTCGATTGTGGTTGAACTTGCTGATTAAAATTAATTATGGTCAAACCTATCAGCCATGCTCTGTTTTCATTTTACTTCAATACCTTGAGTGTCTGGATCACTTAATGCAGTCTATTTTTCCCTTGAAATGTGATCTCACTTGAGAATAGAAAAAAAAAGTTAGAAAAGAATCAAAATTATTTTCTCGATTCGACATTGCAGGAAAAGAGAGAACAGTGTGTGCTAACCCATATCATATTTACTTGTAATTCTCTCTTTCACTCCCATGACCTGCACTCTTTCATTCGTAGAAAATAGTCCTTTGAGAGAATCAAATTAGGCCAAACACATTAGTCAATTTTTATCTTAAAAATTAAACAAATCAAAACCTTTAATAATTCTCTTAGTGAAGATCAGAGAATCGAAACTAGATAGTGCCCTGAAATTGAATTCCCTATTACCTGAAAAATATGCTTTTGAAGGATGAGATGTGTAGCTTCTGAATCTCCCAAGCCTTTGTGCCATTTGTTTTTCAACTTGCATGTGTGCGGGCAACCTAGCAGGAATTTGAATATTGCTCCGCAGTGAGATACACATTGTGTATTTCACAAAACATGCTGTTCAAACACGTTGCTCCGCTTCGGCCGAGATAAATATAGAAGCTCCGTTTCCATCGAACCCCTACCTGAATGGTTAATTTAGTTGCTACTCAAACCAAATGTTGATAAGTACACCAACCTTTTACCATACAATTTACTTATTATGTATTTAAAAATATTTTTAAAATTTAGAAAATATTTTTTATTTGTCTATTAATAAAAAATTTAAATATTTGATAAATTTTAATATATATTTTTTTATAGTTTTTTACTTTTAAATAATAGTATTTATACATCTATCTAAAAATTATAGTTTTATTTTAAATTTTAATTTGTGTTTGTTTTTCTATATTATAATGGATATTTTTTTCTTTTTCAAAGTGTAGTAAGAAAGTATAAAAATAAAACTCGAGAAATGTTGAAAAATTAAACATTATTTTGTATATATTAAATATAAAGTAAAGGTGTGTAATTTATTTTAGTATTATTGATATTTTTTTGAAAATATTATGTTTATTGTTAAATATTAATATTTTGGCATATAAATGATTATCAAATTTAAGATAAAAGGTGGGAGTTTTTGTTAACACATTCAGACCATTACACTCCACAACTCATTGTAGAATGTCTCTCGGTATTAACTAAGAAATTTTGACATAATAAGCATCCTTTGTGTTTAGCATGATGATTTGTCCACTTGAAATTTTGAAATCAATATAAAAAGATTTGAAATGTTTATTTCTTAAATAAAAATATATTTTTTATTTTAAATTAAAATATTAATTTATTTTCACTATTTTTTTAATAAATTTATATTTTTGTTTGTGAATAAAATATGAGAATTAATACTTTTTCCTTTAGAATTAAATTTGAAAAGTATTTTAAGGATTATGAATCTTCTATGAAAGGATAGAATTGGATATAAATAGGAAAGTTGTGGTAAGGGTTTGGGACTATGGCTTTAAGAAGTTGAATGGAAATGATAATTTATGGTTTTTTTAAGGAAGGAGAATGGAGGATTGAAAGAGATAAAGGATGAATGAAGAACATGATGATGGGGAATTTATGATTTTGGTGGTTTTATGGACTCTAAATCTTCAGTCTTTAATAATATTGTTTGATGTCTTGTTATGTAATGAAGACCTTTTGATCTCTATAAGATTTTGGAAGCTTGCTTGAGAGAGAGTGTGCTTGCTAGGTTTTTCATTGAGTTTCATTATGCAAATAAAGGGGAGTAATAGGTTTATAGTGATTTTTGGGCAAGGTGGTCATTGAAAGAATAATAAGCATTAGGGCATGAATGGTCACTAAAAGTAAAATTTTAAAATTTAAACACAAACACAAATACAAACATTGTAAGTACCCTTACTAATATGTGCACGGATTTAAAATGATTTTTCCAGTTTGATATATAGATTCATTTTGTCAAACTTATGCTAAAGCTTTGCATGAAATCATAACATCATTTAAAAGAGATGCATGACAAATTAATATCATGTATTTCATTCCTCATTTGTGACAAATGACGATAATACATAAATAGTTGGGTAAATACTTTAGTAGCAAGAATACTCAATTTTGAGCAATACAATGAGCTAATTTTCACATAAACAGTATTTTGAAATACATGATAGCAGTCTTTAAGTTTATATCAGACATACATGTGCACATGGAAATACTAAAAATACTTGATATTAGCCTCCCAAGGTGATTCTAAGATGACAATAGATGTCCACGAAGGTTGCAACAACAAAATATTGATTGCAACAGCTAGTAGAAACACCCAACTCTAAGGAAAAACTCAGAAACCCTAATGCCTAGCAACTAATAGCATACAACAGCACCCACAACATAAGAATAACAGATGCTCATAATATGGAGGCCTCTAAGATAGGTGACCCAACTCCCAATAGCATCACACCCTCTCATTTAGCATTCATGTAGCTTATGTGCCTTGGAATCAGATATTCCAATGCTTGGCAACCACTATTCCCACGCCAACTTCTATATGTGCAGCAACATCACATTAAAACCCTCATGCCATCTTGTAACAAACAATACACTCAAAAATATGCATTAGCAAAGGCCCACACATAGCTTGTTGTTGATAATAGTATAAAAACCCCCAACATTGAGGTTTGTAATAATATCTCTCACACCCAACACATATGGATGCCACAACCCTTCTTTATGGCACCCAAATTGGAGGATAATACAGACGCCCAACTTTATGTGATCAATATATATGCCCAACAATGAAAGGACTACAAATATAATCCTCAAAAACCCACGATTAGACTAAAGTCCTCCATTAGTAATGAAAATACTCTCCAAACCCAGTCCATCAGTAGGAAGTATGAACTTAACAAATGCAAAAGTTATAACCTTCAATCTCCAAGTTTATCTTTGAAGGAGACTCACAAACTTGTGCAATAATGCCAACAATGGAAGACTTGAATGATCTTCTCTTAAATCAACTAGGTTGGAATCATTTCACCATAGAAATCGATCTTTGAGAGGGTTTTCGTCCTCCCAAAGGTTGAGATGAACCAAGTTCAAATTCTCGACCCACAAGGGTTCCAATAAGAGGAATAGAATAAACTTGACATAACCAAATGATTTCATAACCTCCTTTTATACTTTTTTTTGCCAAACTCTTAAAAATTCACTTTTTTAATTTAAACTCCCTTTTAACTCTGAAAATGACCTTTTATTGAAATAATGGTAATTTGACACGTAAGGCCCCAGTTTAATACATCTATGATTTAGAACATTTCATCTCGATCTCGACAATCTATAATACTAAGGGCCTTTTTAAATATTTTAATTAATATTTGGCAGCCTTGGTAAATTAATTAAAATAAAGCCATTAATATACTCTTTTGCAGAAACTGTCGAAATGCACCAAAATTGAAAACTAACTGCACTAGAGTGATCCTGATGAAGAATAATGACAAATGGAGTTGACTAGGTGACTTACTATAAATAGAAACTTCCTTCAAGAATCTTGCAGCTCAAATCGAAAGTCAGACTTAACATCTAAAAGCAACGTAGAACTCCTCTACATTATTTGAGCTCACTGATAACCTCAAACTACCCTCTTGATCAAGCAAACACAAACCCATAAAACCATCTCCAAATGTAAAGCAAGAGAACCCAGAAATGGGGACATTATAGCCTACCCTTCCCAAAGATTGCTTGTCCTCGAGCAATGCCAAGGTATCCACAATAGCAACCAACTGAACCCAAGTGTAATCCTAGGGTCCCAAGTCAATCTCTATAAATTTCCACCATTTTTTCACTGCACTACTCTAATAAAAACTATAAACTCATCACGCTCCAGCTACGCTCTCAACTCTTGAGACCCAAAAAAGTGAACATCACCAAAACCCATACTGAGATACCTATGAGAGCTAAAAAAATTGTCATGAAAAATCTCTTGCCAAGGCATCCCAGAGAAGCCCATCTCTGCAATCCCACTGTCTAACATGATATGGGGCAACACGAAGTATAATCTACTCAACACCCAAGGAAAACCCTTAGCATATCTCCTCACATTATCTCAAAAGTGATATCAATCAGTCCCTAACCAGAAGTTGACAACAATAATGTCATCCCTTAAATCATACATCTTGATAATGGCATCCCGATCATATACTAATAACCTCTCACTGACACCTAATCCCCATGAGAATACTCTCATATCAAACACACCAACTCATCCAATCGACTGTAATCATCACAATAACATCTACAGGTGTATCTATCAATAACTTGAATTGATTGTAGTATCCATCACTCACACTAGTGGGAGCTAGTAATAACTACTCAAGCTCTATAAATCCTCCCATAACCTGATGCCAAAAATCCTACAAGTGCTCAAATTCCATCTCCCCATAAACTGATGTTGACATGAACTGTGTAGAAATGTTAAGGCATTAGCTATGATAAATTGGTAATGTCTCATTAGCATCCTAATTCTAGGTGGTGTTATAGTGACAAACCCATACAAACCAATCCATGCAATCAGTAGCTATCATCACTGTAAAGTCCTAAAATATCATGATCAACACCATAAAACAACCCTTACACATTAATGTGTAAGTAGGAAACCAAAGAACCAAGTCTAAACACCCTTCCTCAATTTGATGCCCATTGGAGTTATGTGTTTTCATGAAGGTATAGTAAAACTATTATGAAATATCATATCATGTGAATAGCTTGGGCCAACAAACACCATTTCATGCTTAGCCATAAAATTTTGAATATCAACAAGATGAGGTACCTTACCAATGTCATCCATAAAATTTTCATATATCATCTCATGAGGAATCAAATTAGATGAAGATATTGGTTTGTTGTTCTCAATCAAAGAATTAGCAACTAGTTTATACCTTTCATCGGTGTCTTCATGAATCTCATGCATGTCTTCTCTTGTTTCATGATCTTCATCATTATATGCTTATTCATAAAGTGCATCACACTGAAATCTGCCTCCATTACCTATTATATCTGATATCCCATGAATGCATGTTGCACCTTTATGTGAGAAATCATCCTCGAGCAGGTTCTAATCTTTATCAACATACTGAACCTCTACAATATGGGAAGTGTTGAAATCATTATGCTACATTTTATTCTCATGGAGTTCATCAAACCCTCCAACAATTTGCTTGATCTTCATAATCCTTGTGTCCCTTTATTGAACTTTAGATGTGGTTGCAATAGAATTTTTCGCTTTGTATAAAGAAAAGTGAGCCATACTCAATTATAAGCAAAGGTCATTAATCTGAAATTTTTCTTCCTAAAGGGCCACTTGAGTGGACTCCAAGGAACCTCTAATATTCATAAGCTTGAAGGTAAGATGATCAACCTCTTCCTCTTTCCCTCTTAATGCATATGAGAAAATTTCAGTGAGGTTGAGGAGATGGTCACAATCTGAAATAAGATGTAAATAGTTTGAGTTCATTGTCACTAGGGCTTCTTTGATTACCTGGAAAATAGCATGGGAAGATTCTTCTTCAATACCTTTTTGTCTTCTCTCAAGTGAGCCTTCCAAAGGTGATCTTCAATCAGTTTATGAATTATATCATAATGTATCAACAATACAACAATATTATCTTCATTAACCTTCAATTGGTTCTCCAAATTATATGGACTATTGGATTTATGAACAAATTTTACTTCACATGAAGAATCATTAAATTGGTCTTGAAGTACTTGACTTGCACAATTGTTTTCTTCTATGTCATCAACCTTGCACACTTGCTGATTTAGAACTAGGGAAACACTAGTCCCACACACAAAATAATCTTCAATACCATTATTAGGTGTTATAACACAAGAGGGCTCAATTTTCTCTTTGTACTCATCATCCAACTCAGCTAACTCACTAGATGATGTGGTGAATTTTTCATGTAGAGAAAGTGGGATAGCATTAGAGTCACACATGGAACCATCAAAAGAATCCAACTCTTCATAAGATGTATCAATCAAATCTCCAAATTACCCACCAAGAGACTTGTGTAACCTTTACCTGTATCAACAATTAATATTTTTTTCCTTGTAGCCCAAAGTGTCTTCCTATTGACACAACACTACGCTTGTTCCATCTTCTTCATTGAACCCCCATATGTGATTAGGAGTCTAATCCTCCTAAAATGAAAATCAATGCTACTCTCTTCTCATTCAATTTTTTCTCTTTTTGAGTGATCTTGGGACCTATATAACAAATGAGATTAGTTCTTTAGTTAATAGTGCCTTAAACTTCTCAATTTTCTGCTCAACCAATCTTTTTGAGAAATCATAAGATGTGGTTGAGACATGTTGCTCCTTCCTCCAAATGACCAACAAATTTGAGTGCAATTGTTTGCAAATATCAACATCTTCATCTAAAATCAGGGACAAAATAGTTAGCATGCTTGTTTTAACATTATATGAATGTCATCTTTTGATTTTGGTTAAGAAGTAGTGAAACATCTGAAGAATCAAATCATCACACCTGAGATCATTCATAAAGACACATGACCTAACCTTTGCCATAGTTTCTAAATTTTAGCTCTCATTCCAAAGGTAGGGCCTTTAACATCATGTAACCCATGAAATCTCTCCACAATTAGCTGAAGTATTTCCCTCATAATGTCATCATCATAAGGTGCTTTAGGGGTTGTAATTTTTGTGACTTCATTAATGCAAGTGATAACTGCAAGTCTTACCTCTTCATCATGATGTCTCATAAGCACTGGCTTAACCAAAGAGTGCACTAATGGAGTCATAGCTTGAGGCATCAACTGAGAAGGTAATTGGTAAATCTTGTATAGACAAATTCTTGCTTCCTCCAATGTGTTGAGAAGAACTTCTTTCGACTGATGGAAGTGTTATAGATTATTACCTATAAGTTTCAACTTCCCTTGAAAGACTCTAGTAGCCTCCTATTATTTCCACCATGTATTTCATCTCTTTTCAAAATCAACCTAAATTTGGTTCATAGATTCAAGAAAAGAGTTCATTTGATCATGAGAGTAGCCATGATGCCCAACTAAAATTTTGATCTGAAATTGACTACTTGCAATAAGGATCAGTTGCCCAATAGGTTGGTAGGATTTTGGGCTTTAATACCACTATAAAATCCCTACTGGTATGTGCACAAATTTAAAACAATTTTCCAATTTGACATATAGATTCATTTTGTCAAACTTATGCTAAAGTTTTTCATGAAATTATAACAACATTTAAAAGAGAGGCATGACAGATTATTATCATGTATTTCATTCCTCAGTTGTGACAAATGGCGATAATACAAACATAGACACCTAGGTAAACACTTTAGTAGCAAGAATAGTCAAGTTTGAGCAATACAATGAGCTAATTTTCAAATAAACAATATTTTGAAATACATGAAAATAGTTTGCATTTATATCAGACATACACGTGCACATGGAAATACTAAAAATACCTGATATTATCCTCCCAAGGTGATTCTGAGATGACAACAGAGGTCCACAAAGGTTGCAATAGCAAAATAGTGATTACAACACCTAGTAGAAACACCCAACTCCAAGGAAAAAACTTAGAAACCCCAACGCCCAAAAACTATTAGCATACAACAACACCCACAACATAAGAATAACAAATGCTCATAATATGGCAGCCTCTAAGATAGTTGACCCAACTCCTAACAACATCATGCCCTCCTATTTAGCATCCTTGTAGCTTATGCACCATGGTATCAAATATTCCAACACCTGGTAGGCACTATTCCCATGCCAAATTTTGTATGTGCAGTAACATCACATTAAAACCCTCATGCCATCTTGTAAGAAACAATACACTCAAAAATATGCATTAGTAGAGGCTGACACATAGCTTGCAACTGATATTAGTATCAAAAACCCCAATGTCTAAGTTTGCAAATGATATCTCTCACATACAACACATATGAATACCACAACCCTTCTTTATGGTGCCCATCTTGGAGGATAATGCAGTCGCCCAACTTTATGTGATCAATATATATGCCCAACAATGAAAGGATTGCAAATATAATCCTCAAAAACCCATGATCAGACTAATGGCCTTCATTAGCAATGAAAATACTCTCTAAACCTAGTCAACTAGTAGGAAGTATGAACTCAACAAATGCAAAAGTTATAACCTTCAATCTCCAAGTTTATCTCTGAAGGAGACTCCCAAACTTGTGCAATAACACCCATAATGGAAGACCTAAATGATATCCCCTTAAATCAACTAGGGTGGAATCATTTCACCACTAAAACTAATATTTTCGAGAGGGTTTCCATCCTCCCAAAGGCTGAGATGAACCAAGTTCAAATTCTCGACCCACACGGGTTTCAATAAGAGGAATATAATAAACTTGACATAACCAAATGAGTTCTCATAACCTACTTTTATACTTTTTTCTGCCAAAATCTCCAGAAGCTTCTATTTAAAAATTCACTTTTTAATTTAAACTCCCTTTTAACTCCAAAAATGACCTTTTTTATTAAAATAATGATAATTTGACACACAAGGCCCAAGTAATACATCCATGATTTAAAAAAAATCATCCTGGTCCCGACGAGCTATAATACTAAGGGCCTTTTTAAATATTTTAATTAATATTTGGCAACCTTAGTAAACTAATTAAAATAAAGCCATTAATATACTCATTTTGTGGAAACTACCGAAATGCATCAAAATCAAAAACTAACTGTAATGGAGTGATCCTGATGAAGAATAATGACAAACAAATTTGACAAGGCAACTTACTATAAATAGAAACTCCATCCAAGAATCTCAGAGCCCAAACCAAAAGCTGGAAATAACATCCAAAAGAAATGCAAAACTCCTCTACGCCATTTGAGCTCATTGGCAACTTGAGATTACCGTTTTGATCAAGCAGACACAAACCTAGAAAACCTTGTCCAACTATAAAGCAAGAGAACCCAAAAATGGGGACATTGCAAACACCCACCTAACACTAGTGTCCTTGGGGACCCAACTTCCTAAAATTTCAAAGATGACTTATAGGAGGTTCCTAAGGTGTAGTACTCATGTTACATACTTCAATGATCAAGGAAAAGGTCGTAAAGCAAGCCAAATGATCCTAAAACATGACTAAAGGAATGAGCACCAAAATGAATATAAAAAAATAAGGTGAAAGTTTCAAAGTAGGTAATCATTTACTTTACATTTTGCATCCACTTTAACATGTTGATGAAACTAATTCAAGAAGCATACTAAAGTAAAGTACATTATTTAAATAATTTAAAATTTTTTAATAAAAGGTAAATGTAGGAGCAATATTCTCAATCTCCTCTTTGCTTCCTTCACTTATAGGTACGAGCTCCTATATTCCAATGAACCCTAGAAAACAAGAAAATAATTGTAGTATGATAAAGAAGGTTACACTAAAGAAATGAAAATGAAATAATAAATGTAAAAGGAATGTGGACAACTAAAAAAAAATCACATGTCTAATGTAATAGCACTAAATAAGGCAAAAAAAATATATTAAAGTTTACATAAGTCAAATTAAGAAAGAGAAAGTTGCATATTAGTCAAAAAGGATAATAGCACCTTAACAAAGGTTTGACTATATTGTAAAAATACTCGCCAACAGAACTAGCGATTTCGATGTTTGGTGGAGGTTCCAGAAGTCAACACACAAGTGAATCTCCCTATTCTTTTTTCTAACTAGGACCAAATTTGTTACCCATTTGGAATGGTGCACTAAGAAGATTATCCTCGCTGAGAGTAACTTCTAAACTTCTTTATAAATTAATGGTTCTAATAATGGATTAACCAGTTGGAATCGTTGTATGAAAGGCTTGACTTTTGGCTTAAGAGGAATAGTGTGTGTAATAATAGATATATCATAGGTTTTAAGGACTTCATAACTCCAAGCTATTATGTCCTGATATAATTTGAGTCTTTTAACTATACCTTCTTTCTCCTCTGGAGTGCAGATTTTACTAATAAAATTTTTCTTGACATCTTCAATTGTACTCATATATTATAGGTATCGCACCTACCTCCTATAGATTTCAATTGTTTTCCTCCAAACCTCAACTGATCCAAATCAAAATACACTCAAGTTGCACCATACCTCAAGGAATCATATTTGTTTTCAAGTTAATTATGCCTTCAATGTCAATTTATGCCTCTTTGGAGTTTGCTTCATCTATACTAGATGGGATATAAACACATCTGAACTAGTAATAAAATATAGAATATTCTTATCATCCTCAAATACCTAAAAATTAGCAACATTTTCAGGCATGGATGGTGTCGAGGTGAGTTCTACTGTGAACTTTTTCAGTCCACATAATGATAGTGGTTGTAATTTACTAGTGGCTTTTGCTAGGGAATCAACAACATGATTTTTGCGTCAAGGAATCAACTAAATATTGAAAGCATCAAAACTCTTGATCAAATCCCATACACAATTTCAATAAATTACCAGTCTCTTGTCGTGACATGAATATTGTTTGTGGATCTTCTTTTTGACTAATTCAGAATCACCAAAAACTTGTAATGCCTTGGCCTTCTTACGAATGGCCATAAGAAGTCCATGAACTAATGCTTCACATTATGCAGTGTTATTAGTATAGAAAAATTATAGTCCATGGGAAGTGAAAAAGGTTTTCCTAGTAGGACTAATCAATTCAAAACTAGCTCTAGCACCCTACTTAGATTTTGACCCATCAAATCTTAAAGTCCAGAACTTGGTATTATCTTTTTAACTTGGCTAGGTCTTCTTATCTAGTATAGTTTCATCATTTTGACCTTTTTGATTATGAAATTCCTTGGATGGAGGAATTCCCTTGCTCAAATTTTCTTTTCTTGCTTGGGGAACATTGAAATTATGTTTTATTTGATCAATTGTAATTTGACATAAGGAACATTTGAATTATGAGTGTGAGGCATTGTGGATCCTACACCAACATGGTAAGGACAAATCTTCTATGCTAGATTTTTCCCCCACATTTTGTTGAGAAATACATTTAGAAATGAAATCCCTAAAACCTTCAAACATCCCTCCTTCTTTATTAGAAGTAGTATCTTTATTTGTTTCTATTCAAACTTTTGTGTTGTCAAGGACTTGCCTTAAATCCTTTGTTAGTGTACCTATACTTTGTATCATCATTACTTCTTCTATTAAAAATACTTGAGGAGAATACACACCAAGATCAACTTCAGAGAATAATATTTTATTATTTTCATTATATTAAGTGATCATATATTTTATTCTTGACTCTCTCTCTATCTTAATTTGATTTTCTACTTTTTATGGGAGCCACATGTGAGAGAAGTTTGTTGTCATATAACCATTAAGAGTCTTGTAAAAATCTCTACTTAGTAACATACCATACATATCAGGTATATCAACCACTTGAATATTGATCATGTGTTGAACAAGGATCATAAGAAAGTTTCATGTGGATATGATTCAATTCTCCTACCATGTTGACTTTCATCTTATCTAACTGAGTAACTTTTATTATGGATTTAGTGGGGGATAGACCTAATACCTTTTATATGAAAAGAGGCATGACATTGGTTGAAGTTCCTGAATCAAGCAAGAAATTAAGAAGATTTTTTCCAAATGTACAAAAAGTTAGCAAAAAGGGAAAGGATTCCCTTTTATCCCTATATATATTTATTGGAGTATTTTCATGAGAAACACGAGCCTTATCCTTTCCTTTAAGCTATGGATCCTTTATGACAAACTCATTAGATGGCCCCTCGAACTTAGCGGGATCGTGGATAGAATTAAATAAAGCATTCCTTACTTTTGGGACTTTTAACAATTCAAGAAAAAAAAGACTCACCTTTATTTTCTTCAATTCAATGGTGACATACTATCCCATCCACACTATTGTTGTTCTGGTTGGATGTTCTTTTGTAAGGAATTGAGTAGGCACTTTTGGAGGTGTTAGATTATTATTAGCATCTAGATCCAGAGGAACTTGAAGGCTATTTGGAGGAGTGGAAGTAGTGAAATGACCCTAGACTTATTTCTCTTGAGGTTATATGGTCCCTTATATTGTTGGAATGCTTGCACATTGTAAGGCTCAACTAATTCTCAATCAACTTGGTGACAAACACACCATTCAGAGGTGGTTCTTAGTTGAACAATCCACTAAATCCTTGTAAAGACTCCATTTAATTACCAACCAGGGCTAACGTAAGCTTGTGATGATGCTGACACTATATGTGCATCCAGAGTCTATACTACCTATATCATCTAGTATAGGTGTTTACACATGTGGAAAAAACATAAAATAGGAAAATAGGAAAAATATTAATTCTGGAACTATTGCTATGGGTACCTACAACTAAAGACTTTGATTGGCTTACTATTTAGACCCAAACTTTGTAACTATTAAAACTATTAAATATGACTTCTAATGACTTGACTCACTCTGGAGGCTAACATATTGAGACAAAACAAAACATAAAGTACAATACAAGATCTCATTCATGATTTCATTCTCATACAAGAAATGAAGAATCTAATTAAGATGGATGTAATAAATAAAAGCATCTACTGTAACAACATAAATTAATGGTGGAGGATAGTTACCTAGAGTGGCCCTTGCTCAAGTTATTGTATCCACAAAGTAAACTCAATTTGAAACTCCTTGAATCAATCGAACATAAAGATAAACTAAAAACATCTCATTGCATATATAAGTTTTCACAATCTAACGAAAATCTTTAGAGATATCTTGTTCATGAAAGTATAACTGGAAACAAGTATTGTCTATGTAATTTAAAAACCATCACTATCTGAACATATCCACACACTATATCTACTCCTCGACCACCAAGCTAACTATATAGGTTTGGGGGAGGTTTATTGAAACAAGGACTCAAAATTTAAAAAAAATACAAATCACCACCCCTATGAAATGGAGAGTGACAAAGTCTGCATAACTGAAAAGGTGGAAGAAGATGATTAGGATTGGAAATTTGTTTTAACAACGTAACAAAAGTGTGAACTTTAGAAATAGCCACATTAGCTTCCTAATCAAAGAAAACTCCTTCTCCCTTCAGTGGTCTTTATTAAATGACATGGTGATTCACAATCATCCTCATTAAAGAAACACCTCTATTTCTACAACTATTGTGTGTCTTCCTATTCTAGAATCTCCCCTGCATCATTGTCTAAAATCCTTTGGTTGCAGGTTGTGCTCCCTAGTTGTTATGGGCTACAGTCTACGTGCTCTAGCTTCTCAACTACAAGGAGTTAGTTCATCCAACATATACACAATGCTAATAACCACAAATTAAACATAGATCCATATTGCATTTCATACACATTCACACAATTAATCATGCAATTAACAATAGACCATGATCATATTCTCATACATCAAAACCAGGTTCAAGTTGCATGAAAGATATAAAAAGATAGATAAGTTTAGGAATGCATATGAAATGGATATCTGGAAATGTCTAAAAGTATGAACTAAAACAACAACAAAAATAGCTAATATTTGGTCTCATCATTTCCCCCCAACTATGATATTGCTTGTCCTCAAGCAATCAATTTAGGATCAGAGGTTGTATTGTAAGGTCATTTCCCTGGAATTTGTAACCACATTCACTCTTGTTCCCTATTTCAAGTAGTAGCCTCCATAACATGAAAGTATTTTCCATTTGAAATGTTATACCTCTTCCCTTTCTATATTTTGTTCCCCTATCCAATGTGGCACTTGATACAAGAGCATTGGTGGATTGAAGGTAAGAGGTATTCGTGAGAGTCTTTTTTCTCTGGAAATCTCTATACACCTACGAGACCTTTCAAGCATGGCTACAAAATTGTATAAGGAGCGAGGTTCCTTTTTTTAATTTGGGAGTTATTTCTTCCCACCTTCCTTGCAATATCTTTAAAACATGATGGATGAGACCTATAGCTAGTTGTTGCATCCTGACATAATCATTCTCTCTAACATTTATGATTCTTCTACTCGCACCTTTATGCTTCAAGAGAGTTTTCCATTCCTCTATGACTGTATTGGGGTCCTTTGACTCTTTCTTGATCTAGACAGCAATATATTTCTCTCTCTCAACATAATCTTTCATTATTTCACCCCTCTACTACTCATTCCTGAAGTAAGATGCTACTGCTCTAAGATGTAAATCCCCCACAAACATCAATGGGTTCCATTATGTATCATCTGATAGAGTAAGGTTATACAAGTGAAATTCACACAATTGATCTTGTACATCCAATGTAGAATCAATAAAAACATTTAAAAAATAAAATTTCTTGCTCAGAGCAATTAGTTATTTACTAATTATCTAGCTGAATTAAAAACACACAAATTTCTCTTGCAAAAATAAAGCATACACCCTGGTGGGTGGCCTACATTTGAGGATCTATGCAACCTTGTTTGCAATTTCCTCGATCTTGACTGCCATCTTTTTCAATTCAATTTCCTTTTTCTCAAGAGTCCTAGTATGATTATCTATCATTTCTTCTTTTTCTTTCTTCCTTGCTTCTTTTTGCTCTGAGAATTCATTAGTTATTTCCATAATTCATATCCTAGAGACACAACAGTAGGAATAGTTGGAGCTCTAGCTTGAGGAGGTCTTCCTTTAGTCATAGGTTCTTTATTCCTTGTTTCCAAAAGAGCAAGTTGTGCAAGAACATCCAACTTAGATCCGTTTCCAAAAGAGCAAGTTGTGCAAGAACATCCAACTTAGATCCATGTTCAAATTTATGGAATTTCTCCTCCAGCTCTTTAACTTTCGTGTCCCTTTCATTGTACTTCAACTAATAGCTTACCGACAATTCTTTTAATTGATTTATTCTGTCAAGTGCTTCCTACAATTCTTTCTTAACATTCCTCTCTTCAATAAACAAATTTTCATCTTTATCTAAAAACTGATTATCTTCTCCCATATCTTCACAACCCTTACTATCAGGGTTTTGTAGGGTTTTCTTTCTCATTTTTCTAGAAAAAAAGGAATCCTTTGAATCAAATTTAGAGGTGCTCGAGAAATACCATTGTGGTTTGACCAATGTTTGTAAATTCTCAAGGGGGACTTCTTCTGATCCTGAATCTATTTCAATTACAACAACACCTTCTTTTTATTTCCTGCATGTACCCCTCATTGCCCCTTTCCCTCTTAAGCGATGAGACATCCTTGTGGGTATTTTATGCCCTAATGTAGGCATAGAAGAAGGTCCAATTTTACTTTTCATGGCTCTTTATGTATTCTTAGGGGTATGGGTTTCTTTCTTGTCCTCTACTATGAGTTGTTCCACAGTGGCTATAGGTTGAGTATCCTGCATACCCTACTTTTCTAACTCATCCCTACTATGGGTAGGTGAAGAGGGGGGTCAAGGGACTCTTACCTTTTTGATACAATTGGTTCTACTTTATCTGGTATAGTAGGTTCTTCTAAAATACTAGCAATGTGGTTACAATTGATAAAGCTTTCCCATAAAATTTGTGGATGTTGAATTCCCAGACTCCTTTTAACCAATAGAGTGACCAAACAATAATGTGACAAGACAGTGTTATTCCTTTTTCTTTTGTATTCAGAACCCATCCTTTTCAATAGATTATAGAGAAACTTTGGAATATTAACTCTTTTATCATGATGGAGATGACTTAGGAGTTTGAAATTAATTGTATATGATAAGGAATACCTACCATCACATGCAATATACTTAATGATATATGAATCAATAGTATCCCAAACACATGGAAAGGATAACCTTTTAGTATCTTGGGAGGATGAATCCAAATTTTCTCCATATTCTCTAAATTCATCTCTAGCAGCAACATCATTTTCCTTAATTGGAAACTCCTCTCCTTCCCATGGCAAACCAGACACTTTTGTTATTACAAATTATGAAGCATCAACCTTCAAACCCTTGACTACTGCTTCATCATGTTGTCGTGTAGTTTCAAATTGCTCTGTCATATCCTCATTGTATTCTATCAACTTCAAGAAATAGTCCATCCATCTAGCATGTTGGAAAATAGGTGACACCAATCTATCTTCCAACAATTGATTGTGTGCAGACGACTCTCTTTGGATTATATCACCACACACGGTGAAAATATTCTTTGTTTCTCACATTCCCTCAAATTTTGTATTTCTCTGCATGTGTGCTTGTGTTTGCCAAATATAGTTGTTCTACCCCTTCTCTTTCCTTTTTTAATTGAATTATAGCTAATTTGTATTGCAGAATGGGGGAAAATAAAAAATAGAATGGAAAATGATTTTTCAAAAAATATTTGGGTTTTTGAAAACCAAGAAAATGAAAAATGAATGGTACTGCTTCCCCCAAATAAAGGTATTAAGTTTCCTCACTCAATTGCAATTGTTTTGGAAGAAAGTGAAATGATATATTGGAAATAATGAAAATGATACAAAGCATGCAAAATTTATTATGAAAGAATGTAAAAACACAATTGACATCTATGATAATTATAGAAAATTAATATGTGTACTTGTAGAAGTGTAGTGAACTGAAACTTCAGCTCGTATGAATCTTATTTGAACTGCTCACAATGAGATATGATGAGACCATTTATTATTATAATGGGTGATGAATGATGTAACTAAATGGCACATGGTAAATGATGGCCATGAAAGGATATGGATTGTACGATGATGGGATGCTAAATGAACTGCATATCACATGGATATCGAGAAAAGTGATATGAATGGTACGTGGGATGAGGTGGATGAAGTTGCATGTAGTGAAATGATAGTTTTGAGGTGGCATGTACTGAGGAATAAAGTGTATTGTGGATGGTCATGCAATTAATGCGACAAATATTTTAAAATTTCTAACTGGAAAGTGCTATAAGTGCCCACATCAACAAGTCCTTCTGAATTTTGACACCTGTAGGTGTGAAGCTATAGGTCCCTATTGCATCATGGACTACACTTGAAAATTATTGTTATCACCTGTGTTGTGTGTGCATGTGATAGGTGGTAGGAAATTATACCTTATTTACCTTAGTAGGTGAGCTATGTAGATCATCTACTAAGTCAATTGGTGCATCAATGAAAGAAGGAAGTCATCCTTTTGCACTGTATTTTTATAAAGTTTCAATCTATGACCATTAACCAATAGTGAAAATCTAACTACATAAATTGTTTGCAACTGTACTGCTCCATTTGGGAATAGTAGTTGTATCTCATATGGGCCTAACCATCTTTTTTGTAAATTTCCTTTATAGTCCTTGTACCTTGAGTCATAGAGCAAAGCCCAATCAATCACATTGAACTCCTTTGTTTTGATGAACTAATCATGCCATTTAATTCTCTGTTTTTGAACAACTTCAGTCCGGTGCATAGCTTCCATCCTGATTTCATCTAATGTATTCAGATTGTGTAATATTTCCTTTTGTGTTGATGTCAAGTCCATATCTAGTTTAACTGCTATCCTTAGCGTCTTGTATTCAAATTCAATAGGAAGTACTATTATTTTTCCATACACCAATTCATATGGTGTGAACCCTATCGTAGTCTTCCAATTTGTCTTATAGGCCCAAACTATCTGAGGCAACCTAGCTACCCAATCCTTCCTATGAATCTGAACTATCTTGGTTAGAATGTTTTCAATCTCCCTATTTGTTACTTCCACCTATCCATTGGCTTGAGGATGGTAGGGTGTTGACTTCCTATGCCTTATCTAATATTTCTAAACCAATTTGGTGATCAAATCTTATGTAAATTGGGAACCTTGATCTGTTACAATTTCTCTTGGCACTCCATACCTTGTAAATATGTCTTTATAGAGAAATTTAGCTGCATTTCCATCTCTAGAAAGTTACAATGCTTTAACTTCTACCCACTTTGTTAGATAATTTGTGCATACTAAGATATACTCCTTATTGTTTGATGCTGGTGATACTGGGCCAATAAAGTCTACCCCCCATTTATCAAATGGTGCTAATGCTAACTATGGTTACAAAGGCATCTCATTTGTTTTAGTTGGCCTGCCCATCCTCTGACACCTATCACAACTCCTTGTGTATTTCACTACATCCTTATGAAGAGTTGGCCAGTAATAACCAATGGCGAGAATATTGAATGCTATCCTCTTTGCTACAAATTGTCCCCCATATGGTTCATCATGACAGGATTTGAGGATATCATAGACCTCATCTTCCCTTATGCATATCCTCATAATATTGTCTGGAACTATGTAAAATAAATAACCAACTATCCAAGAGTAGGGAAAAATTTTGTATACCAATTGTCTCTTTTCTCTAGGGGAGAAATGAGGTGGTATATGTCCTGCAACTAGATAATTGGCAATATCAACAAACCAAGGTGTGTGCAAAGATAGATAAAATAAATGCTTATCTAGAAAAGAATCATGAACAACATCTTCTGTTAATTGAGTTGGTAGTATGGACAAAAATTATGCCACTACATTTTCTTTTCTAGGCTTATCCACTATGGTGATTCCAAATTCTTGAAGCAATAACAACCATCTCACAAGTCTACCAGTGTGATCAATGTTGATGTGGATATCCTGTGATGTAGTTTTTAAACTTGTTGATTGCATAGACAATTGCCAACATTTATTTTTTTGTTACTATGTAGTTGAGTTCTACTCCTTACAAATTCTTTTTAATTTAGTAGATAGCATATTATTTATTACCTTCCTTTTGTACAAGCACTACTCCTATAGAAAAATTAGAAACATATGTGTGTGTGGAAAGGAAAGGTCTGATTTGGTCCTCCCAAGATAGGTGCTTTGGTCAATGTTGTCTTGAGTGCTTCAAAAGAGTGTTGACATTATGTGGTCCACTCAAATTCTACATCCTTTTGTGAGTAAAAAAATAAAGGGGTTTCAATTTTGCTAAAGTCTTGAATAGATCTTCTATAGTAGCCAACATGCCTTAGAAAACTCCAGACATTTCTTTATTTTTGTGGCACAGGGAGTGTGGAGATTATCTCAATTTTATTTGGATCCACTTGAATCCCTTTTCTCGATACAAAATGTCCTAGCACAATCCCTTCGATCATCATGAAATATTTCTCATGACTTAGGGATAGACTGTGTTCTTGACACCTTTTAAAGACTTTCTCTAGGTTATTAAGTGCTTCATCATATGTTTCCTCATAAGTTGTGAAATTACCCATGTAGATTTCCATGGAGTCATGTGCAAAATCTGAGAATATACTCAACATTTCCCTTTGGAAAGTGGTTGAAGGATTGCATAGCCCAAAGGGAAGAGAAGAATAAGCATATGTGCCCCAAGGGCATGTGAAGGTTGTTTTATCTTGGTCCTTTGGAGCTATTCTAATTTGGTTATAGCCGCTAAATCCATCTAGATAAAAGAAGTAATTTTTACCTACCAGGAATTTAAGAACATGATCAATGAATGATAATGGAAAGTGGTCTTTTATAGTGGTTGTATTTAATTATCTATAATAAACACACACTCTCCACTTCCCTCCTTTATTTGGGATAATAAATAGAGGTGAGAACCATTGACCGTCAGAAATGGAGTAAATGAAACTTGCATCAAGCAATTTTTGTAATTAAGTTTTGACTATGTCTCTTAGTGTAGGGTTCATTCTCCTTTAGGGTTGCCTGATTGGTTTGAAACCATAATTAATGTATATCTTGTGCATGCATAAGTTTGTGCCAATCCCCTTCATGTCATGGTAATCCCATACAAAAAAAATTGCATGTTCCTTCAACACAGTGGTTAGGGAAGTTTGGTGTTTAGCATTTAATTCACTTCTAACATTTAACGTTTTATCCAACATGATTTCCAAAGCCTTGGATGTTGTTTGCACAGATGAAATTTAAGTCCTAATATTTTTGGGACACATTTTTGTGATAGAAAAGAATGGAAAAGTTGGGATACTGACTCTGATGAATTGGCAGGGATAATATTCCACAGAGGATCTTGCAGACATGTCAAGCAGCCTTGTTGTTGCGGGTCCCTACCACAATTATTTTGTATGATATGTGTTATCAATTCATCCTCATCTTGGTTGCTTAAAAAAGGGATGCATTCAATAGTCATGAGGGTTTGCAAGGAGTATTGATCTTCCTCATCTAAGGTAGGCCAAATAGCATGGTCTAATTCTACATGAGAGTGGGCTAGTGGATAAAGGACCAACTTTTTAATCATATTTCCATTTTAGATAATCATGTTTCGAGACCTAAACCTATAAATGCATCTGTTGTTGCAAACCATGGTCTTCCTAGAATAAGGGGATAACCTGCAAGGTTAGCATTTTACTTTAATACCATGAAATATGCATGGTATTCCCATGAATCCAATGCTATGACCAAGTCCTCAATGATACCCTCATGTTTAACTGTTGACCTATCTGCCAACTGTAGAAAAGTGGGTGTAGGTCAAAGGTTTATTAACTATAATAGTTGCATTGTTTCCTTATTCATCACATTAATTGTCTTTTCTCTTCCTTCTTAGATTTTTAAGGCAAAGTTCTCTCACTGTTTTAGTGTAGATGGGAATCTCCTTGATGGCTTGGATGAGGGGTATATTTATAAACACACCTTAAGCTGTCTCAACAGGTCAATTTCAGCTTGGGTTTGATGTCTTTGCACAACTAATATTTCAGGGAAAGGAGGCTCTAGACTTGTATTAGTTGTGTGGTCTTGGTTTGACTCAGCCTCTTGAGGTTGGTTGTCTAATGTCTCTACTAGGAGTTCCTCATCAACCAACTATATAATTTGAGGGGATGAAGGTCCAACCAATTGTTTCCCCAATCTAAGGTGGACATCACTCACCTCTACCCCATAAGTAGGGTATTGAATAGTCTCATAAGTATAGGCCTGTTGAATAGGCTTATTATTTGGGTTATGTGCAGGTTGGGCTGGAAGTTGAGGTGCTCTAGGTCGTTGAGATGATGGATTTTTTTAATTGGACATGATGGCTTGTTGTTGTGGCTGCAAAGAATATTGTGTCTATCGATAGTTCATATTTTGGTTTTGCCATTGCTAGCCTTTTTTCCATTGAGGTTGTCATTGGTTTTCTACGGTGGTCATTGGGGGTTGTAGTTGGATCCTTGATAGTTTTATTGTGGTCACATATTTTTTTGCTTCTGGTTCCAGTTTGGTTGAGGATTTTTCCATTGGTTCTGTGTATTTTCCGAATATCGAGGGTTCTAACTAGAGAAATTTTGATTCCTAATTGGAAATGGCATATAATTCAAAGGATCTTGAGGCATACCTTATCTCGGCTGCCATGGTTTCCTTTGAGCAACATAAAAAAATTGTCCATCTTCACCCTCCAATGCTTGAAAGTCTATTTTCCCTGGTCTGTCCTCAAAAATACTTGCCACTCATTTGTACTTACAATTAGCTTTTCTCTGCCTATAGTTAGGGCAATATTTAGTAAGGATTGCCTCTACCTCTTCTTGTTTCTTCTTCACATGTAGAGTGTCCAATTGGGTATCCAAATGGCTTATGATTTCTTCTTTCATGTTTGACAACAAGTTAATTAGCTCCACTCTAGAGACCCCATTTGATGTCTTGCTGATGGAAGATGTTCTATCTCCTCTGACCTTCTTTGTGAAAGACCTTGAGTAGTTCTTGCATGCCTTGAAAATCTCTTCAAATGGTGCTTGAGAAAATCTCCTGACCTAATTAGATTAAGTGCATCCACACAATCCTCATTAATCCCCCTTGAGAATATTAGCATTAGGGACTCATCAAAGAGCCTATTTTGGTGGGAATTCTTAAGGAAAAACTAGAATCTCTCCATGTATTCTTCCAAAGATTCATCCTCTTTTTGAGACATCCAGAAAATGTCATCTCTTCTTCTGTTAATTCCTCTATAGTGGTCCTGGTACTTCTCTAGGAACTTTTTCTTCATAGTATTCCAATTAGGAACAAAATCTCTTCCCAAACCCATAAACCATCTTAAAGCATCATCCTTCAAGGTTGTTGGAAATAGTTTGAGCCTATGTACATCTGTTGTATAATCATAGCTTCTACATAGCACATCAAACTCAAACAAGAAGGTATCTAGATCCTTAGTAACCAAACCATAGAAGATTGGAAATACTGAAGGAGGTATGTTCTTCAATGCAGTTTCCCTCTCTTGGTTGGCAATGGGGAACTCAAAAGTTACATGTTCTGGTGGGTCATCCACTGTTGCACCAACCATGGTTTGGAAGGTCTCCTTTGTATTTGCAATGGATGTTGGTGAAAGGAAACGTTATTCTTTAGGAATGCCCTTGCTCTATTCACTATGATCACCAATATCCTCTTTAGCTTCATGTTTTGAGGGGACAAATCTTTCCAAAGCATCTCGTTGCCTCCGCATACAAGAGTTATGGATTTTTGTGTCACCCACTCTTGCATAATGTTAGTAAAATGTTTTGGTGTTGATGGATTAAAACCTGATTATCCTAATGTTGGAAATAAAAATCTAAACTAAGGAAACTTGAAATAACATAAAAGAATCTTGAATGTAGCACTGTCCCTAGAAATGCCACCAAAAATGTAAGGCCCAATTAATGCTCAGTAAACTTGGTGATAAACACACAATTTAGAGGTGGTTCCTAGCTGAACAATCCACTAAACCTTGTAAAGAGTCCATTTAATTATCAACCAGGGCTAACATAAGCTTGTGATGATGTTGGAACTGCATGTACATCTATAGATTCTATAATGCCTTTATCATCTAGTATAGGTGTTTACACATGTGGAAAAAACATAAAACTGTGAAACAAGAAAAAGATTAATTTTGGAACTATTACTATGGGTACCTACAACTAAAGACTGTGACTAGTTTACTATTAAAACATGAAATTTGTAACTTCTAAAACTATTAACTATGACTTCTAATGACTTGAATCACTCTGAAGATTGACATATTGAGACAAATCAAAACATAAAGTACAAGAAAAGATATCATTCATGATTTCATTCTCATATAGAAATGGAAGAATCTAATTAAGATGAACAAAACAAATAAAAGCATCTACTATAACAACATAAATTGATGGTGAACAGTTACCTTGAGTGGCCCTTTCTCAAGTTATTGTATCCACAAAGTAAACTCAAATCTAAACTCCTTGAATCAACTGAACATAATGATAGACTGAAAAAATCTCATTGCATATAACAAGATTTCACAACCAAACGATAATCTTTAGAGATATCTTATTCATGAAAGCATAACTAGAAATACGTATTATCTATGTAATAAAAACTATCACTATCTAAACATATTCACATGTTATATCTACTCCTCAACCACTGTAATAACCCATTATAATTATTACTTAATTTTATTATTACAAATGACATTATGAATATTTAATTTTAAAAAGACATAACTAAGCAGCTATTTTCAATCATAGTAACACATGTCTAATTAAAATGAGCCATATATGTATATTCAATTTCAATGTCAATTAAAATATCCAAGTTGGCTTGGCTCATAGGGCCACAAAATTAATACAATATACAGATTTTACATCAAGGGTACATCATAGACCATGATATTCATGAAAATGTCCAAGTTTCCTCTTGACGCTCACCTCCTCTAGTGGACGAGAACATGGTTGAAGTGCTTTACCGCCCAACCACAAAGCTTACACTTCCCTGAAATTCTTCCAACTTGAAGAATACTCGGCCCTGCATGGAAATTTTAGCAAGAGAACAATCTGCAAGGTGGAATCTAGTGCATGCCCATACATCAACATGAATCTCTATCTATGATTAGAAAAATGCAAGGTCTATGCTAGGAATGATAGAGAGAGTTATCAAAAAGTCCATACATGCTAATTTATTTTCCAAGCATAAAAATTAAGTTGCAACAACAAACGATAGGTTTTGAATAAAGCAAAAACCTATACTCTTTGAACTCCATTTCGACACATGTCCCAGAAGGTAACTTTCAACAACATAGTTACCTCTTAGCAACTATCTACCCTCTAGCAACATCTACCATGAGGTGCTCTAGTCTACTTAGGTGTTGTTGTTCTATTCAAACAAGAGAATATTCTTTACTCACATATCTACAGAAAAGTAATTCAGTCTACTTATTTCCTCAACTTAATAAAAATTAGTAAAATGATTCAAATGGAACTGATCATAACATTATCCATTAATTTCAAACACATGTCACATGATTAAATTCAACGTAATTCAGTATTCATTTAAGAATAAATAGATAAGTAACAATAGAAGGTATGCCACAAGTATGTGTATGTATGTAGACGAAGGTCTATGTGCATACACATATATGTGTTGACTTAAGTTTTTTATTTGTGCATACATTCTGAAATAAAAACCATTATATTAGATTGCTTCCATTCAAAAGAGTTTTATAGATTGACATATCATTTGTCAGAAACACAGGAAGTAAAAGAACTGAGAATAGATATGTTTGAACAGTTTCCACATACCGATATGTTGTTTGTAACAAAACAAGTTGTTTGTAGCAAAACAATGTTGTTTGTAACAAAATAAGTTGTTTGTAGCAAAATAATGTTGTTTGTAGCAGAACATATGCTATTTGTAGCAAAATAAATGTTGTTTATAAAAAATGATGTTTATAGAGAAACAAATGTTGTTGTTTGTAGCAAAACAAATATTTTTTATTATAAAATGATGTTGTTTGCAGCAGAATAAATTTTGTTTATAAACAAAACAATGTTGTTTACAACAGAACAAATGTTGTTTATAACAAAACAATGTTATTTGTAGCAAAACAAATGTTGTTTATAACAAAACGATGTTGTTTTCAGCAAAACAAATGTTGTTTATAACAAAACGATGTTGTTTGCAGCAAAACAAATGTTATTTATAACAAAACGATGTTGTTTGCAGCAAAACAAATGTTGTTTATAATAAAATGATGATGTTTACAACAAAACAATTACTGTTCATATCACCAAGTTGTTTGTAAAAGTTTACAGTTACTATGCCAATATGTTTCATTAATAGTTGTAGGTTTTCTAGTGTTTGATATATTCGAGTCTCATATAGGGACCCTTAGTTATTCAATTACTATCATGCTCAAAGATTTGAAACAACATAACTTTCATTCTCATGTTTTTATTCAAAGCTCTATCATTCTAAGAATAGTTGTATACAAATATACATATAAAGAGAATAACCAAACGATACTGATATTGTTTCTTGCGAGGTAATAAAACTTGAACGACATACTATTCATTTTAACAATAGTAATATTTTACACATAAACTAGGATTAGTCTTATCATGGCTCGGGTTTGAAGAACCCTTGTTCACTGATATAAACAAATTATGCCACTGTCGTTCTATGGAACGACCAACAGTCTATTGACTGTTGCTTTGTATTTAATAGTACCGAGGCCGAAGCCATGCATGTCGACCCTCAACTTGGTTGTATTCGTCCAAGGGATGATATGAGTATCGTTCACTGAGAATGATAGTTTAATACTAAACATGCAAGCATATAGCTAGAACAAAACATCGTTCTGCCATCGTCCTCTTTAGACGAGGCAACATGAATCAATAATAACACTACGACAATAATAATGGAGCGACACAAGCCCCTCCATCACTTACTATGAAGAGGAAAAAAAATGACAACAATGATACCCTTTGATCCAAGATCGAAGGCAATGGTTCTTGCACCCATTTGGTGTGGCTAAACAAAGGGATTCTATCATACAAAGTATGGTGTATAACAATAGATTTCAGTGAAGGATTTGCTACCTACCCTTAAAGGGGTGATAACGAAAGAATCATTTCATTCCTAATTCACAAGCTATTGGTTCCACTGGTTAGTTGTGTGAATGGCTAAGCATTTCACATGCAAGAGATAATAAAAAGTGGCGATAACATAAAAATTACAGGGTATAAAATGTTCAACTTTCATGTTGTTAGCAAGGCATGCACAAAGCATGTACAACAAAGAATGGCTTGCATGGCCTTTGCAAACAACAAAAAATGTAATAAATTCAATTGAAATAATTGCATATAGATATCATCAAACATGATTAGTACGATTCAATAGAGTCGTCGAAAATAATAAAACATACATTGCTTATGAATTAACTAATTGGAAATGCAAACATATTCCAAGTAATTCCATCAAATACCTCTATTTTTGTGGATTTTCTCTTGACTTTTTCCTCAAGAAATCGTCGAACCAACCATTCTCCTCCAGTCTTGCCTGATGCTATGTTACTAAAATGGTGACTTCCTGCTTTTTCCCATGCGCTCCACTAAAGAGTCATTTCGAGTAATAATTGTCATTAATTGTTAGTTGCCCCATACATCAAATTTGAATATTTACCTTAAATTTTATTATAGGTCACAACTTCATAAGATCTTCCTTATGATATTATCTGAATGTTATCAATATGATTGTGATAAATTTTGATTCCAAATTTGATTCTTAAGGAATATAAATATATATATATATGTATATATTATATATATACATATATTTGCACACTGTATAGGAGAGAATTTGTACCCCTTGGGAAAATTCCTATTTTACCCTTCTCCACTTTAGAAAACCAAATTCAGAGGCTTAATTCCACACAAGCCCATTGTTCTCTGTCCACTTGGTGTCTATTTTGAGTGTTGGTAGAGGCGTTCCTATCGAGGATGCCCACGCGGCGCGTAGGTGTCTGTGCAACGTGCTAACGTCCTTGATTGATTCTCGCGTCTGGAGTCTGTAGAGGCATTACACTTCCCTTTGGTGGTCGACTTGTAACGCCCTCTTCGATCGACCAACCCAAATATGTCTGTTTTCTTCCTCTTTCCTTCATATTCACTCACCTTCATTCATTTCACGGTTGGATCTCTTCACATCCTCTCTTCAATATCTTCACCATCTAGAGGCTCTCCTCTTCCTCCCACAATCTCTTCACAAGCTCCAAGCAGCTTCCTCACCATCCCTTCACAACACTTTACACTTCACAGCAACAACATCAACACTCCATTACTTCAATAGAGCAAGTGTGGAACGAAACACCACGACAACAAAGGCTTGAGTTCCTCTCATTTTCTCCCCTATTAGCCTTGAGCGCTTTGGGCAGAGGTGGTACGCTTTCACTCCTCTCTATTATTTGGTTGAGTAGCATAAAACTGTTTTGTAGTGCTTTAGTGTTGTTTACCTCATTTCATACTTTTCTCTCTATCTATCTGGCAATCCGTGGAGGTGGGAACACCACAACAGGGGTTTGATTGAGGCAAACCCCTGGACAACCCCAAAACTCTCTCTCTCTCTCTCTCTCTCTCTCTCTCTCTCTCTCTCTCTCTCTCTCTCTCGTGTGTAGGTATTGGAGACATTCACATGCTGGAGGCTTCATCATTTGCACGTTCGTGAGCGTTTCCCTTCCCTTCTTATCCTTATCCTTATCTACTTCACTTTTATTTCAGCTTTATCACTTTTTGTCATTTCCTTACAATCTAGAAGTTCTCAGTAATCATATTTCTGGTAGTCACTTAGTTTTTTTATGAGATAAACTTGATTTCTAGTTCGTACGAGATGCCAACACGCCTTGGGGATGCCAGCGTGTCATGCTATCATCTACATTTTGCGTTGTCGTCCTTTGGCTGAAAGCTTGTCAGTTTGTCTAGAGAATCTTTGTGACCTACTCTTTTTGGTTCTAGAACTCTCGCCGTTGTCCTTAGAGGTAGTTTAGGGCAGTTCACCCCGTGAGGCTCTCTGAATGAAGAGAAATCATGAGTAGTGAATCCCCTTCTCTACATTTTTGGTGAACTTCACATGAAGAACGTCTTTTTCAAAAAATTGGGAATTTATTTACCCCTACTTGGTGGGGTCATAACTTTTGACTCGGTGCTCGGAATTCAGAATCGTTTGCACTGTTGGAAAGGTCTTCTAAAGAAATAGTTTAATCCCTAAAATGCTAGTGCCTTCGATAATTGAATTTTAGGGACTAACGCAAGTTTCGAACCATAATTTTTCCCCAAAGACCTCTGAAAATGCAAATCACTACAACATAGAAAATACTAAAAAAAATCATAATGAATTTAATATCTTCTTTTATTAGTTCTATATCTAATTGTGTTCAAAATATTAATGATATTCCATTTCATGCATGCGACGGTGACTTGGCTTTGCCTATGTCACTTGGTGTCTTTGATCCTTCTCATGAAATTCCTCCTACTTAGGAGGATATCTTGTTACAAGAAGATGAAATCATTGATACCTTTCTAAATGTTACTCTACCTTCTATTCATCCCAATGCACTTTCTTATGGAGATGATGCATTTGTGAATGATGAATCTACTACTCATTCCAATGCACTTTCTTCTAGGGACGTTGCATTTGTGAATGATGAATTTCTTATCTATTCTAATGCACTCTCCTCTAAAGATGATGCATTAGCGCATGATGAATCTCCTTCCACATTTGATCCTGTTTGGATCGATGTTGAGAATATGTATTCAAATAATTGTTCTACTAGTTGTGATGATTATGTAAATGTAATCTATGTCTCTGCTGCCCCTAAAAGGCCTAAGAGACTGGTCATTTACGTAACCCCAACTAGTCCTTCTCCTAAAAGGGTTTGTTCTATTGATGGTGTTCCATTTGACAGTGATTCCTTTGACCTTTCTAAGGCTCCCTCTTATAGAGTGGTAGCCCATACCTATGGTACTAGAATGAATAAACAACTAAGATTTCTTCAAGCACCTAAACCTATGACTAAAGCACTCGGTGATAACGGTCTTGTCGAGCAATCTTAGGTTGCTTCAACTAAGATCTCAATTTGGGACTTGGTTTAGTCTACTCTGGTTTATCAAGGTATGCTTCAAGAATCCTTGCAAAAGATCCTCTTGCCTTCTTCCATTAGGTAGATAGCTATTGATGCATTGATAGCTCATATCCATGCGGATTCACCAAATATTGCGTTCTATCAACAAGAACTCCCGCCTCCAGAATTACAAAAGAAAGAAAACCCTTTAATGATTATAGTTAACATTAATAAGATTGGTATTAGATGCACTCTCATTGATGTTGGTTCGACACTCAACATATGTAGCATTGATCTATTGCCTAAGATTAATATTGATCCATCTTCTATTAATGCTTCTTCTGTTGACATCTGTGGGTTCAATAATGTTGGTCGACAAGCCCTAGGCACAATAGTCTTGCCTTTGAGGTTGGGAGTCGTTACTATACCTACCCTTGTATATGTTATGTCAGAGAAGTTACCTTATAACCTTCTTCTTGGTAGACCATGGATTCATGCTATGGGTGCAGTCTCATCTACCTTGCATAAATATATTAAGTTCATTGACAATAATCGAGTAGTCATAGTTAAAGCTGACCCAGATGCTATGCACTTATGTGAGATGGCAGCTGCTGGTCGAGCTTCGGTTGTGCCTACTCTTATTCCTTTAGTATCTTCCAATGTGTCGATGTTTACTCTAGTAGTACCTACTACAAAGGATACTCTTGAGGTGGATATCCCTAGAGAAGATCCTTCTGAAGCAAGAAATATTAAGTCTGTTCCTTCTACCTCTTCTTGAAGGAATGTGTGCCTTGTTGATGATTGGGGTCCTTAAGACTTTACAGATTCCTTCGTTCAGGAATATAAAGTCGACCCAATCTACTTAGACCTTCCGACAACATCATTCACACCTATTATCAAAGATGGTTGTTCTTCTATAGCGCGAGATAATGTGAATGCGAACTATAATGTTCTTAGTGTTGATCCTCCTTCTGAGGAGGACAATTACGCTTCTGCTAAGGAGGATAATGCTAACATTCCTATCAAGATGGATGATGACGATCCCATAGAAGAGTATGTTCCCCCTTGCTGGAATAATGCTCTCTATGAAGATCCTCCTCCTTCTCATGATTTGCAAACACGTTATGATCCCGTATTTAAGCTCGCCTCTAAGTATGGCTATGAGTGTAAAGGTTGTGGGTGTAATGAACAAGGCATCCAGGTCCCTATAGAATTCGTGCCTTGTAAGCATAACTTGGGGCTTGGTTTCTCGAATAAACAATCTGAGCAAGAACCACGGTTGAATGTTGACATGATGTCCACTCAACCTCATTCTCGTGGATTGGTCCATCCTCCTTTGTCTTCTATCTTCGTATCTTCTTCTGAGCAGTCAAGATTTTCTCCACAAGAGAAAGGCTTGATTCTTGCTCCTCATCCTTTATCTAAGCAAGAGCGTATTATCTTGCAGCTTCTAAAAGCCTGCTTAATTACTCTTCCTCCTACATGCAAGAAATTCCATAAACATGATAAAGTAAAAAATTCTTTCTGTAGATACCATTGAGTGCCTAGCCATTCCACCAGTGAATGTAAGGCCTTGAAGGATAAAATACAACAACTTCATGATTCAGGTACCATCACTCATTGATTTGTTGATGCACCCGCCTCTTCTTCACATGACTAGTAATATCGAGGTTTACCTATGTCCTGTTCTAAGTATATTGCGGGGTTCTTCTCCCTTATATGTTGGGGGTAGTGATTACTTATTCTAGAGATGTGTATCCTTCATAAAGGACCCCCTCTCTCTCTATGTCTTTTGAATGTAGCGTCCCTTGAGTGGACCCTCTTCCTTTTGAAGGGTTCCTGAGGGACCTCTTTGAAAGTCTTTCTCTCAAAAAAATTCTTTACGTCTAGCTTGGGGGCAACCTGACTAGACCTATCTACACACCTTTATGTCTAGCTTGGGGGTAGCTCGACTAGACTTCACCTTTCAAACAATGCGTCCCTTGAGTGGAGCCTCCTTCTTTTTGAAGGGTTCCCAAGGGACCCCTTTGAAAGTCTTACAACTTAGCAATGGTCTGTGTGACTGTTCGTTCACCGGCCTGCGTGATCGCTTCTTGACATGTTATATCTATGGGTAAACATGTCGCCATCTCTGGCTCTGTGGAGTCCCCTTTTCTCAATCTCCTTCATGTGATATTTCTTGGAGGATACCTTCCTTGCAGGTATGTGGGTCTGTAAGGCACTTTCTTTGTTTCCTTCATGTGAGAGTTCTTGGGGGATACCTTCCTTACAGGTTTGTAGGGCTGTAAGGTGCTTTTCCTTGTTTCCTTCATGTGAGAGTTCTTGAAGGATACCTCCCTTGCAGAACCATGAGCCTGTAAGGCACTTCCATACTTCATCTTTGTGGTTCCACAAAACTATGAAGTCCTCTCTTGCACTTCTAGGTTCACCAGATCATGATCTACTTCCTCATCGGTACAAGTATACATTTCTAACCCTACTACTCCTTTGATCTACTTTATCGAAGCACTCACCAGTATTCATCCTCGCTAAAGTGGGGGAAAAATATATAGGAGCGAATTTGCACCCCTTGGGAAAATTCCCCTTTTACCCTTCTCCACTTTAGAAAACCAAATTCCAAGGCTTAATTCCACATAAGCCCGCTATTCTCTGTCCACTTAGTGCCTATTTTGAGCATCAATAGAGTTGTTTCTATCGAGGATGCCCGTGCAGAGTGTAAACATCTATGTGACGTGCTAACATCCCTTATTGATTCTCGTGTCTGGAGCCTGTAGAGGCATTACACTTCCCTTTGGTCAACTTGTAACGCCCTCTTCGATCGACCAACCTAGATATATCCATTTTCTTCCTCTTTCCTTCATATTCACTCACCTTCATTCATTTCATGGTTGGATCTCTTCACATCCTCTCTTTAATCTCTTCACCATCTAGAGACTCTCCTCTTCCTCCCACAATCTCTTCACAAGATCCAAGCAACTTCCTCACCATCTCTTCACAACACTTTACACTTCACAACAACAACATCAACACTCCATCACTTTAGTAGAGCAAGTGTGGAATGAAACACCACATCACTAGAGGCTTGAGCTTCGAGACTTGAGCGCGTTGGATAGAGGTGGTAAGATTTCACTCCTCTCTATTATTTGGTTGAGTAGCATAACATTGTTTTGTAGTGCTTTAGTGTTGTTTACCTCATTTCATACTTTTCTCTCTATCTATTTGGCTGTCCGTGGAGGTGGGAACACCAAAATGGGGGTTTGACTGAGGCAAACCCCTATACAACCCCAACTCTCTCTCTCTCTCTCTCTCTCTCTCTCTCTCTCTCTCTCTCTCTCTCTCTCTCTCTCTCTCTTGTGTGTAGGTATTGGAGACATTCACACACTGGAGGCTTCATAAATTGCACGTTCATGAGCATTTCCCTTCCCTTCTTATCCTTATCCTTATCTACTTCACTTCTATTTCAGCTTTATCGCTTTCTATCATTTATTTACAATCTAGAATTTCTTAGTAATTGGATTATTGGTAGTCACTTAGCTATTTTCTGAGATAAACCTGCTTTCTAGTTCATACGAGACGCCAACACACCTCGGGGATGCCAACGCACCTCAAGGATGCCAATGCATCACGCCATCATCTGCATTATGTGCTATCATCCTTTGGCCAAAAGCTTGTCAATTTTTCTAGAGAATCGCTATGGCCTGCTCTTTCTGGTTCTAGAACTCTTATCATTGTCCTTTGAGGTAGTTTAGGGCAGTTCGCCCCGTGAGGTTCTCTGAATGAAGAGAACTTGTGAGTAGCGAATCCCCCTTCTCTACACACACATTTGTATGTTATTTTATATATATGTGTATATACATATAGACATATGTATATATATATTTATATGTACATATATCACTATTTAAATAAGAATGAGATTTTATTTTATTCGAACAATAATATGTAAATGAAGGGGTTTTCTTATTCTTTAAACAAGTCTTTTTTAAATACATACATTCATTTATGTGTTAAGTCATGTTATTGTTTTATTTTAAATTCTCAAAACACAAGATCAAGATAGATAATTAAATAAGAATTCACATGTATTTCATTTCACAAGTTTACCTTTTTAATCATTGAATCATTTCAAATCAGATTAATATAATCTCCTATACGAATTTCAAATGCAATCATCATGCCATTTTGTTGTGTGTGTACCCAGATTCCATCAAGCTTACCATTTGATCCGGCTAAACGATCCTACTTCAACCGTGTTCTCATCCTTCAACCTGTCATCCTACAATTGCACACACTTGCACTTACACAGTTCATCAGTAACATTTTATCATGATAAAGTATAAGATAGTTGAAAAGATCACATAGTCAACGACGGTCAACTTCTTTCAAACTTTTCAAAAATATCAAAATTTTCATTCATATTGAATTTCCTCAATAATTCAATTTATCATATTTAATTTAAATACAATAAAAATTAGGTTACGACATCCTTCCCCTCTGTCAATATCATATGTCTATTTCAACATCATATCAACTATTCCAAGCCAAAACATAATAATATTCAATCCAAATTTTTTCAAACAAAATTATTAAAAGTCTCTTTCTAAGAAATAAAATGTGGGAAGGAGCATTCTATTTCATCCGCATCCTCCCAAGTAGCACTATCTTCTGAATACTAGTCCCTTTGGACCTTAAACTGGGCAATATCTCTACTCTGCAACTTAACATTGTGTCTATCCAAGATTCTAATAGGCTCCACTAGCACCACTCTTGGGTCTTGTACCTACAAGGATTGCCAATCAAGCACATGAGCTACATTAGGATGATATGGCTTAAGCAAAGAACCATGAAACACATTATGAAGTTGAGCTAGAGTAGGTGGTAGATTAAGTCTATAAGAAATAGGGTTCATCACTTCCAAGACTTCAAATGAACGCACATATCTTAGGGCTAACTTGGAAGACTTTCCAAAGGTAATGAAACCTTTTTATGTGGCCCGACTCTTAAGAAGACTTTATCCCCTGCCACAAACTATCTAAGAGTTTTATTCTTGTCGGAATAATTCTTATGTCGATCTTCCACCTCCTTTAGTCTGCCCTTAATACCTCTCATTTTTTCTTCCATGTCCTTAAGCATTTTAGGTCCTACTATGATCATGTCTTCAAACCTATCCCAACTAATGGGTGTATGACACTTCCACCCATAAAGAGCTTCAAATGGTTCCATACCTAGAGATGTGTGATAAGAGTTATTGTAAGAAATCTTTATCAATGGTAAGTATTCTTCCCACTTATATTGTTGGTCCATGCAGTACATTCAAAGGAGTTCTTTGACTACCTGATTCACCCTCTCTGTCTACCCGTCAGTCTGAGGATGATAAGCTGAGCTGAAATTTAACTTGGTTCCCAATGCAACATTCATGTTCATCCAAAATCTTGAGGTCATCTAGGTGTCTCTATCAGAAATGATATTCTCTGGCACTCCATGTAAGCGGAAGATCTCCTGGACAATTTTTTTGGTCAGGGTCAACGATCCATCCTTAAGGTTTCCTAAAATTAAGTGTGCTACCTTGATCAACTTATCGATCACAACCAAGATAACATCATGTTGATTCTTGGTTAAAGGTAACCCCTATACAAAGTCCATACTAATCACCTGTTGTTTATACTCAAGTATGTTGTGAGGATACAATAGCCCCGCTGGATGTGCATGCTCAACCTCGATTCGTTGGCACTCTAAGCATTTGGCTACGTACTCCACTACATCCTTCTTGAGTTTAGGCCAAAAGTACAAAGTTTTCAATTTTGTGATCATCTTAGATACTCCAGGGTGTCCTAAATAAGGTGCATTATGAACCTCTTCTAAAACCAACTTCCTTAGCTCTCCAAAGTCTAGAATATACATTCTTCTCTGGTATCTCAAAATTCCATCTAGTTCGATCTCATACCCATCAAACTGATGATCTGATGGATTCGCTGCTAGGGCGCTCTTCACTCTTTGTTAGTGCTCATACCATGGCAAATGTTGTATCATTTGTTGTCTCAAATTAGATCTTTTCAAGATCATGGCTGCTAAATGTCTTCATCTACTAAGAGCATCAACCACTCTATTCTCTTTTCCTTTTATATACTCAATTTTGAAGTCATACTCACTAAGGAATTTTGACCACCTTCTATACCATGCATTAAGGTTTGGTTGGGTGAAAATGTATCTCAATCCCAAGTGGTTTGTCTTGAGATTTAATGGATTCCCTAAGATATAATACCTCCACATCTGCAAGGCATGAACTATTGCGGCTAACTCTAAATCATGCGGTGTGTAATTCACCTCATGTTGTTTAAGCTTCCTTGATTCATACGCTACCACTTGTCCATCCTACATTAGTACTGCTCCCAATCCCTTGCCTGAAGCATTTGTGATTACAGTGAATCTTCTATTAGGATCAAGGATGGTTAGCATTGGTGTTGTAGTGAGCCTCTCCTTTAGGAGTTGGAATTCTCGTTCACACTTCTCGGTCCATTCAAATCGTGTTCCCTTTCTTTGGAGTGATTTGATTGGAGATGCAATCTGGGAGAACCCTTGCATAAACTTTCTATAGTATCTTGTGAGGCCCATGAAGCTATGGACTTCTAACACATTCTGAGGCACCGACCATTCCATGAGCACTTTGATCTTCTTAGGGTCTACAAAGACTCCCTCGTCTAAAATTTTATGGCCTAGATAGTGCACCCTATCTTGATAAAATGAGCATTTGGATAGATTCCCAAAGATTTTCTTTTCTCTCAGTCGCTATAAAACTATCATGAAGTGCCTATCATGCTCTTCAACAGACTTTGATTAAACTAAAATTTCATCAATGAAAATCAAAACAAAGTCATCCAAATAGTCTTTGAACACACTATTCATGAGGTTCACAAAAGCTGCAGGTGCATTGGTCAAACCAAAAGGTACCATTGTGAACTTGTAATGTCCATACCGAGTTCAAAAATCAATCTTTGAAATATCATCTTCCTTTATTCACAACTGATGGTATCTCGATCTGAGATCAATTTTGGAGAGCATCATCACTCCCTTCATTTGAACAATTCATTGATCCTTGGAAGTGGATATCGATTCTTGATGGTCACCTTGTTCAACATCCGATAGTCTATACATAGATGCAAGGTTCCATCCTTATTTTTTACAAAGATAATTGGTGCTCCCCAAGGAGACACACTGGGTCTTATGAGCCCTTTGTTCAACAATTCCATTAACTAGGCCTTCAACTCATATATTTCAGTGGTGTTCATTCAGTAAGGTGCTTTGGATTGAGGCTCAGCTCCTGATACAAGGTCAATAGAGAAGTCAAATTACTGTTTCGGAGGTAACTCTGTGAGTTCATCGGGGAATACATCCCAGAACTCCTTGAGAATAAGGTAGTAATCTAAATATGATTCCTGACTGTCAGGGTTACTGATATGCACATCATAAATAACACATCCCTTTAGATGAGCCTTCTTGAGTTGCATAAAAAAGATCTATCTAAGTTCTAAGGGTCTTTGCATCCCACAAATCTTGATTGGGCTCCCATAATCATCCAGATAATTAACTACCTTATCCTCACAGTTCACTAAAGACATGCTCGGTTAACCAATTTATTCCTAAAATTACATTGTATGAGCCTAATGGTGCCACATACAGGTTGACTTGGGTCTGGAAGGTTGGAAGTTCTAACTCACTACAAAAGAGACATGTATCTACCCTCTGCTCTACTCGGTTTCCATACTGGACTATCCCTGATTTTTCCATGCGTCCAAGTCTAATAGGTATCTTGGATATTACTCTAGGGTCTATGAAATATTTAGTAACTTTGGTATCAATTAAAATAGAGATAGTTCGGCCATAGAGCTTACCCATCAACTATATTGGTGAAGCCTGATACTTTGCCTGCTTGTTATCCACTACAACATGGATTTGATGATGCTAAGATTGTTGATAATTTCCTTCCCTTCATGACTTCGACCACTATGGATAATTTGAGGCATAATTATCACCTCCACAAGTATAACACTCATCGTGAGGCCCTTTTCCATCTCCTGGCTTATCCTCTCTGAAGCCCTTCTGCTTTTGGTCGTCTTTGCTTTTGTTATTATTTTACTTCTTTCTCTTTCCACCATTACCACCTTCACCTTTCTCTTGCGACTCACTTCCCCTCTTGAGATTATGGATCTAATGGTTTGTGTCTCCTTTATGAAACTTCTTATTCCCAAACCGCGAATTAGGATTTGAATTGTTACAAAAGTTGGAGAAATGCTATAATTTTTTCTCCTATTTGGTGGCCTTTTGGAAGACTTCGTTCATAGTGAGAGGATCATGCATGTCCACTTTTTCTCCAATGTGGGGCCTAAGTCCTAATATGAAATTCTAGATACATAAATTTTTGTCTCCTTGATACTAGGGCACATTACGGATCTAATGGTTCTTGTCTCATTTATGAAACTTCTTATTCCCAAACTGTGACTTAGGATTTGAATTGTTACGAAAGTTAGATAAATGCTGCAATTTTTTCTCCTATTTGGTGGGCTTTAGGAAGAATTCATTCATAGTGAGAGGATCATGCATGTCCACTTCTACTCCAATGTGGGGCCTAAGTCCTAATATGAACTTCCAGATACAAAAACGTTCATCTCCTTAATACTGGGGCACATACTTCAGTAGGTTGGTGAAATTTTCCCAATATTGGGTCATAGTCATGCTCCCTTGAGTTAGGTTTTAGAATTTTTCCACCTTCTTGTCAAAAAAGAGCTATGATAACCATATCTTCCTAAAATATTGGAGGAAGAGCTCCCAAGTAATCTCAACAAGCTGAAGGTTCCTTTCTATCTTTTCATTGTCTCACTAAGTAGTTGCTTCTACTGAAAGTTGATACATAGCCCATGCAGCCTTAGTCTAATCAAATAGGTTATGGATCCAAAAATATTTCTCTATCTCAATAATCTATGCCTTAGCTCTTGCTCCGATGGCTTTACCATAGAACTTAGGCGATGCTACTCTTTTGAGATCTTTTCCATGTTCTTCCTCAATTCGACCTCAAGGACCTTCTCCTGAACCACCGTTCCCCTGATTGACTTTTGCATTCCTATGAACCTAGTCCTCGCGTGCCACTCAAACCTCATGTTCTATGTGATCCATATGAGCCTCTTGCCTATTTAGAAGCTCTAGAATCTTCTCCAGCCTCTCATTTGGTCTGTTGTTTGACCCACTACCACCCGTCTCTTGCTTGGTGGTCAACATACTGGCTTACACATAACCTGCATCACATTTCATGTCTATCGTAACTTAATACTGGGTTTTATGAGTAAAAATTCTTATTCTACATAACATTACATACACATGCATGCATATCACTCATTCATTGAAGACATACACATTCATGCACAGTAAACATATTTTGGAGTTCTTCATTTGAACACACCAAAAATAACATCTTGCTTTATTTATATTAGGTGTGGGTTAATAGGCCCTTATTTACAAAAGCTTATTGTTACATTAGTCAGTTTTCTCATTCTTGGAGAGACAACACTCCTTTGGGTCCTCTTCAGAATTTACATCAATTTTATCAAAAGAGGAGGGTTGAGCACACAAGCTCTCCTTTTCCTCTTTAGTTAATAAGGGTGCATTTGGTCCACACCCTAGGGTCCAATATCTAATTGCAAAAATCTCTGTAATCTTAGGAGCTCGTATCGACTCCTCAATCTTCTTTCCTCTCTCCAACTTAAGTCAAATGAGGGCTTGGGCTAGAGTCTTGTTGTCGAGAATCTTGGGTTGAACCTTAGTCTTGGTGTTTTCTTCCAATACGAATTTCTTGTTTGAGGTCCTAATGGTATTCCCTTTCTTTCTTCTTAAATTAGACCTTCCCATACCTGCATTCAATCTAGGTTCGATCAATCCTCGGGAAAACTCAATTTGGTCAAGGGTCAACTATCCCCTAGTCATTTCTATTATGGACTCAAAAGGCCTAGAGTTGAACCCTAACCTCTGATACCAAATGTAATAACCTATTCTAATTATTACTTAATTTTATTATTGCAAATGACATTATGAATATTTAATTTTAAAAAGACATAACTCAACAACTATTTTCAATCATAGCAACACATGTCTAATTAAAATGAGCCATATATATTTTCAATTTCAATGTCAATTACAATATCCAAGTTGACTTGGCTCATAGGGCCACAAAGTCAATACAATATACAAATTTTACATGTAGGTTACATCATAGACCATGATATTCATGAAAATGTCCAAGTTTCCTCTTGACGCTCACCTCCTCTAGTGGACGAGAACATGGTTGAAGCACTTTACTTCCCAACCATGAAGCTTACGCTTCCCTGTAATTCTTCCAACTTGAAGAATACCCGACCCTGCATACAAAGTTTAGCAAGAGAACAATTTGCAAGGTGGAATTTGGTGTGCGCCCATACATCAACATGCATCTCTATCTATGATTAGAAAAAATGCAAGATCTATGCTATGAATGGTAGAGAGTGTTATCACAAAGTCCATACATACATAATGGGCTAATTGCTTGGCCAAGCATAAAAACTAAATTGCAACAACAAATGATAGGTTTTGGATAAAGCAAAAACCTATACTCTCTGAACTCCATTTCGGAACCCATTCCAGAAGGTAACTTTCAACAACACAGTTATCTCTTAGCAACTATCTACCCTCTAGCAGCATCTACCCTGAGGTGCTCTAGTCTACTTACGTGTTGTTCTATTCAAACAAGAGAATATTCTTTACTCACATATCTATGGAAAATTAATTCAGTATACTTATTTCCTCAACTTAATAAAAATTAGAAAAATGGTTCAAATGGAAATGATCATAACATTATCCATTCATTTCAAACACATGTCGCATGATTACATTCAACATAATTCAATATTCATTTAAGAATAAATAGATAAGTAACAAAAGAAGGTATGTCACAAGTATGTCTATGTACATAGATGAAGGTCTATGTGTATACACATATATGTGCTGAATTAAGTTATTTACTTGTGCATACATTCTGAAATAAAAACCATTATATTAGATTGATTCTATTTAAAATAATGTTATAGATTGACATATTATTTGTCAGAAATACAAGTAAAAGAACTGAGAACATGTATGTTTGAACAATTTGCACGTATTGATATGTTGTTTGTAACAAAACAAGATATTTATAGCAAGACAATGTTGATTGTAGTAGAACAGATGCTATTTGTAGCAAAACAAATATTGTTTATAACAAACAATGTTGTTTATAGCAAAACAAATGTTGTTTATAACAAACAATGTTGTTTATAGCAAAACAAATGTTGTTTATAGCAAACAATGGTGTTTATAGCAAAAGGATGTTGTTTGTAGCAAAAAAAATGTTATTTATAACAAAACAATACTGTTTGCAGTAGAACAAATGTTTGTTATAACAAAACAATGTTGTTTACAACAACAAAAAAATGTTGTTTACAACAAAACAAATGTTGTTTATAACAAAACGATGTTGTTTGCAGCAAAATAAATGTTGTTTTTAACAAAACGATGTTGTTTGTAGTAAAACAAATGTTGTTTATAACAAAATGATGTTGTTTGTAGCAAAACAAATGTTGTTTATAACAAAATGATGTTGTTTGCAGCAAAATAATTACTATTCATATCAACAAGCTGTTTGTAGAAGTTTATAGTTGCTACACCAATATGTTTCATTAATAGTTTCAAGTTTTCCAATGTTTGATATATTCGAGTCTCGTCTAGGGACCCTTAGTTATTCAATTACTATCACTGTCAAAGATCTGAAATGACATAACTTTCATTCTCATATTTTTATTCAAAGCTCTATCATTTTAGGAATAGTTGTATACAAATATACATATAAAGAGAATAACAAACGATATTGATATTGTTTCTTGCAAGGTAATAAAACTCGAACGATAAACTAGTTGTTTTAACAACAATAATATTTTACACATAAATTGGGATGAGTATTATCATGGCTTGGGTTTGAAGAACCCTCATTCAATTATATAAACAAATTATGCCACTATCATTCTATGGAACAACCAATAGTCGATTAACTGTTGCTTTATATTTAATAGTATTGAGGCTAAAGCCATGCATGTCAACCCTCAGCTTGGTTGTATTTGTCTAAGGGATGATATGGGCATCGTTCATAGAGAATGATAGTTTACATACTAAACATGCAAGAATATAGATAGAACGAAACATCGTTATGCCATCGTGCTCTTTAGATGAGGTGACATGAATCAGTAATAACACTGCGACATAGTAAAAAAAACATAGTAGGAAGGAATAATAATATCATTTTACAATAATGGAGCGACATAAGCCCCACCATCGCTTATTGTGAAGAGGCAACACAATGATAGCAATGATACCCTTCAATCCAAGATTAAAGGCAACGGTTCTCGCACCTATATGGTGTGGCTAACCAAAGGGATTCTATCATATAAAGTATGGTATAACATAAGATTTTAGCAAAGGATTTGTTGCCTGCCCTTAGAGGGGGTGATAACGATTTAAGAATAATTTCATTCCTAATTCACAAGCTCTTTGTTCCATCGATTAGCCATGTGAATGGCGAAGCATTTCACATGCAAGAGATAATAAAAAGTGGTGATAACATAAAACTCACAGGATATAAAATATTCGGCTTTCATGCCATTAGTGAGGCATGCACAAAGCATGCACAACAAAGAATGGTCAACATAGCCTTTGTAAACAATAGAAGATGTAATAAATTCAATCAAATGAATTGCATATAGAGATCATTGAACAAGATTACTATAATTCAATAGAGTCATCGAAAATAACAAAACATACATAGATTATGAATTAACTAATTGGAAACACAAACATATTCAAAGTAATTCCAATGAATACCTCTATTTTTGTGGATTTTCTCTCAGCTTTTTCCTCAGGAAATTGTCGAACTAGTCATTCTCCTCCAATCTTGCCTGATGTTATGTTACCAAAATGGTAACTTCTTTCTTTTTCCCATGCACTCCAATAAAGATCCGTTTCAAGTCATAACTGTCATTAATTTTTAGCTGCTCCATACATCAATTTTAAATATTTGCCTTAAATTTGATTACAAGCCACGACTTCATAAGATCTTCCTTATGATATTATCTAAATGCTATCAATATGATTGTGATAAATTTTGATTCCATATTCAATTCTTAAGGAATATATATATATATATATATATATATATATATATATGTATATATTATATATATACATATATTTGCACACATTTGTATATTCTTTTATATATGTGTATATACATATAGAAATATGTATATATATGTTTATATGTATATATATCACTATATAAGAATTAACTTTTATTATATTTGAATAATAATGTTTAAATGAATGGGTTTTCTTATTCTTTAAATAAGTCTTTTCAAAATACATACATTCATTTATGTGCTAAGTCATGCTATCATTTTCTTTTAAATTCTCAAAACACAAGATCAAGATAGACAATTAAATAAGAATTCACGTGTATTTCATTTCAAAAGTCTACCTTTTTAACCATTGAATAATTTCAAATTAGATTAATATAATCTCCTATACAAATTTCAAATGCATTCATCATGTTATTTTGTGGTATGTGCACCCAAATTCCATCAAGCTTACCGTTCGATCCAACTAAATGATCCTACTTCAACCGTGTTCTCATCCTTCAACTTGTCATCTTGCAATTGCACACACTTACACTTACACTTACACAATTCATCAGTAATGTTGAATCGTGATAAAGTATAAGATAGTTCAAAAGATCACATAGTCAACGACGACCAACTTCTTTCAAACTTTTCAAAAATATCAAAATTTTCATTTAACATATTGAATTTCCTCAATAATTCAATTTATCATATTATAATTTAAATGCAATAAAAATTGGGTTATGACAACCACCGAACCAACTATATAGGTTTGGGGGAGGTTTATTGAAACAAGTACTCAAAATAAAAAACTAAATACAAATCACCACTCCCCTATGAAATAGTGAGTGACAAAGTCTGCATAACTGAAAAGGTGGAAGAAGACAATTAGGATTAGATCTATATTTTAATGGTATAACAAAAGCGTGGAATGTAGAAATAGTCACGTTAGCTTCCCAATTAGAGCAAACTCCTTCTCCCTTCAGTGGTCTTTATTGAATGACATGGTGATTCACAATCATCCTCATTAATGAACCCCTCTATTTCTGCAACTGTTGTGTTGTTCTTATTTTGGAATCTCCCTTGCATTGCTGCCTAAAATCCTTTGCATTGGGTTGCACTCCCTATTAGTTGTGGGCTACAATCTACTTGCTTTGGCTTCTCGATTGCAAGGAGTTAGTTCATCCAACATATACACAATACTAATAACCACAAATTAAATATAGATCCATATTGAATTTCATACACACTCACATAATTAATCATGCAATTAACATAATATCATGATCATATTCACATACATTAAAACCATGTTCAAGTTGTATGAAAGATATAAAAAGATAGATAAGTTTAGGAATTTATATGAAATGAGTATCTAGAAATGTCTAAAAGTATAAACTAAAACAATATAAAACTAGCTAATATTTGGTCTCATCGCACATCACCTTCCTCATTATAGATTGGTTCTAATCAAATAAAATTTCCAAAGATGCTTCACTTTGAGGCTCATTTCCTCCTCCCTTGGAAAAGGATAGCTATTTACGACCACCATTGAATTGTAGGCTAAAGATGGTACATTCTCCTACCCATAGGAACTAGGTGTTTCTTGGGATTCTACATTTTTCACCTCTTTTTAAAATATATTGGTAGTGATCTAAAACCTATGACAATTCAACTCAAAATGTTGGTTGGTGTTATGCAATCAGTGCTAATTTGATATAGTAGCTCCAACCAAATAGACCTCTTAAAGACCTATTATATGAGGAGGTGGGTGCATCTAAAGGAGAAGGCAATCCTTCGTTATTTGGCCTAGTATTCTAGACTTTATTCTACCTTTGATAACCTTTATTTTGACCTTAGTTATGTGTCTACCAAAAATTGGACTGATAATTCCTATGGGTATTCTGCAAATAATTATTCTTATTATGAAGATGATTTACCTCAGTAGTAATCCTTTTCATTTGTTCTACTAGCTCCAATATGTCATTCATCTCTCTTTCTTCTTTGGCTTTAGTAGCTTCAACGACTTGTAAATAAGACAAATGTGAAGGAGGAGCTTCAAAAGTAGGGACCCCTAAGGAAGGACCATGGTGCTAGTAGCCACTGGAACGAGGTTCAGTATAGGTGTGTAGTGGGATAGGGCCTGGTTGATTCTATAAGTTTGATGAGGTATTCTTAGGGTGCCAATATAATCCACAAGACTAGCCTCAAATTGGCCTAACTCTATATTACTTTAATTACTTTAGCGTACACTTCTATAAGAGAGGGTGACGAAGGGTTAGCCCTAATGACAAACACCAATGTAAGATTATCCAGAATAGAGTAATACACCTACCTTGCTACTTGATCATTAAGAAGATAAGGGTCTTGGAGGTGTGTATAAGCCTTGTGAAATATTTTGTTAAAATTGTTGATGAGCTCATTATATTATCTTTTCACTTCATAAACTATCGGTATAAATTTGTAGGTTCTATAGGAATTTTGAATCTATCCAAGAAATTACCCTTCATAAGAGCCCATTAATTAATTGATCTAGCCAGTAAATGGAAAAAATAGTAAAGTTATTCTTCTCCTAGGGAATATGGGAATAATTAACAAGCCACATCATCATGTTGGATCTTCCAATTACGAATGGTTTCTCCAAAAACCTTGATGTGTTCCTTCACAGTCATGTTTGGATCATTCACATGGAATTTCAAAAAAACTTATTTGGATTTGTGGGAATGTCATGATATGCATTGAAATAGATGGGAAAAGGGTTACTAAGTAACCAATCCATTGGTGGAACTGTAGGTGGGGTGATTGGATGTGCTTGATGTGGAACTATTGTAAGGACTTGGGGTGGTGCTGATGAAGACCGTCCTCCTATCCTATTTCTCTTGGATCTAGTAGGGGATCCTAATTAAAATAATGGTCCTTTATTGGGAGTATATTTGAGTATTCTCTCAAACCTTTCAAGAGAGAAAGAACCTATACGCTCTAGATCTAGGGAAAAAATTGGCCCTCCTTCTAGCGTCAATTCCATTGACGAGTGTTTTTGCACATCACAACACACACAAAATATGAATTATTTTGTCTCTCTTGAAAGAAAAAGTTTACTTCTAAAACTTCTAAAAGATTACCCCAAGGCTTTGATAGTCAGATATTGACCTTGCAAAAATGACTCACTGGTTTGATGTTTTGATGTTTTAACAAAGGGGCCTTACAATTACTTAACTAAAATTTTGATAATAGGGTTTTGAGAGATCTAAACTTGATATTAATTATTAACTAGGTTTTTAGATTTTTGATTTAAAAATAGACTTTAACACCTAATTTTACAATATAGATGATGTTTTTCTTCTTGAACTAATTCAAATTTTAAATAAAATTCAAAATATAAGGTAAGAAGAAACTTAGTTGATAAAACCTAAGGACAATGACAATAATAATTCAGTGCTACAAATAGATAGATCCGTCATGAAACTAATTCTCACTTAGTCAAAGATTAACTCACAATGCCACAAGAACAATGCAATATTCAAAGAAAACAAAAGATTTTCAGATTATGAAGAACCATGTAAATACCAAATTGTGGTACAATTTAGATAAATATTCACAATTGAACTGATAAAAAAATAAGAGCTCAGAATAACCATACAAAGTAACTTACAATCAATAAGTTTCACATGATATGAACCAAATATCTATCAAATATCTTCACACTTCATCATTATCATAGCTGAAATTTATCTAATATCAAAGAAAGGAACCATACAAAACACAAGAAACCACAAGTGTGACACCAACATTCAATGATTTGCTTGTATTGATTTCAAAATGTTTGGATTACAAAAACTCATCTTCAACAACCTTTACAATGAGAAAATAATCTCCTTTTATAGGCAAGGGCTGCAATACCCAAGGCAAAATCAATGTTGAAGATCATCTCAACACCAAGGGCCAAGATTACATTTACATTTAATATATGGAGTGCATTAAATATTTGCTACATATTTTTATAGAAATCCAACTAAAATTAGTTACAAATTAACATAGGGATATATAAAAGTACATCATATATGTCTTTGCATTAAATTTACAACATCCCAAAAAATCCGGGGCACAAAAATCCCAAAAATGCTAAACTAGAAGATATTCAAATATCTAGCTGGTGTATCACAAAAATTGATCATCAATTACACTTTTACCTTTTGACTTCTCCTTCATGGAAAACTTTACAAAAGTTGTTAAAGAAGAAGTAACTTCATCATTTGGTGAACTAGTAGCAACATGGATTTTGTAGCATTGATTGTCATATTGATTAATCTTGTTAATGGTGTAGAGTCATCCATGAAGGCTTTTGATTTATAGAATTTTGGGATTTCACCAAAATTTGGGTAGCCCCATCCATGAAATCTAATGCTAATTCGTCTATAGGCTCTTTATGAATCAATAACTTACATCATTGCTTCAAAACTTGCTCGTTCATTCCCGTGGACACATCCACCTCAATCTTTGTAAGCTCTTTCAAAAATTTCCCATAGGTAGCCAAAACTTCTTTGATTTGAGCAAAATTTATATTTATTTCCTTCTTATCTTGTATCACTATCTCCTTGAGTAACTTGAGAGCATGCATCAAACAATGAGGCTCATTAACCAATTCCTTCTTTACAATACTCACTTTTACTAGCACCTCATTTGAAAGTTTCTTGATGTCCTCAAGCTTAGGAAATACCAACACATGGTATTTCTTATTACTACTACAATCCTCTACCAACTTATCCACTTCTTCTTTGAGGATAAGAAAATTATTATGTACCTGTATAGTAATGTTAATCACTTTATTTCTACTATTAAAAATGTGTTTCATCCAAGCTCGAGTAGATTGTACCCATGACCTCATTCTTTCCATTTTATCAACTTCATCCTTCGACAACACAACTGAGTTACTTCCTTGCCTAGTGTACTCTAAATAGGAGTCATTAAATATTGGATAAAAGTGGTGAGTTTAGCCACTTGAGACTTCAACTCAACTTTGGTCACTTCATCCTTATTCATTCTTTTCAAAATTTCAAAAACATACCTCTATAACTCCTATATCTCTCGAGCTTGATTGGTAGGCTCCAAATTAATAGTTGAGATATTAAAATCCTCAAGAAAAATGGTTTTATTATCCTTATTTTTGAAGAGTAGCTACATGTAAGATTATAGATCCTAAGGCATCTTGGTTATATGTGGTATTATTTTTATCTTTTTCTTCTCCTTGGGTTTTTATATCCTACTCAAAATTTCTTCTAAGATTAGCTTAGGAACCTCAATAATTGGCCTTTTGTTCTTCAATTGATCATCTAACCATGCAAGGGTTGTAGCCCTATCTGAAGATTTTGATTATTGAAGAGGAGGAGAAGTTTCCTTTTGAATATCCTCTATATTAACCTCTTCTTCTTGCTTCGCTAGTTGATCTATTCTAGGTATGGAGTTAAGAATGTCCTCTACAATGCTCACTTCCTCTTGACCTGTCGATTGTTTAGGATTTTCCCTAAGAATATCTTCACTATTTTTATCCTCTTTTGAGGGATTATCTTGTTTGGGTGGAATTGATGCATCTTCAACCAAGGCCAAACCATCCATTCCCTCTTTCTCTTGCTTCTGCTAGTATTCCAATGTTTTTTCTATGCTCTCCATGGAGGGAGGCTCCAAGGTTTCTCTTGAGAAATATGGGGAAGTATCTTGTACCAATTTGTTCAACAGAGACCTGTTGACTTAGGAGAGTACAATGACAACCACTTTCTTGGGCATATTGGAAAAGTGAGCCATAAATGATTGAGGGAGGTCAAGAGAGGTAGGAGGAAGAGAAAAGGAAGGAATGATTGAAAAAATAACTTGGATATGGTGAATTGAGGAGATAGGATGGATGTAGTAGAAAGAAGATAAATTTTAGAAGGGAATGAATCAATGATAATAGGGGCAAGGGAAGGAGTGGGAATGGAAGCAGTTATATCCACTGAGATATCAATGGGAGGTGGTGAAGTAGAAATGGAAGGAGGAATAGTGGATGCGGGAGAAGATGTGGAAATGGGAGGGGATGGTTGAGGGATGGAGGTGGAAGGAGTGGGTGAAGGATAAGAATCCTTTTTCTCCTAAAAATTTAGCTTTATTGAAGTGGTTCTAGTCTTCTTAGCCCATTTGGGTTGGAGTTTACTCCCCTCTAATGTACTAGCTTTCCTCTTGTATACCTGAGGGTTTTTTGTAGGCTTCCTCTCTTATTTTTCCTTCTTGTCCTTACCCTTTATCTTAGAGGGAGTCCTTGCTTCCTTCTCAGTGGGTTCTTCACTACAGTCGGTTTCCTCATCAACTTTCTCCTCTTCATTAGAAGAACCTTACTCTTCTTATAATTTTTCATAGGTCAATTCAACCCTTTGTGTAATGAGGATAGAAGCCTGGGCCTCTACCCACCTCTTGGTTCTTCTCAACACTAAATTATTTATAATATTAATGTCAATGAATTCCTCCTCAGTCCAATATAGAAGTGAGATGGGTTGACTTGCCATGCCATATATTCATCTTTGCATAACACTTGGTTATCTTTATGTACTTGATCTAGGATGAAAAAGAGGGATAGAGATCTGATATACTTGATTGTTACCCTTGAGTAGGTTCTTTCTCAGACTTCTAATTCATCCTGGAAGTTGGCCTAAAAGTCTTTAATATTCAACCTATACCCATATTTTTTATTCACTTGTCTTTTCATCTTGTCAAGGGGGTCAAAATGTTCTCTCTTACTATGAAGTTGAAGCAGGAGGGACAAGCATATAATCCTCTCCCAAGTTCCAAAGGATATGGTACTCCTACTCTATGTTTTCTCTTCAACAATTGATTTGACACAAATTTTTCTCGTAATCTCCAACATCACTATTTTTTAGTGGGGTATCTTGACAACCTATAAGGGGCACTCGAGAATCCCTCCATTTTGAAGTAGGTAAAACTAGGGAATTGGATAAACTGACACCTAATCTCTTAAGCATCTTCATGGCTGAAGAGGAGAGCCTTTTATTTAAATCTCCTTGCATGGTTCAGATTATAAACATTATAAATGCATCATTAACCCTTTTGTAGTGGTTCTTAGCATTATGCATTTGGAGTTTAGGATAACAATTATATATCTTATGTTTATTTTGGCTAGTTCCAACAAGACCCAAACAAGTTAATCCTATATATCTAAAATTTGTAGCAAATAGGTATACTATGCATGAAGTCATATGAAATATACTTGTCTTCTTCACAATTAAAATTGGTGATGGATGTTATTGCTGATAATTTGGGCCCATGAGAACTTTGTGGGTCTCCTCAAGATCTCTTCCACATAATAGAACATCTAATTTTTAAAGGTGGATTCTAATTTGAGTCCCATCACTCTACTCGGGAGAGTGACCGAGTTATTGACTTAAATAATGAAATCACTTTTATATAGGTGCTTGGGAAACTTATTAGAAAACCCCTTGAGATGCTTCATCCATATTTCATTTACAACTTTCATACAAGCCTCTGGATCTTGATCAAATACCCCTATGGCCCGCTCTCTAGTAGTTAGGGTCATATTGTAGAAATATGGGATCCCAAAGGTTTGGGAAATAGAGGTAGTAGAAAGGTTTGTAGCACTCTCCCATCAATAAACACTATCTTGTGGGACTCCTTGTGGCAGTGCTCTCTTCTTTCCATTATTAGTTCTGGACATAACACTATAGAAGGGAAACTAGCAACTTGGGTTATGTGACTTTGGACTATCTTTTTTTCCAACTCTATTTGTTGAAATTTGAAGATCATTTATCTGAATTCTTCCATGTCTACATGACCCGGTTTAGTATCTCTAATCATACTCCAACTAGATGTAATTCTAGTAGGAGGGTCCATGCCTTCGAATTCATATTTCATCCTAGTTGTTCTATCCATGAAACCTGAAAAACAAACCATTAATGAGGCACGTGATAGTTCTTAATTATACCTTCAATAACATGCTCTAAAATATTACCCAAATAAATCATTTTAATAATTAAAATTTATACCATCAATATGTCCATTTAATTACTTTGAAACCCTCAAAATATATCCACAATAAACACCATATAAGAAAATCAAACTTTAACGCTTGGTACTTAATTGTGGAAATCTAAAGCACAAGGATTCTTGTGGAAAAATGAAAGTCACCTCCCTTTGCAGAAAATATGACCTTTCCAAACTCTGCAGAATTTGACACTCCTTGATCCTAAAAGTCAAGTTAATACCTTATTGTAAAAAATTAGCACTCATAATCCCATGAAGGTAAAATTATGTGGAGAACCAAAATAAGGTCTCATGAACCCGAAATCACCATAAACCAAGAGTTTGTGAAAAATCAACCAAGACCTAATTATATGAGAAATTTTCTCCCAAAAATCTATATAAAACCCCCCCCTTTGTTGAAAATATGAATGTGGAAACATTTGTAGAGAATTAACATATACCCAAATTTGTGAAAAAAATGACTCGCGCACCCTAGTAAATACTTTGTGGGAAAACCTTAGCAAAGAAACCAAGAGGAATGAGACAAAGTCGAGTACCCCTCTGGACTCCACAAACTTAAGTTATATGGAAAAGTGTCCTACCTTAATTTTATAGAAATATTGGCATGATTGAATCTTGTATAAGTTTAAATTAGCCCTGCCTTTTTTGAAAAATGACCACATCCCATCTTTCCACAAGCGTGTAAAACAAAGAAAGAGATAATTTTAAATCAATATGTAAAAATTTGAAGGGTGCATGGACAAGGTCACAAGACCACTAAATCTACACATTTAATGAATCCTCGTAAAATCCAAGAACGGGTAAATTTCTCCTTTGCAGGAAAATGACGAGTACACAAAAGACCTCAAATTCCAACCCTATTTTCTTGAAAAGGAGAAACCCTAAACCTAGTTAATCCTTAGGTTGTTTGTGAGTTGGTGAAAACCATATGAATTTCCACAAACCTAGGTTTAATATGCATGAAATTTTAAATTCTCTAACTCTTTGAGAATCATAAATCCTAAGAGACTAACACACTTAAGTACTAAACCTTGGATCATAGGAAACTCATGGCGAAATAGGTGTGAACCAGATCGCAATGGACATTCCAACCATACCACCCAACAATTCTAGTAGACCAATTATATAGTCACTCACAATGCAAATCCTAGGGAGTCTAGACAAGAAAATTATCTGCTGACATTAAATGATAATGAAACTTAACCTTACCCATTCAAATGACTAGCAAATTAAATTAGGGAAAATGAACTAAGTTAAGACCACCTACCTAAAATTTGATGAAAAATCTAAAATGAGGAATGTTTATGGCCACAACAAACATGATGAAGGATGATTCTAATCACAAAGATCTCCACAAAAAATGGATTTAATCTTCAATAGTTGCAAAATGATCTTAATGCTACTCAAATCGCTTAAATACTCCATACTACCAACCCCCATTAATGCTTCAAAATGATAGGGTGTTGAGCACTTGAATGCATAAATATGAGGTATTCTAAACTCTATGGGAAACTAGAATTTATCATTTTATGGAAAATCTACACCCACAAGTTTTGTGAAAAACATGCTAGTCTTTGATCAGAGCCCAACCAAGAAAAAATCCGTGCAATTTTGAATTTGTGGAAAAACGTAGCTTCCTAGGTTTTACGGGAAATCAATAACCTCTCGACCATTCAAGAATTTAAGGGGAATTTGGCCTACCAAATATTCATAATTATTTAAACATTAAACCCAAAAATCTACCAAAACTCAAAATGAAGCAAGCACTAACCCAAAAGGGAAAAGTAACCTAAAACACTCAATATAAAACCCTAAAAGAAAGAAAACTAGAAAATGAAAAGCAGGGGTCCTTGCTTTTAGTGGGGCATGTGTGCAAGGAAAAAAAAATAGCCCCCATGGATGGGTGACACATGGAAACCATAGATCACAGGATGAATTTTCATTGAACCAATAACCTCCTACACTAATATCCAAGGAAAATCTTGTGAAATCCATTGGAATGGAGAACGTAGATACCATTAAGAATCATAATTTCAATCACTATATTAATGGTTGTGTGTGTTTTTTAATTTATCCACCATTACATTTGAATTAATACCTTTGTGAAGGATCATTTATTCTAGGAAGGAAAATACTATTAAGTGATGAAAAAATATTATCAGGTCATTAATTATGCTCTACATAGTATAGGGAAGTTAATAGGAATGAATAACACAAAACATTATATTTGTCATATTTTTGCAGATTGAGGGTTGGGGATCACATAACACATTCCATTTTTAGGGTGTCAAGGATATTGGTGTGAAAGGAGTATTTTACGTAACTATATCATCGCTTAGGTCCTATTCACACTAGTTACTTAAGTTTACTTAGGTTACATGTAGGATTCTTATCACTTTATGTCTCAAGTCATAATATTAAGACACATGTCATAATCTTATGCAATCTTATGTCTCACCTTGTTATATACAACCAAGGGGTTCTCTTTTTAATCTCAATCCATTTTAAAATTCATTATAATCCATCATTTGCATCCTTTGATAGAATAGAGTCATTCTCTCAAATTTGATCTCTCTTGTGCTTTCATGAAAGTTCCTAGATGTTGGGTGGCTACAATCTTCAGCCAAATCTTGCATTATAGAGCATTTTATACCAACTATTATATGTTATTAGAGCTTGTGGTATAGCTTCTTGTTAATATTAATTGAGATATCTAGGCTGAAAAGCTTGGTACATCTTGAAAAATTGAGTATTCTCTTCTGTTGCATTGAATGATGATCTCAAAAATTAAAAAAATTGAAAGAATTATTGAATTTGGGGATTTTCCTCTTTATGGATTTGTATTGCAGGTTAATTTTGGAGCTTGTTAGTATAAATATGAGCTCACCATTGAGATCAAGGTGTCCAAAAAATATATCTTTTCCTTTTATTTTTTCCAAATTGAACATGGGAGGTTAGATCTACAAGGGTTTGAATTCGGCAGGTGATTGCCAAATCCATAAGGTAGTTGCAATTTTGGAGCATTTCAAGCCAAATCTAACTTTGCTAGTTCATAAAAAATTGGAGAACTTTGTGATAAGCCCTCAAGGAAATATTCAACCCCTTATACCAAATATTTGTACAATCATATGGCCTTTGTATCATCATAATCATGCAAGTCAACATCAGAGTATGGTTGTAGAAAAAATTAAAAATTATGGTTTTTATATAATTTTTTCATAATTTTAAATTAAATATATTTTTTGTATCAAGTCATCCTTGCTTGCACAGGAAAACCTACACTTTCGTAGTGTACCATGGTACCCACCAACAAGTATAGTAGCACCACATGACACAATGCTAGTGGCTCGACATGACAATCATAACCCCCACTAGTGGTGTTTAGAACATTGAATCTTGAAATAATTTACTAGTGCATAAAACATATTCTACTCACCATCAATTTTTTTCATCCACCATGAAATTTTTTTATTAACCATACAAGAGAATATTTTTGTGATGGGAAGAGCACATTTTGTGTAGGGCATATTCAAGAAAATAGAATAATATTCATTTAACTAGTCTTGTTGAAGTCATTACTACATCAAGGTGACATTAGCAGGTTGACCCCTCAAACTCCCCCCTCTCCTATGCAATTTTGGTTTTTGCAATCCAACTTCAAAGGCTCATAACTCAATCATTCAATCTCCTTTTTTTGATATTTTTATCTAGGGTATAATTTTGTGCTCTTCATAATGGTGCAATTGGTTTTTAATTCTTTTTTCTAAAAATTGTATATTCTCATAGATGTTGCTAAGCAATTCTCATTTTGGGAACTTTCAAGGCTCTGTCTCGCTCCTATGGTAACATGTTTTGGTGCAATTTTTTTAAGAGTGCATAATTTTTCCTATACTTTGTAGTGGTGTGATTATATTGATCTCATTCTATCTAAAAAATTACTTAATTTATATGACCCAATTTAGAATCTACATGCACTAAGATCAAGTCCACTTTGTTGTTTTTGGCAAGTGGCACCTATAATCACACTGAGAATAAATTTCCAAGATCATATATTGACGGGGGGGTTCTTTATTTGGTAATTTAGGGGGTAATCTTGTAGTGGTTAATTATTTTATTTTCCTTTTATGTGTTCTTGCAATGGGGAAATATCAAATTGAACTCCTAAATCCATATAATTATGCTTCATGGATAAAATTGCTATGGAATTATATCATGGGAAAGAGTTATCTAAGATATCTAAAAGAATCTATTCTTGAGCCTAATGATATTAGTGAAAAGGAAATATGGGAGATCAATTATGAGAAAAGCCTTGGATGCATATGTTCAAATTAATCTCTTTTGATTTATAATTTCACATTGAATCATGAAAAACACCTAAGGAGGCTTGGGAGACTTTTGAAAAATTATACAGTAAAATTGATAAGATTAAGGATACCAAATTAACAATGATTTGATGAATCTTGATCCTAAAGTTTTTGAACGCACTCAAGAATACATCTCCAAGATTAATAAACTAAGAACACAACTACAAGATTGCAAAATCATTAAGGATGATTTACAATTGATTCTGAATGTGTTATCCAAGCTCAACCTTGAGCATTCAATATTTATTTCTAGCTTTCATACCCATTAGCTTTATATAGGAGCTACATATGTTGATCCTAGTTTTGATGAATTTTCAAATATTCTAATCGAAGAGGAAGAAAAGTTAATTGAAATGTGCATCATCAGGCATTCTAAGTCACAAGAATTGGTGGCTAGTGACCCTAAGGTACAAAAAGAATAAGGGAATTCTTAAAAGAAATAAAAGAAGAAAAAGAAAAAGGTACACAAAGATTTTGAATCCTCTCCCTCTTAAGGGGAATCATCTAAGAAGGAGAAACCCAAGAGTGCATATTACAATAAAATAGGGCATGATGAACATAAATTTTATTCAAAACAACTTGATGAGTTGAATAATCTTCTTAAGAAGAATCAAACTAGTCCACTTTCAATAATGTTAGGGGATTCATCTTCTTCTTCATTAGGAAAGTTAGAGAAAAAAAAGGGTCAAGCACGTGTTGTAGTTTGAAATTTTGAGTAAGAGAGGTGGATACTTGATTTTGGATCTTCACATCATATATCTTCATTGCATAGTATGTTCTCTTCATTTGATTCTTGTTCATCACCACATATCTTGATGGCTAACAACACATATACATGTATTTATGAGAAAAGATCTATTGACATGGATGACATATTATTAATGATGTTATTTATGTGCCTTCATTCTCAACCAATATCCTTTTTATCTATTAGATGACACATGGTGGAGCAAGCAAGAGTTTTGAGTTTACACTAGACTATATTATCATCATTTAAGATTCACATAGTAGAGATATATTTGTAGTTGGGGAGGTTGATCATCAATATCAAGTCTACACCTTCTCACATTTTCTCCTATTTTTCCTTTGGTTGATGTACACACTATGAGATCTAGTGTGGAAACTTTGAGGAGATTCAATATGGTAATTTGAATCTTGGTATTCTTTCATCTACTAAGGTTCTAGATACATGTTGATATTTCACCTCTTTCATCTACAATTGATTTTGATGAAAGTACTGTTGCTACATCCATATATTCTTGTGATTCATTGTAGTAGGAGATTCATAGTCTTCCAGATAGAAATACTTGGGATGATTGCTTGATAGAAACTGTAGGTTTTCTTTGTGATTCTTATATTATAGACTTGGAGGAAACTATTGAGGATGTTCATCTCCTCTTTGTTGTTACTTCAAATGGAGTTGCATCATATTCTTCATATATTGTGGGGGATAATTTTGAACCTATCTTTCCTTCTCTACCTCATCATTTCTCACATTTTGGAATTGGTGTGGAGACCTTTGATCAAAATTTTGAGGAGCCATCTTTGTCTTTGGATTATGTTCTACATCCATTTCAAGAAGATTTTGAATTGTCGTCTTCATTAGTGTGGTCTGCAACACTTTATTTGATTGTGGTAGCTTTTGACATCAACATGGGGACACTTGAGTAGATTTTAGACATAACATCATCATGTTTCTTCCCTCATCTTCCTTTCAAGAATGGGAATACATCCTACAAAAATTCTTGGTTTTGTTTCATTCTATAGGGAGGATTGATGTTCGATAAGATTAGATCATCTTCAGTATTCATTTTTAGGCATATACTATCATTATTGGATAATCTAATTTGAGAGGGGGATATATGGTCTCTCTTCTTATTTTTCTCTCTTATAGGAGGTAATTTTTCCTTGCATGGGTTTGTCTTTCTCATTCTTTTTTTAGAGTATTTTGTATTTTTCTCTCTTTTAGGGAGGATTTTTATCCCATTGGGTTTTCTCCTTTTCTTTGTTTATGAGAGATTGAATTTGTACATGGGTACCTAACATGATCCAATATTTAATACCCATCCATGCATCCTTGCATCTTTGCATCTTGTAAATTATAGCTCTAACTTGCACTTAAGGGGGGTGTTAGTGTGAAATGGGTGTTCAACCTAGCTAGATCATCACCTAGGTCCTATTCACAGTAGTTACTGAAGTTTACTTAAGGTACATGTAGGATAATTACCACTTTATGTCTCAATTCATAAGATTAAGACACATGTTATAATCTTATGTCTCATATTGGTCTATATAGCCAATGGGATTTCTTTGCAATCTCAATCTCATTATAATATATCATTTTCATCCTTTGATAGAATATAATTATTCTCCCATTTTTGATCACTCTTGTGCTTTCATAGAAGTTCCTAGATATTTTGTGGCTACAATCTTCAACCAAATCTTCCATGGTATAGATCATTCAATACCAAATCTTATACAAGATCGGGGGTACTTCATACCTTGTATAACTTTAGGAGTATTCCATCGTCCCCAACTTTGATAAAGAATACAAAATTAAATGCTATAAGTTAGGGATTAGGGATACTAAGGAAAAGATATTTGAGTTAAGGTATGACCAAAACTACAAATCCAAAAGAAAACATAATAATCGAGGAGTTGGGGTTCAAAGGTAAAGCATGTTGGGAAAATAAAGTTTAAAATTTCACAAATTGAACTTGGAAACTTTTATCTTTTCCTCAATCATTTTTGCTTGTGAGGAAAATGAGGGGGACACGGAAATTACTCATATGGATTTTGTTGCATCAAAATTAAGCATTAATGGTGAGAGTTTTAGGGGTTTGGGGAGCAAAGATATTGAGGAATTGGTCACCAAGAAAAGAGATGGATAAAAATTTGATGCTAATAGGTCACTTAGTGTGAGGATTAGGGGATCAAGAATTTAAAGTGCTTCTTATGTGGTACATAAATAAGGAAAAGTTCAAACTTACAATCTTGATAAGGTACTTCGTGAAAAGGATTAGGGGTCATAACTTGGGGGTGCGAAGATAATGGTTTTATAATAAGGTGATGCCTAAAAAATTAGAATAAAAAGTAATTTAATGAAAATGATCAAGATATTGAGGTTTAGATGAAAGACATGATGACAAGGTAAAGTTTGACAACCCGAAAAAGACAAAGGAACAAAGCAGAGTTGGGAAGAAAGGAATACCAAGAAGGAAAACTTTGAAAGGGATGAATGGAAGGAAAAAATAAAGTATAAAAACTTAAAAATAATCAAGATTTAAACACAACCCCCCACACTTATAATTCTTGAGATTTTACAATATCCAACACATTGATAAGTATGCTAGGAAAAACAAAGGACAACATTTAGGAGTTTTTTTATAAATATAAAATCCACTTAGACTTTCTAAAATTAATTAAAAATGGTGGGTTAAAACAAGATAATTATATCAAGGTAGGAAAGGACTAAATGTTTTTTAGGAATATAAATAGGGCTCCAACACTAGCTCTTGTTTAGGGATGTATGTGCTAGTGGGACATTGTGAGTATCCAATAAATATCTTGGATGCAAAACACACACACATAAAGAGGGGATTGGTACAATCACACTTCACAATGGTCAAACATGGATCATGATTACATAAATGCACACATTACACTACAAGAAACCTGACACAATATATATAAGGAAAAGCCAATTATACACTGCTAATTTGAAGTATCATAGACCAACAAATTCACCAATTATTTTGCCAATCCCTTGAGGTAGTATGCATTATTACCATACCCTTCAAAAAATTATATGACCATGCGATGTGTCATATTCTTCTCCACCTAGAACATTCAAGTATTAGCCCATTCTTGTTTTCCAAACATCCCATCCCTCTAGATTTACAACTCAAGTGTTTCATACCAAATTTTATCCCATTGATTTTTGTAGGAAAAATATTACATTTTTACCTCTTGAATCATTCTAGAGGTAACAAAAGGTGGATGTTAATTTAAAATTTCATGACTAAAATTCGCTGCACCCACATGTGCACTAATATATTTCATGGATATCATCTTGCCTTCCCATGGTGCATACCCATTTATCATCACGTGAAGATATATTGATTAATGAAATAGGTTTTTCCTACCCATATTCATCCTTTTATAGCACAAATCTAGTATCATATGATGTGACAAAAGATAAAAGATAAGTGGGTTAAAAAAATTGAACTTACCAAGATTGGTGTATATTGAAAATCTCTTTGATTGGTACATATACACCAAGTAGCTCCTTGCTCCAATTAATTGATTCATCTTTTACTTTATCAATTGAAGTAAGAACAATAAGTGAATTAGAAATGATATATTCTTCACCATAACCATCCAATATAAATCTAAATTAACATCAATGAATGGAGCTCCATTTATGATGTTGTAGTTGTCCAACTCAATATGTAGGCAATCATATTCTCCTTGTATGTTGAATTCTTCACAAGATAGGATTATTTGATCATATGGAATATCAATCCATTTTTACCAATGATGCAAGACATGAATTGATTGCAATAAAGAAAATATGATTCATCCTTCATCTTATTCTCTACATGTAATTATTTTAGTGAAAATAACTAAAATTATTGTGCTTCATTAATCAAATATACTCCTTTTGGATATTCCTATTCAAGAGCTGGTAGCACCTCCTCCTTCTTCATTGGCCACCATTATATTGAAACCTTATTTCTCTCTATCACATTCTCTATAACATTATTCCTGATTTAGTCCTCTAGTCATGATATCTTATTACTACACATGAAATTTCCTTCTAATCTAGCAGCAATATCATTTCTTGTAGTCACTTGCTCATATCTCAATTGATATCCATTTTTAATATGTGCTACTATTGCATTTATATGGGTTGTCACATATTCACACGGTGGTTTGGACTTTGGGTTGGTTGTGTGAGTTCCTTGGACATTCTATACTATGAGCAACCAACTCATACTATTATGCATAATCACTATGCTCATTTTGAAACTTTGGATGAATTACATCCCGATCACTATATTCATATTCTCCTTTCATGGAGTCATATCTTGATGCATCATGCTAGTCATTCTCACTTGAGAATTAATTATAAAAAATCTTCCTCATAAGGAATATCATCCTATTTTCTCATTAAGATCTTTTGAATTCATTTAGGTGACAGGTTGAGCTCTCTTCAACTCTAGCTCTACAAGAAGCCATTGAAATTATTTTTCAAGTAGCACAACACCTCCTCCTCATATTTAATTCCTCTTCATTCAAAAAATTAAGAGAAATATCATATTGGACAATATCATGTGTTCCCATATCTTGATGTCTCATACTACAATTTGAAAATTATTAGTTCTATCGCCATCTCTTTCACCAAAAATCATATCATTAATTTATATGTAATCACCCTTGTCATTATGATCTTCTTCATAATAATCATAAGGGAATCATTCCTTTTGTCTCTCGAGAGGCCATAAACATGTTCAAATGTTTTTGTTTGAGGTTTCAATGGCTTGAGTTATGCTTGATATTCTTTAATTTTATCTTCAAATGATATATGAAGATATTGGTAAGAAATTTCTTGATGTTGAGTGTGAAAATATTTTATGCTTATATAAATTTTTTTATCCACATTTCTTCTACCAATAATCATATAATAACTTTGTATACAAGCCTTATGGGACTCAAATATTGTCAAAAGATAACTCACCTTCTTCTTAAGGAAATGTAATAGATACCCCTGTCCAACTTCATACTTACATGTTGTATTGAAAGAAGCGGGATTATGGCCATAAAAATATGCTAGTAGATCCTAATAATGTATGCCATGAATTTTTAAATACTTACCAATCATGCTATACACATTTTTCTCTCAACAAACACATGTCTTATATTTTTGTCTCATAATTAGACCATTCTATTTGTCTATATTTTTTATTATGATCTTAGTTGAGTTTTTAGAAGTGAACATGTATTTCTATCTAGATTCCATACATGAACTATCCTAACTGGAAAATCCTACTTCAGATTCTTGATAGGTGAATCTAGGTGACTTACCTATATTTGAAGTTCTCCACACCATTATCTATCCTTATAAATGTGTTGTAGCTTCATGTTCTTTCTAGTATTTTGGTTACCTTCTTATTTCCACCTTGAATTCTATCAATTTGATTACTAGTTTCTAGGTTTGAGTGAAACATAGTGACCACTCTTCGCTTTTAAGAGAATATTTTTTCCTAGTAGTTAAAGAGTCAAAGTACGAAGAAGAAATACTTTCCCTATTGTGAGTTGTTGAGGTCTTCAAGATAGTATCAAATAATTCATTCCTTTAAATAATGATCTCATTTCATCCATGATCAAAAAATTTAAGTATATTTGGATCTTACAATAATAGAAGCACTAACATTTTGAAGGGACAAGGATAAGAGGGATAAAATAACACCAAATACAACATATTTACAAATAATTGAGGATAAAACCAAAGGTTAAAGAACCGATTCCCAAGAGAATTATATTGTCTATTGGTTCTCCAACCTTCTTCCAACAACTTCTAGGAAGTTTCAAATTTTTCTTCTCAAATTTTCTAGGAGGATCGCTAATGAATAAGAGAGCAAATAATTCTCTCCACTTTAAGCTCTGCAAAACCTATGGGATAACCCTATCAATGCATAATGATTTTATATGAAATGCAATTGTTTATCATAGCATGAATTAGATAAAATATTCATGAATACACTACAAGGGTTCTTTAAATATTGCACATTCATCTACACCCCTTATACCCTTAATACTTAGGCATGAACATGATAAAAATTAAATAAAAAATTGCATAGCTAACGATTTTATTTCTATAAGTATGAGTAGGATGGGAGGGTTTCTACAAATTTAGCAATACCTATTAATGGAAATACAAAGTCACCAAGTATTTTGACCACTTTGTATCGACAACAATATTGATGGTGTTTTGAATTATGCAACACTACCTTACAATGAATGTTATTTCCTTGCAATAACTTGAACCTACAAATATAATTTGAATGTAAAATTCTACTAAATAATCACTTACTAATACTACTAACCCTACTATCTTTATAGAAATATTTCTCACTTTCCTTGAAAGTGTACTAAAAAGAATACTATTTTTTATAAAAAATATATTGGCAAATATTTTCACCTTCCTTGAAGGTGTCTAATTCTCTTCAAGAATAAAAGTACAAAAAATGAGATAAATATGCAATCAAAACATCATTCATATAAATAAACCATAAACAAAAACCATGATAAAATATACTAAAAAACATTGACATTATTATTTCCTAAAATAAGTATGGTATATAGCACATAGAGTTTTCTACCTCACTTTCCAACCTTTCACAAATGAAAAAATTATCCCTTATTTAGAAAAGATTACATAGATAACTTTCCATGGATGGGTGACACGTACCAATCATTGATCACAAAATATATTATCAAAGAATTGATAACCTCCCATGTCAATAGCTTAGGAAAATCCCATAAAAATTGGTTGAATGGAAGTCATGGAAACCATTGGTAATTATAGTTTCAACTTGTACATTAATGGTTGCATGGGTCATTTTCCTTTTCTATCACTACTTATGAATCTATGTATTTATGATGGACCATTTCTTATGGGTGAGAAAATATGATTAGGTAGTTTCAAGGTCTTATTAGGTCATTAATTGTGCTTTGGGCCATGCAAGGAAGTAAGTAGGAATGAATAACGCAAAATATAATATATTTTTTGAGTTTTGGGGATTGGGGGTCAAGCATACCTCATAACACATACCATTGTCAAGGATTCAAGGATTTGGGATACTTCATACCTCATACAAAATTAGGAGTATTCTCTCATGTCTAAAATTGATAAAGAATATAGAGGGAAATATCAGATGTCAAGGATAGAGGATACCAAGGAAAAGGTACCTAACTAAAGGTATGGTCAAAATTCTATCTTTGTGACATAACATAGGAATCAAGGAATTAGGGTTCAAAGGGAAAGTGTGCTATGAAGATAAAGTCTAAAACTTTGAAAAATTAAAATTCAATAATTTTCTTTTAATTATCTATTTTTACTCATCAAGAAAATGAGGGGACAAAGGAAGGAATAAAATGGATTTTATGGTGTCAAATTTAGGCATTAATGGTGAGAGTTTTGAAGTTTGAGGAAGAGAGATATTGAAGAATGGGTACCTAGGGAAATGGATGGTCAAAATTTTGATTCTAATAGGTACTTAGTGTAACTATTAAAGGTTTAGGAATTGAGATCACTTCGTATGTGGTGCCTAAATAAGGATAATTCTGAACTTGTGATCCAAAAAGGTAATTAGTAAAAAGGGTCAAGGATCACAATTTGGGGGTGCTAAGGAAAAGGAATTTTGGTAAGGAGATGCCCAAAACTTTGGCACAAAATGGAACTTAATGCAAAGGTTAGGGTTTTAAGGTTTGGATGAAAGGCATTAATTTAAGGAAAAATCTAACAACCTAATAAAGACAAAGGAACAAAGTGGATTTAGGATGAAAGGCATACCAAAAAGGAAAAAAATTGAAAGGTATTTAAGTAAGGAAAACTCTAAAGGTTTAAAAGTTTGACAACTTGAACACACTTAAGAATTTGAATAAAAAAATCCACACACTTAGAATTTTTGAGATTTATAGCATCCAATATATTTATAAGCACATGAGGAATGATAAAGGACAACACAAATAATTTTTGATAAATGGAAAACTCACTTAAAGGTTCTTAAATCAATTATAAATGGTGGATTAAAACAAGGTGATTGCAACATATTGGGAAAGGACTTAAGATTTTTTAGGTATGTAAAAAGGGGCTCCAAAAATAATAATAGATGTTGACATGATTAGGAACCCACATACTAGCATGGGTGGTATCTATCCCATGGATGGAATTTTTTAATATTTATAGAAGAAAATTATTATTGTTGTAGACAAGAGGGAAATAATGGAGAATCACTTTGTGAGTTAGGTTGTATAGTAGTTTTGATGGGTCCCTCCTTTGCGTTCCCCCCCAATGGCACCAATTTATAGATCTATGAAGAAGTCCATAGATATTTCATGTGGTACACTACACTAGTTTCTAATCACCCCAAGAGTATGTATCAAAATTCTAGTAGGGAAAGGGAAATAGTAGTTATTGGAACCTCCTAAAGTACCACCATAGAAATGATAGTCACCTTAAAATTCATAATAGTGTTAGAGTAAAAGGTATTTCATAATTAATTATTTACTTAATTATTAGGTTCATTTTCCTCTAATTACTTAAGCTTACTTGGGTCATCTTCTTTTTATGTCTCATGCCATAGGATGAGAACACATGTCATGATCTTGTTTTATCTTCACCTAGGGTTTATAGGTTTATTATCCTTTTATAAGGATTCCTTATTGTATAGTAATTAAGATGCACATTCATAATGACTCATGCTTTTTTGGATCAATAGCTCTTGGCATACACAACTTTTCTATTCTCTCTTTCTGTAATAGGTGTTTGATTGCAGGGGATCCTTGGGAGTTGTGGAGTTGATTTTTCCCAAATTCAACATGACATACATGCCATGATCTTGTTTTATCCTCACCTAGGGTTTCTAGGTTTATTATCCTTTTATAAGGATTATTATTGTATAATCATTAAGATGCACATTCATAAATGATTCATGCTTTTTTGGATTAAAAAATGATACATGTCATGATCTTATTTTATCCCCACCTAGGGTTTCTAGGTTTATCATCCTTTTATAAGGATTCTTTATTGTATAATCATTAAGATGCACATTCATAATGATTCATGCTTTTTTGGATCAATATCTCTCAACCTCTACAATTTTGGTATTCTCTCTTTTTGTGACAAGTGTTTGATTACAGGCAATCCTTGGGAGCCATGGAGTTTATTTTTCCCAACTTCAACATGGTAGCAGAGCTCTAGACCTATAATCCCTTCTCCTTCCTTCGAGATATTTTTTTCCTTGAGCTATCATTTAGTACAGTTTAGACCAAAACGTAGTCTTCCATTGGATTCAAAGTTGTTGGGAAAGTCAAATATGCCTTTTGTTTGGCTTGATTTAGATTCTAGAGGCTAGATCTACAAGTTTTGTAGTAGTTGTTTTTCTAGATTCGAAGGGTAGTTGCAATTTCAAAGCATTTTGAGCCAAAATGGACATTTCCACACGCTCAAAAGGCCCAAAAGCCTTAATATCACTTGTCAAATAATCAAAATTTGTGTCAGGAGAATTTTTTTTAAAAACAATTTTCCAGAGACTATATGACCTCCCTAACATGTAGGTCGAAGTACAAATTTTTCAAAAAAAAATCCTGTGAAAAAAGGTAAAAAGTAAAAAATAAAATTATTAAAAAATTTGCAAGTTTGTGTTGTTTTTTAAAAAATTATTAAAAAAGGCAAAGGGGTCGTATTGCAGGGGTACTTGCCCCTTGCACGACCCTACCTTGCTAGGGGTGGCAAGCCCATCGAGCCTCGCCCAAGGGCGGTGTGGGGTGGGTTCTGCCCCCCGCCACCCTTTAAGTTTTTAAAAAAAAAAAAAAATATATATTTTTTCTATTAAAAAATATAATAGTTTTTCTTTTCATGTTTTTTTTAACTTTAAAAATAAAGCATGCAATTTTTTTCCCAATAATCCAACCTGTACCTAGAAGACTTTTTTTCTCAGAGGTCTAAGTGTGGAGGTTCTTTTACTAAATTTGGCGGAGATTCTTTTTTTCCTAGCCCTACCTCTCTTTGTTGGGATTTTCATTTTTGCACCCCATCTTCCAAAGGCGATGATAACTTGGCCATATGGTGGTCTGTTTCAATGATTTTTTTAAATGGGGTAGAATTTTGTGCTCTTCATAATGGTGTAGGTGGTTTTTATTGGTGTGAATGGGTTTATTTCCTAACTAGTTATTAGTGAGGACTTATTCACATTAATAATTTTACTTAGGAGTTAAGTTAGTCCTAGTTGTCATTTCTAGAAGTTAGTTATAATGGGGCCATGTCTCATTATTTACTTTTAGTTATCTAGACATTTAATATTTTTCCTATGAATTTATTATTTGCATTAGGCATTTAATGTTTTTATCAAGAGTAGTTATCCTACCTCATCTCACCTTGCCTTATATACAAGGTGATTGTACATTTGTAACATATTCTAGATCAATTCAATATCATCATAAATCATCTATCGTCATGTTCATGTTGCAACACTTTCTTGTGGATGGTGTCTTTCATGGTTTGATCCTTTGAAGAGTGCACAAATTCAATTGGGTTCATTGTTCATCAATCTTTCCAACATGGTATCAAAGCATAAGCCTTGCAAAGTCCATCTCGTATTGGAGAGTTGAGCTGAGGATATTTTCATTACAGGTTCAAGGGTTTTCATTATGGTCTAGTTGTCATTATCTAGGAGGAAGCTGATTTTTGAAGCACATTGGGTCAAATTTGACCCTACCATTGCATTCAGGAGGTCCAAAAACTCCTAAAATGCCTATCAAATCATAGAAATTCAACACTTTTGATCCAGAAACATCAGAGATTTTTTTGTAATATTTGGGTGGAAATCCGTATAGTACAAATTTGTATAGTCGATGAGAAAGAAAATCTGCCCCCTCGTTGCAATTTTTTTTTTGAGGTAGAATTATACTGTAGGTTTTAAAAAAAATTATCGAGCTATTTCATATAGTTTTAGCATAATATTTTGTGGGGTTTGATTTAATTGTCAGTGCATATTATTTCTGTGGACTATTTTTAATTTCAGTGGGGAAAGTTTCTTTACAAATTGCATTAATATCTTCTACGGTCAAATCTCAGTTTGTAGCCTTGTTAGGCCTATTTATTTTGGGCCATCGACTAATCTCCCGCCGTCCGCATTCATTTTGATCGGGCCTTGTTGCATTTTTGTGTCGATGTTCTCGAGGGAATTTATTGCTCACTTCGTTAGCAACATTTGGTTTACCCACCGACCACCATAGATACTCCCGTGAAGAGTTTTCACCGTTGACACTCGTGCTTCCCATTGACCGGGGGCTCTGTCTTGGTGAGCGGTGTCGCTTGATAACCACCCCATCACCGGTTCACGTGGCGAGATTTTTATTTTTTGCCAACATAGCCCTAGGTTGCGTGAGTGACCATGTATTAAAGCTCGAGGGGCTTATTTTTTTACCCAAGACACTTATTTTTTGTGCCTAGTTAGCCTGCAAACCCAAATTGGGCAATTTTTTCAACAAAGCATAAATTTTCGCTAGAGTATCAAATTTTCGCAAAAAAGATATCAACGAAAAGCTAGTTTTGTGTACTTCATAGTGGTATAGACCATGTTACTAGATTTTGTTGTAGGTATAAATTATTGCCAACTGAAGTTATTTCTTCCTTTTGGACTCTTGAGCCAGCATCTTTTCACCAATTTATTGGATTTTGGAGATTCTAGTGACATTGCGAAGGTGATTAAGAGCTTTATCATTCTGTCCATGCACTTTTTTCAGATTCAACCCCAATTACAATCATTGATTTTTTGTAATTTGTGGAATTTTCTTGATTACTTGGACATACTACAGTTTGGAGAATGTGTATTTGATTGGGAAGGCTTCATTTTAAGTTGAGAATCATATTTTGGGAGTTTCACATTAGTTTCTATAAGATATTTTACCTTTTTCTTGATTTGTGTTTGTGGCTCTAATGGAAGATCTAGGATTTGAGCATCTTACTCATAATTAACACACATGGAAGGTGGGGATGTAGAGATTGCTTTGTTCTAGGGGATTATGGTCTACCTTGGGAGAGGAACAACTTGATTTTCCTAGGGAATATGAGAAATTTGCACATCAAAACAAATGTGATGAGGCGATGGGCTTGATTGTACTACATGTTTCTTAATCCTTATTCTTCCACATTCAGGAGTTGATGCAAATGAAGGACTTAATCTTGACTCAATTGGCACATTTCATACAATGATTCATCACAAACAATGACTAGGTGTGTAGCCTAATGGGAATTCAACAAGAAAAAAACAACATGATACATGATATCTTGGACTGTTCAGTCCCCTTACAATATATTTTAATGATTTTCCAACCAATCATGATCAAACAATGTATAGGTTTTGTTAAACCCTCAAGCAACTAGGGTTTCATGACTATTTTTCTACAAAAATGAACACACAATACTAGGTAACTCATTCAAAAGGGAATATTATGATTCCTCCTTTTACAAAGGTGTGGAAAGCAATGGTACAAAGCTTCCTACCATGTTTCATCAATTTTCCACAATGGAAACTCTATCCATGGATTTATTTTGCTTGCGGGAAACCTTGGCTAGCATTTGGGACTGTTAACACTAAAATGGCTATAACTTCATCAAAACATAGTGAAAATTCATGAAACCAATTTCATTTGAAAGAGTAAGAGATTATTTGAATTTTATAAACAATTTCAGGTATGTACCAGTCCGTATAGGGTTGTACAAGTTGGATTTCAGATTGCTACACATAGAAAACAACAAGGAAACATTGCAAAAATGATGTTTTCTTCATTCCATCCCTTTCCACATCTTCTTGGCATGAGAAAATGTCTCTTTCCTCAAATTACATCCAATCCAACTACTCAAACTGATTTCTAACTCCCAAACCCAATGTTGCAAAGTTGTATGCACTTTTGTGTTGACTGTTACATTGACAAATTTTTACAATTTTTCCACCTAACCATCAAAAGGTACTCACATGACCCCAAATGGTCTAAAATGACCTTATTTTCACAAAACAACACAAATAAACTCAAAACCAAGGTTGGAGAACAAATTCAAAACATTTAAAAAATGACAATGAATGTATCAAAATGGATGCCCCTGCATCATACTCCCTAGGGGAGAGAAAGAACTCAGGTTCCACCTGAGAGAAGGTCTGCAATAGTACGATCATGCTTGATGATATCAACTTCAATAATCCATGTTGCATATTCAATGGGGAGGCCTTTCCACTTGACCAAATAGTGGAGGTATTGCTTGCCCCTTATCTTCTTGAGATCTCAAGTGTCAATGATGTACTCTAACTCCATTGGTTTGCTAGGTGGAAGATCTATGATCCATTCAACATTTGAGAATTGTTTTAAACCTACTCCTTCATCAACAATGACATCCCCTTTGTAAGGGTACAAGTCAACAACATTAAAAATAGGTGAGATGCCAACTCCACTAGGCAATTCAATATCATACACATTGTTGGAAAACTTGTGAACAATCCTACAGAGCGACTATCTTCTTCATCTACAAATTGGAATATTGACCTTTGGGAAACCTCTTCTTCCTAGGATGGGCTAAAACAAGATATCCAACCTTAAAATTAACTTCCCTTCTCTTCAAATCTGCCCTTTGTTTATATTTGTTAGCACTATTTTGGAGCTACTCTTTTACTTATTGATGGATTTCTTGCATAGCAATGGAAAATTACCCACCTTCGACACTTTGTATCTCCATACCATTGATATCTCTCAACTAAAATAATCCTCTTGGCTACATACCATAGACCACTTGAAATGGACTCTTGCCAATGCTCCTATTTACTAAATCATTATAGGATAACTCTGCTTGAGGTAACACAAGATCCTATTGAGTAGAATGGTCATTTGAAAGGCATCTTAGGAGGTTACCTAAGCTCCTACTAACCACCTCAATTTTTCCATCAATCTAAGGATGGTAGGAAGAACTACAATTGAGATTAGTGCCAAGTTTTCTCCATAATGTCCTCCAAAAATGTCCTATGAACTTGTCGTCCCTATTTGAAACTATACTCAATGGAAAAACATGAAGTCTAACAACCTCCTTAAAGAACATAACTGCAATGTAGGAGGCATCATTGGTGCTCTTACAAGGAATGAAGTGAGATATTTTTGAAAACCAATCAACTACAACATAGACTGAATCAAAACTCCGTGGTGTTTTTGGCAATCCCATGATAAAATCCATGCTACTAGATTCCCAAGGTCTATTGGGAATGGGTAAAGGCTGATATAACCTTGCATTTTTATTGCTTCCCTTTTCTCTTTGACAAATAGTACACCTCTCCATAAACCTTCTTACATTTGATTGCATCTTATGCCAAAAATAATGTCTTCTTAGCTGCTCCAATGTCTTGTCAAGTCTAAAATGACCGACCAAACTCCCACAATACTTTTCCTTGATAAGTTTTTCTCTCATTGAGCACTTGGGTACACAAATTTGTGCTCCTTTGAATAGTAAACCATATTGAGTAAGTAATTCAAGTCATTTGTCATTGGTGGTGCTATGAGGCTACTTACAATACTCATAAATCTCCTTGAAATCCGCATCATCAACATACATACCTTTGAGTGATTTAACTCCCACGCTTTGCAATTGAATCTCTTGCACCACTAGTGCTCTCCTACTTAAGGCTTCAACCACTTTATTGGACTATCCATTCTTGTGCTTGATAGTGAAAGCAAAATTTTGCAAGTATTCCACCCACTTGATATGCCTTTGACTAAGTTTCTCTTGAATGCTTATGAATTAAAGAGCATGGTTATCAGTATAGACTAAACACTCCTTTGGAAGAAGGTAATGTCTCCATTTTTTCAAGGATTTAACCATGACATACATTTCTAGATCATAAGAGGATTACTTTTTAACATCATTTAGTTTTTCACTAAAGAAGGCTATAGCCCTGTTATATTGACTTAATACTACCCCTATAGCATAGCCACTAGCATCACATTCTATTGAAAAGAAATTATTGAAATCAGATAAAGCTAATATAGGCTGCTCTACTACTCTTTTCTTCAAATACTGAAAGCTCTTATCAACTTTCTCAGTCCAAACAAAATTCCTCTTTCTATCACCTTTAATAGTGTCTATTATAGGTGCACACACATGATTGAAACTCTTGATGAATTTCTTATAAAAAATTGCTAACCCATGAAAACTTCTTACCTTTGCAACTAATTTAGGTGTAGGCCAACTCAATATTACTTACACCTTGCTTGGATCCATTTTTAATGTTCCCTCTGTGACCATAAACCCAAGGTATAACAATTTAATCTTCATAAACTCACCCCTTTTCAGATTAATCATTAGTTTCTCCTCTTGTAACCTTCTTAACACCAAATTCAAATGATGCAAATTCTCTTTTTTTATAGAACTGAAAACTAGTATATCATCAAGGTAAAAAACTACAAACTTACCAATGTATGGATTGAGAACTTCATTCATAAGCCTCACGAAGGTACTAGGTGCATTGGAAAGACCAAAAGGTATAAAAAGTCACTCATAGAGCCATTTGTCTTGAATGTTGTCTTCCACTCATCCCCTTGTCTGATTCTGATTTGGTTTCAACCAATTTTAAGGTCTATCTTGGAAAAGTAACTTGCTCCACTTAGGCAATCCATCAAGTCCTCTATCCTTGGATTTGGAAACCTATATCTGATTACAATCTTGTTTATTACCCTATAATCAATACACATCCTCCATTCACCTCCCTTCTTAGGTGATAGAATATTTGGAACCACACAAGGACTAAGGATTTCCCTCATTAGCCCTTTGTCAACCAACTCCTACACTTATTTTATAATTTTTTCATTCTGTTGTGGTGTCATTTTTTAGGCTGCTTTATTTGGTAAACTAGCCCTTGGTATGAAGTCAATATGATGGCTAATATCCCTTATTGGAGGAAAATATTTTGGGAGGTCATCTACCACTATGTCAACATGCTTTTGCAGAAAATCTTGGATCTCCAAAGGTAACTCATCAATCCTAATTGTTGTCATAATAGTCCTAGGTTTGATCATAATTGCAAAGCCCATTTCTTCCTCTTCCATGGTTTTTATGAACTCTTTCTCACCTACCAACATCACACTTGATCCCACTTTTTGGTCTTGGCCTTCCTCCTTCAAAGGTGCTAGAGTATAAGAGATCCCATCCTTCTCTATGAAATAGACATTCTTTCCACCATCATGGATTGTTTTCCTATCGTATTTCCATGGCCTACCAAGTAACATATGGCACACATCCATAGGGATGATATCACACAACACTTTATCCTTATACCTTCCTATTTGAAACTCTACCCAACATTGTTAATTGACCAAAACTTTTTGCCCTTTATTCAACCATGAGACCTTATATGATGTGGCATGGGGTAATATTTTCAACTTCTATTTTTCTACCATTTCCGCAACAACTAAGTTATCAATGCTTCTAGAGTCTATGACAACTTGACAACACTTACCTTGAAATTTGCAAATGGTCCCGAAGAGTAATTTCCTTTGAGGTGGCTCCTTCTCCATGGGAAGCTTGATCAATGTTCTCCTCATTAGAAAATATTCTCCAAATTTTGGTTCTTCAGTTTGTGGCGAAGAGTTAACACTTTCAACATCTCCACCTTGAGCAATTTGATTCCTTCTTTCAATCCTAAAATAAGTAGTTTATTGTTCTTCTGGGAAATCCCAAGCTTGATGACCTGTAAACTTGTTACATTTGTAGCATTTTCCCATGAAGCCATTGGATCCTCCTCTATGTCCAAACTTTCCCCTAAAGTTAGATCTTCTTCCTCTAAAACTTCCTCTTGAATTTGATGTTTGTTCTTGAGAATTGTTTGTCTCATCTTGAAACCTTTGTGACTGTCCTCTACCAGCAAATGATCCTCTTCCTTTGTAATTCCTTCCCCTACCTCTTTTTTTGTTTCTCTTGTCTTCTTTTCAACTTCTCTTTAACCTTCATGGCTAGTTGGTAGCATTCTTCTAGTGTCCTAGGGCTTGTAAGACTCAATTCATCTTGTAGGCTATATTTCAACCCATTAAGGTATCTTGCAACCTTATCAACATCATCCTCCATATGGCCCAATCTGATACTTATTTTGTAAAATTATTCTATGTAGTCCTTTACATCCATGTCTTTTTGTTTCAAGTTTTGTAGTTTCCTATATAGTTGAGTGGCATAGTCACTAGGTAGAAATTTTCCTTTCAACTTGGCAACCATCCTATCCCAAGAAGTGATCTTGGCTTTTCCTTTTTTCCTTCTTTCTTCTTCCACATAATCCCACCATAGGGATGCATGGCCTTTCAACTTGGTTCTAGCCAACTTCACTTGTTACTCTTTAGGTACCCCCTCAATTTCAAAGTATTTATACAAATCTCCTATATAATCAAGAAGTTCCTCACTGTTAAAACTACCTGCATACATTGGAAGTTCCATCTTCACCTTGGAACCTTCACCCTTGACCGCCCTTAATAATCTTTCCATCCTTATCTCATCAACATCTCTCTCTTCCCAAGGTTCTTCTTGTGATGGATTGTTTTCATCCATTCCTTCTTCTTGGTCACTCAAATCTCCTGTAACCACTCCTCTTATTTGATTAGCCTCTATTGCTATAAGTCTTGCATCAAGACTAACTCTCATCTACCTCATCTCTCTGGCAAGGGTTCCCCCCAATTGGGTTTCTATCCTTTCTGATGCTCTTTCAATGGTAGTCATTCTTGGAGGCATATTTGTTTGTTTCAACTTACTTGATTACCTTTGGTTTCTTTATTGTCTCTAATACTAATAATGATGTAGAGGAAGGACTTAATCTTGACTTAATTGACACATTTCATACAATGATTCATCACAAAAAATGACTAGGTATGTAGCCTAATGGGAATTCAAGAAGAAAAACAAAATGATGCATGAGATATTGGACCGTTCAGTCCCCTTAGAATAAATTTTACTAATTTTCCAATCAATCATGGTAAAAAAATGTATAGGTTTTGTTAAACCCTCAAGCAACTAGGGTTTCATGATTTTTTCCTACAAAAATGAACACGTAGTCCTAGGTAACTCATTCAAAAGGGAATATTATGAGTCCCCCTTTTACAAAGTTGTGGGAAGCAATGGTACAGTGCTTCCTACCAAGTATCATCAATTTTCTACTGTAGAAACTCTGTCCATGGATTTATTTTTCTTGCTGGAAACCTTGGCTAGGGTTTGGGATTGTTAACACTAAAATGGCTATAAATTCATAAAAACACTGTGAAAATTCATGAAACCAATTGAATTTGAAAGAGTAAGAGATTATTCAAATTTTCCAATCAATTTTAGGTCTGTACCAATCCATATAGGGTCGTACAAGTTATATTTTAGACTGCTACACATAGAAAACAACAAGGAAACGTTGCGAAAATGATGTTTTCTTCATTCCATCCCTTTCCACATATTCTTGGCATGATAAAATGTCTCTTTCCTCAAATTAAATCCACTCTAACTCTTAAAACTGATTTCTAACTCCCAAACCCAATGTTGCAAAGTTGTATGCACTTTTGTGTTGACAACATTGACAACTTTTTACAATTTTTCTGCCTAACCATCAAAAGGTACTCACATGACCCCAAATGGTCCAAAATGACCTTATTTGCATAAAAAAAACAAATCAAATCAAAACCAAGGTTGTAGAAAAAATTCAAAACATTTACAAAATGACAAAAAATGTATCAAAATGGATGCCCCTGCATCAAGAGTGTACTACACCAAGACAACAATGGGATAAATATAACGATCTCTTTGGTTTTGTTAGTTATGTAAGAGATTTACAATTAGAAGTGGAATTATAATCTCTTTCTACTGATTCATTTTAGGCTACTATTGAGGATTATTTGGTGAGGTTCAAGTCTTTGCAAACTCAATTAGCAGGTTGTGGGAAAGAGAAAATTGATAAGGAATGTATATTTCTGATTTTGTCTAAATTGAAAGGTGTATTTGCATATTTTTCCACTTCTTTTCATTCCACCATGGATGGGTTAGGTGCTTCATTTTTCATGCCTTCATTTGAGACCTTTTGTGAGAGATTGACTAGGGAACAATCAAAACTTAGCAAACATGATGCCACTTCTAAGTCTCATGCATTGATAGTCACACCTCCTAAGGGAAAAGGGAGGAAAAAGAACAAACCTAACATAGAATCTAGTGAGAATTCCACCACCTCTTCTAAAGAGGATAAATATAAGAAGGAGAAACCCTCATGTACCTTTTGTAAATGGATTGGGCATAGTGAACAAGTTTGATATAAGAAGGAAATTCATGAGTTGAAACAACTCCTTAAGGAACATCATATTTCCATTCCTTCTTCTTCCTCTCATTCAAACTCTCCTTCTACCACACATGAGGACACTTCACATATTGGTACAATAGGAATTGCTACTAGAGATTTGAAACAAAAAGGTCATACATTGATTACCACTCATGTTGATGGTCCTAATGGATGGATTCTTGATTCAGATGCTTCATAACATATTGCTAGTTCATTTGATCATATTATTCTAGGGTCACTTAGAGTATCATATTTGATAGGATCTTGACTCTAAAAAATGAGTTTGTTCATGTTTCTAGTATGTATGATGTTGAATTGGGGTACAAGGTCAGTATATGATGCTCTTTATATTCCTCAGATGGCCCATAATATTCTTTTATTTTATTAGATTACACAATCAAGAAACACAATTGAGCTCACATTTTATTCAGTTTTCATTTGTAAGGAGATAGGAGAACTCATTGCTATAGGTCAGGTTGATCATTAGTATAAGGTGTATACATTCTCCCACTTCTATCACAATGATGATCCTTATGTTCCTCACCTCCTTCTAGTGTGGGTAGTAATTAAAATTATGGTTATGGTGGTTGTGTAATTTGGATCTTCTTTGTGTGGCTCCATCATCTCCTACTTCATCAAAGTTGATAGTTGATTCTGAGACTTCAATAGAGTAAGATATATTCAATTTTTCAGATTTGTAGTTACAGGATGGCTTTATTTCTGGTCTTTTAGATTTGGCTTTCCATTCTTCTTCTACATTTTTGGAGGGCATACTTGAGGGGGTAACTCTCCTTTTTGTAGATTCTTCTTTGGAGGACATTCTTGCATCTCCTCATTCCATTTTTTCTTCCTTGATTGGGGATCTTTCTTTTGGTGAGACAACTTTAGAGGCACTTGATTCTTCTTCAAAGATTTCATTGGTGAATTTCTTCCTTCTCATTTCAGCATGGAGTTGGACTATCTTCCACATCTACCATTGGATTTCTTTCTTCCTAATGGGAGACATGTGGTTTGTCATCATTGGGTTCTCTTTTGGCTTCAAACTTTCTTCAGTGGTTTTCATGATACTTCATTATGAGGGGAAATATAGTCTCTATCTTTCCCTTCATTGGAGGGGTCATTCTATTGTATTCTTGTGATGGACGTAGCTCTTGGGGGGTATTGATGTTGAGATCTCCATACACCACTTCTATCACTTGTACATGATTACAATGCATCTCTTTTTTGGAGAGAAGTTTTATCCCATGAGATTTTCTCCTTTTCTCTGTTTGTGAGAGATTAGCTAGATGATTAGTTGTACATGGGTACCTAACATGGCCTCATTTGTATAATAACTACACTCCCTAGTTGCACTTATGGGGGGTATTGGTGTGAATGGTGTTATTTCCTAACTAGTTATTAGTGAGGGTCTATTCACATTAATAAGTTTACTTAGGAGTTAAGTTAATCCTAGTTATCATTTCTAGAAGTTAGTTATGATGGGGCCATGCATCATTATTTACTTTTATTTATCTAGGAAATTAATAGTTTTCCTATGCATTATCTTATGCATTTATTATTTGCATTAGACATTTAATGTTTGTATCAATGGTAGTTATCCTACCTCATCTCACATTTCCTATATATACAAGGTGCTTGTACATTTATAACATATTCTAGATCAATTCAATATCATCATAGATAATAATTTTATCAATCATCTATCTTCATGCTCATGTTGCAACACTTTCTTGTGGATGGTGCCTTTCATGGTTTGATCTTTTGAAGAGTGTGCAACTTCAATTGGGTTTATTGTTCATCAATATTTTTAATATTTTTCAGTTTTGACTTTTGGTTTTTTCCATAATTTTTTTTTTTCAATGTTGTTGTTGTGAAGTTCTCATTTTGGAGACTTTGAAAGGCCATATCTTCTACATCCAGGCTCCTTTTTGGGTGTTGTATTTTTTGAAGTGCATGATTTTTTGTGTACCTCATCATGGTGTTATCAGTTTCCTCATTTTCTATTAGATAATTGTATTTTCAGCATGTGGCCTTTTTGGATATTGTGAGATTACATTGTAAGCATTTCTCATTATGTAAATTTACTGAAATAAAGTGCCTCAATATTTTCCATGCGTTATTGGGATCTTGCACATCATATTGTGCCTTATTGTACTCACACTATGATATAAAGTGCCATGGGGGGTTGTGTAGGCCTTTTGTTTTTCCATCACACCTTTGTCAAGTGAGTGTCCCTTGCATGATAGTAGCGAATCACGATGATTCTTGCCTCATGCATGTGTGCCTTTTATTTTCACACCATTGCTTTAGTTATTGGTACTTTATGCACCATTTGATGTTGCTAGTTCTTCTTCATGCACTACATTCTAGAATTCAGTTTCAATAGGTCTGTCATGCCTCTCCCTTCTCAAAATTATGGGGGGGTTTCTATTGTTGGTGCTAATGCTTCCTTGGTTTCACATTGGAGTGAGATATGTATCTAGTATTTGTTCCTATGTACTAGGTAGATGGAGTGGCTAGTTGCCTATGCATTTCAGTGAGATGGAGCATTTACCATATAGACACTCTTGCATTCCTATTTTTTAAAGGTAACCTTCTATTTTCACTTGATCATTTCTTTAAAATATTGGTACCTGTGCCATCTATGTCTTCAAACTCTAGATGTTTTGCATTTATTTGTCATATGATTTGAGTAGTATTGTTGGGGCCACTCTATGCAGATTATTTTCTTCTTGATCCTGATTTTAGAGGAGGTTATTCTTTCAACATTATAGCAATCATTCTTTGATAGTGTTTGCATCTTCTTCATGCTTCAATGGCATTCTTCATGTTCATCCTTTATTCCTACTCTTTTGGGAAATTTTTTGTTTGGAGGCTTCTTAGGCCTTCACTTGTATTTATCGAGCTTTAGGGGAGGAGTTTTCTCCCACTGGGTTTTTCTCCTTTTCTCCAGTTGTGAGAGATTAGATTATTTATACATGGGTACCTCACCAGGCCTTGTTTTCTAGGATATATCATGCATTTATCTTTAGTTTTTTGAGCTTCTCCCTAAGTTTCACTTAAGGAGGGGTGTTAGAGTAAAAGCTATTTCCTAATTAATTATTTACTTAATTATTAGGTTCTTTTTTCTCTAATTATTTAAGCTTACTTAGGTCATGTTATTTTTATGTCTCATGACATAGGATGAGGACACATGTAATGATCTTGTTTTATCCTCACCCAAGGTTTCTAGGTTTATTATCCTTTTATAAGGATTATTTATTGTATAATCATTAAGATGCACATTTATATTGATTCACGCTTTTTTGGATCAATCTCTTGGCCTCCATAGCTTTTCTATTCTCTCTTTTTGTGATAGGTGTTTAATTGTAGGTGATCCTTGGGAGTTGTGAAGTTGACTTTTACCAACTTCAACAAATAGTAGGTGGCAATAGTAGAGGTAGATGATTCCAATGAAAACTTAAATGAGGATTATGAGCCAAGGAGGGAAGGTCAAGATACTAGCATTAATGGTATCACTACATAGAGGGTTGAGAGAGGTAGAGAACACAAGGGATAAGATGAGGCCCCACATTAGGACGCTCTACCAAAGTGTGACCCATAATAATAGTGGCCACATAAATATGATCCATTAGAGTGGGGACCACCATTACATTACCCTAGTTGGCAAGACAAAGATCTTAGTAAATTTCTTATTTTAGTTTATTTCTCATTACTTCTCATTAGATGCATGATATTATTCTTTCTTATTATGTTTAATATAATTTATAAATTGTTCTCATGGATATCACTAATGGATTTTTTTTTACTACTAGAGGGAACATAGGGGATTTTCTAGTAGATTTCCATTTAATAATAGTTTTAGGATGGCACACATGTGTTGTCTTCCACCCACCATGTGACTTAGGAAACTATGGATTCAAAGAGCTTGAGATGGAGGTTAGGATCCCAAGAGAGATGACGGGATTATGAGCTAGACATACTCATCATATTCATTCTAATTCGCATGTACAAAGCTAAGGGGTGGAGATATAGGACAAATATTTAATCAAATATGAGAAAGATAAAATGTTAGTGGAGGAGAAAAAATCTAGGTATTTAATCCTTTAGTGATGATAAAAATTCATGGATTAGGTTAAATTTTGATGTAATTTACTTTTTGAGATGTCCATTTGTATGGGGATACTTGTATATCAATATGTTTACACTTTTATTTGTATTCTTGATGTCTTCCATGTGAGAGCCCTTATACTTAGAAATTTATGATTTTGCATGTATATATTGATATTGCTTCAAATTGGCTCATAAATTATCATGGTTGACTTTATATATATTAATTTATTCATGTGTGTGTAGATGGTTAGAGTTTAGCTATTGTTATTGATAAATATATAGACAACATATACATGCTTTGTGTTTTCTTTTTTAACAAAGTATGCATGATGGATGTGTAACATGATTATGTATTCATATTTATTAGTTTCACAAATGTGTGGTTAACTTTATAATTACATGCATACTATGTGATACTAATATACAATATATGTTATGATTTCTCTCTACTAATTTGAAACCCCAAATTGTAAGTTGACTCATATGTGATTTGTTTAGTATATTTTTGAGATGTAGGATTATAAGGGAATCAAATGGTAATAGAAGTAATGAAAATGATTATCTAAAATAAACTAGAAAGAGGGAAATAACTAATCTATATCTAAATTGACCATTAAACTAGCACTAGAGAACATTAGTTAACTAGATTTATGATTACATCCTCAAATTAGTCAATGATGGTCATTAAGCCAAATCTACGGTAAAATAATGTATCCTTAGAAAGGATGACCTTTCAAAGATGAGAAATAATTTTTTTTGTTTCACATAGTGTGTGATTGTGTGTGTTTTTCTTAGATAATCCTCATATTCATGTGCTCTTTGCTACTTTTTCTCTTTTTAGTTTGCATTTTTCTCTTTTTAATTTTGTTAATATTTTATTTTTATTTTTAGAGTACTAGAACCCTTAACCCCATTATACCAATAAGAATTAAGGTATTGTTACCAAGGATTAAACAATATGAGTAAGGGTTTAGACACAACCAAATAATTCTCTACTAGCTTATTTCTTGGGATGGTTGGGAAGATTTTCCCATTCGCTTCTAGGTTATACCATGGACTAGGTTTCTTGATGAGAATAACACTAGGAAATAATATTGACCAATATGAGGATCAATTTAATACCTAAGATTGATTTATTCATTTGATTATGTGTAAAATCAGTATAGGTGTAATGTGATTTGGGATTTCATGTCCTGGTACAAATAACTAAGAATTAGCAACCTATGAAATCAACAATGGTGAAAATTAGAAAAGAGAAATTGCTACAAATAATAGGGTTGTATGGAAAATATACAATGCACTTGGATTTACTTTAAAAAAATCAAATATTTCTTAAGATGGAGGGTGTTAATTTTTCCCAAACTCCTCATCCTCCAAGGTGTAGAAGAGGAAATCACGATTGCCCATGTCTTCCTTAGAAATGTATGGGCCCTTTAAGATTATTTAAAATTTTCTTCTTTATTATGTTTCCTATTCTTTAAACTTCCCATTTTGAGTACTAAGTGCCCAATTTTAATTGGTTAGGTGGAGATATTTTTCTTCTTCACCATTTTTATCTTTGGAGGACTAGCTACCAAAGATTTCAATAAAGTAAATAAGGATTTACAGTGAAATAAATTCTAATAGTGGACTTCCTTGTCAAATAAAATATTATTTAGAATCTCACATCCATGTTTAAAATTATCTCATGTATTATTTTTTATTAATAAATCCAAAAAAAGGCTAGCTCAATCCAATTGAGGTTACAAATGATGGACCTCATTCCTTTCATTAATGCAAGCGGTACAAACCCATAAGCTCAATGGCCTACAAGGTGTTTGAACCTTGGTGGAAATAATAAACAAGGTGAAATTATAACCAAAACACTATGCCCTTAATGATATCTCTTGTGTGATTTTTATTCTTAATGTATTAAAGTAATTCACATAGCTCATGTGTTGTTAAGGGTTCCCATTGTTTATCTTCAAGAGTAAAGTGAAGTCTTACCACTCCATTCCTTTTAGGATGAAATAACATGGGGTGATTTTATAACTATTTTGCATCTCTACAATGATGGTTACTCACGTCATTCATATTCATTTGAATTATACTATGCTTACCTTGTATTCATATGAGAACTTTTCAATTATCTCTATCTCAAATTGAGGTACTTTTTAATCCTTGATTGACTTCCTACAACCACTATATGTGATAATAGTTGTAGGTGCATCAATAGTTTTACTTTTAGATGGGTTCTTGAGTTCTTTTGGCTATAGTATGATTATATTATTTTATATCTTATAAGTGAGATTAGGCTCATTGTTGGATTCATCCTTTCAACATAGGTGAAGATAATTTTATTTGATTATTTAAAGCTGGTAGGTAGAACAATGTTTGTGATGGTCGAATTGACTCAATATTTAATGAGTTTTTTTACTATTAATCTTGGTGGATTTAATCTATTGTGGTTTGAGAATTATTTTTATTATGTGTACTTTTATGATAAAATCTAGTTCTCCTTTTGACTCATCCCATCCTATATTTACAAAGATGTTGATATCAATGGTATAAATTTGATTGAAATCTTGAAAGGGGAATTAAATAGGCTCATTATTATCTAGAAGTTGGGTAATATTTGTAGATTTTTTTGAGACCATAATAAACCCCCTTGATATTTCTCATGTTTCAAACACATTATTTTTAGTTTTTGGTTGTATTCAAGAGCTATTCATTCTCTCAATTGGATAATTGGAGGTGTAGGTTATTATTATATTTTTATTCATGGATAACTCATTATTAATGGGTATTGTAAATCTCTTATTAGTTAATTCCCTCTTAAGTATATTGAAAGGCTCTATATATCCCTTAGAAATATTTATTTTCCCTAAATCTAGGAATCTGACCTCATAAAATAAGGCAATAATAAGGAATATAAATAATCTTATGGATCCTATATATCCCTAATTAAATATTGGAACTCTTTGTCCTTGGCAATGACATGGAACATGACAGGGACACTATTAGGTCTAAAATTTACCCCAAAAGTGATATTTCCAATGGTTGTCACTTTTAGGTTATGGTATCAACATAAGCTATCTCTACAAGAGGTGATGTTTGTCTCTTTGTATCCCATGGTTTGCAAGAGGAATAAAGGAATGATATTATCATGGTCCTATTATCCACTAGAGTTATCTTAATGGACATATTATAGATAAAAACTTGGAGATGCAAGATGGGATCTCCTCTACTAGTTAGTTCAACCTTAATAGGCATATGCTTGAGAACAAATAATAATTTGAGTTCTTGTAATTTATAATTGGTAGGATGAATATCTAAATGTAATTGGTTAATTTAATCTTTAGAAGGTGGGATTAAATGGTTTATATATTCTAGCCTAATACTCTCTAGGAGAGCTACCCAATAGGCTAGAGAGTTTTTTAAAAGGTTAATAAATAAAATCTTCATGAAAATCTTCTTAAGGTCTCCAAAGATATCATAAGGACTAATTTTTGTAGTTTTGAACATGGTTCTTACTAGACTAACTGATCATGCAACCAAAAAAATCTCAAACAAAACTATTTTCTTATAGTTTTAGTTCAAAATCTAAATATTACAAACTTTGCAATAGTGCTGAAGAAATACATTCAATTTCTCATTCAATTATATTTAAATTAATTTTTTTAGAACTTACAGTTCTTTGCAAAAGCTCCACCTCTTCGTATCTTCTCTTTTTGCCTCTTCTTCTCTCTACCTTTTTTCTCACTTTCTGCAACATCCTCTTCTTTTCTAATCTCCAACTTCCATCCCCTTATTTTTCACACCAAGAAAATACCCCCCTTTACTTTTCCTCTCTTCCTAACCTTTCTCTCTCTTTCTCTCACTTTGATTGTTCTTCTTTACAATCAATGGCACATATATATTGTTTTGTTGTAATCGATTCTTTTAATCACAATTTTAATGAGTAGGTTAAAATTCCCTTAATATTTCAAGAGCTTAGAGAACTTTTGAATTCTTTATTTTTTAGTCAGAGGTTTGAGAGCATCTCAAAACCTTGTAAGCATCTAAAAATGGTTTTGAAACCAACTTAAAAAGTTAGCAATTTGTACCTTCAAAATTGGCTCCAACATCTTTGTCATGGCATCCTCAAATTTTGAAAAGGTTGTGAATTTTATATTGCATTTTGATAAAGTTTTGACAACCCTATTGGGTGTTAATGAGGTTGTGACAACCTTGTCAGGAGCTGACAGTTTTCAAACCAACTCCAAATGTTGAACTCCTTTATAAAACTTTCTTCCTTATCTTTTCAATAAGAGAACAATTTCAAAATATTTTGTGGCCTCTAATGATGATTTTGAAATTTCAAGACTTTTAATATCATTTCCAAACAATCTTACCTTCAATTCACCAATGATTCTAAGTAGCGATTTAGGTTTCAATGAAGTTGTGACAACCTTTTCAAGAGCTAAAAAAGGCTGTGAAACCATGACCAATCTCCAACATGGCTCCTCAATGTTTTCTTTCAATTCCATAATGAGTTAGAAAAATTCATCAACAATTGAGATAAATTTAGGAACCAAAGTTTGACTTCGATGCAAGCACCTTTTTTGTACAAACAGATGTTGTGAAAGTATTGTTGAGTTTCAACGAGGTTATGGAAACCATGTTAGGTGCCAATGAAGGTTTTAAAAAAATGATAGAACTTATATTCAATAAATTTATTTTAAAGTAAGGAGGTTGTGAAATGACTGGAGAGAGCCAGCAAAGTTGTGAGAACCTTATTGAGAGCCTATGAGGTTGTGACAACCTCTTTAAATTTTGACACATGTTATGAAACCTCCTAGTTTCACTGATAAATTTTACTTTATCAATTTGAAACTAAAAAATTCTCCTAAGGTAATTGCTTTAAACCAACATAAGCACAACAAAACTTAATAAATATTAAGAACAAAACTTGATATTTTTATTGATACATCTATTGCTCATGAACTTGGATGCTCCTACATTAGATGCATCAGGTAAGTGAAATGTTTCATGAGTAATAACTCTTAAATTTTTTAAGGTGCTTGGGATGATAAACCCATGCTATCTTTTAATCCATCTAATATCTCTTCTTCACTCATTTAATTTCTTGATCTCCTCTTTCCCCTACCTATCCTTTCTCTATTTGTTGTTCTCTACCTTCACCTTATGGGTTTTTTTTTCCATTTGTCTATCTTTCATACTAAGTATATAATTTTTTCCTATGTTCTCCATGAGAATATATTAGTTGTCCAACTTGTGGTTTTTTATATTTTTCCTTAGAATCAACACCTTCCTAATAATTACTTATGTTTTTCATGTCCTTATTTTATTATTTATATAGTTGATTCACAAAATAAACACCATTCTCTTTATTCTCAACTGTATTCCCATTCTTAGAAACTTCCTTTGAGTTTCTTTCAATCTCTTGTACAAATTTTACCACATGATTTTTTGAATTGAAACAAATTATGAAATAATTGTCTTTTATTGTTCTAAGGTTGTTACAGGTGTTTTCATTGATGTCAACAAAATAGAGATTATTGGTAGTGTTGTCATTGATGTTAGTAGTGCGGTAATTGCATACATTGTAATTAGTATGTTGATCAAAGTATTGAATATGGTGATGAATTTAATGAGCTTGTTGTATATAGTTATTCTATATCTCCTATTGCTCATGAATAGGTGAATGATGTTGTGAATGTTGTGTTCATTGTATTTTTATGTAAAAAATTACATAATATTTTCTTATAGATAGTGGTTCGGGAAGTTGTACTGAAAATATCTAGAGAATGCTCTACATTCCTTCGTATTTAAAGATATTACCTTGCAGTTTGGAATTTTGTTAGATGTAGATGTACAATATGTATGTTCTTAATTTTAGAACATAAAATTTACCACAAAGGTTTCTACAACTTGCAATGTGAAGACTATACTGTCACAATCAGGAAGGTTCAAAGAAATGCTCCACATTTATCCGAAATTGATGTTATGGTCTTACAATTTGGAGGATGAGTTCAAAATGTCTATCTATTTTCTCCCTTCAAGTTTCAAATGTTGAGGTTTACTACAATTTGAGTTTTCAATGTTCTATCTCAAGAATGTGTTTTTTGGGTATGCAAGAGATATTGGTTCAATGTTTATTTTCCTACACCAGCTTAATATTGTGTGAATTTGTAAAAGGAGGGCATATGAATGTTTTTGAATATCATTTAATGCTTGTAATATGATCCACATGATGTTATCTGGCCTCTCTATTAATGTTTGTGGTCTAGAGTTAATATTGGAGAGTTAAGTGTTTGCTGGGCTGACTTGGTACTTTGAGGTGTTTGCACCAAGTTTTTGTTGCATGCACTAGCATGGTGTTGTGTGTAGATGTAAAATAGGTCTTGTTTATCTCCTGTCTTGGACCACATTCAATTTACCTTTCTCATAGATGATTTGGAGCCAACTCATTATGGTCATTGCATATTTCATGTTTACACATTTCAGTATGGTTGAAAAGGAGAAACTTTTTGAAGCTTATAGAAGATATAAATGAAGGATCAAGTGTGTGATCGAGGTGTAGTAGCAATGTGATGATCATTAAATGTTTTAAAAGTGATTGACAGGTTGTCGTTAGGTCCTATCTCTTTAGTTTGAAAAGTGCATCAAATATCAACTGGGTAGTGTTCAAAGGCTATATGCAATAGGAAACTCCTCAAATATCTCTCTTAGATTTTCTAAGTAATTGGGACAATTGAAATGAAACTTAAAATAAGAGGCCACTAAAATAGAAAGTATGAAATCATTTACCTAGAAAGATTGAAATAACTAAACTAAAAAATAGGAAATTATTAATCTAAAAAGCATAAGAACTAAACTAGAAAGCATGGAAACAATTAAACTAATAAACGTGTAAATTGTTGAAGAGGAAATGCATGTAAAGAAACTATGAAACATCTGGCTTACAACAGATAACAAACTTAACGATTAACATAAAACAACTTAACAACTTGAAACTAATAGTGAAGGTAGGTGCACAGGAACTTCAGTTAACAAAATTAAAGATTACAGACTCACTACAACTTGTAGGATTAACTTTAATGGAGCTCAACACATGAAAATAAATTACAAACCGTATAATTTGGGCTGCTTCAAAAGTAGGGTTTTACTCTATAAAAGAAGGTTATTCAGCTTTATGTAAAGCTAACCAATTCTCTCAACCCCATCGTGCTTTTAACTTCTATTGGAATAGTAAAGTACTGCCAAAAGTAGGTAGTTTTTCATGGCTAGCCCTTCAGAAACAAATCCTTACTAGTGATTGTCTGGTTAAGCTAAGAATTATAGATCCGTTTAAATGCCTCTTGTGTGAGGAAGATCTTGAGTCAGTTGATCACCTATTTCTTCAGTGTAATTTTTCCTATCAATGTTGGGGTTTCATCAAAACAAGGTTAGAAATAACTACTCCACTCCCAAATACTTTATGGGATCTATTCCAAAGTTGGACGATTCTATATCAATATTCATTATTTGCTTGCATCTGGCACATTGTTTCAGCTATCGTGGGAAAGAAACATGAGAATTTTTAGGAAAACAAAAGCTCCAATTGAGGTAGTTAAGATAGAAATTGAGAAAGCCATCTCAGAAGGGGTCAATGCATGTGTTTAGAAAGAGAAACCTATTAACTCTTTGTTTACAAATTGGGACAGTAGTATACTAAAGACTTGGAAGAGAATTAAGCTGCCATTTGATGGAAACTTGCCTAAAATCAATTCTAGCAAAATTGATAGAAACACAGTTAAATGGATTCCACCGCAAGAGGATTTTGCCAAGTTGAATTTTGATGGGGCAGCTAAATCAGAGTCAGGGCAGTGAGGGGCTGGTGTGCGTATCAGAGACTCATCAGGGAATGTAATTGTAGCCTCCTCATTCTACCTATATCAAGGTACAAATAATGATGCTGAAGCTCAAGCTTTTCTTTTGGGTTTGGAATTGGCATGGGGTTTGAGGTTGACAAAGTTGCACATAGAGGGAGACTCTATGCTAATCATTAATGCTTGTAGGGAGAGGAAAATTTATGATTGGAATCTAAACTATATTTTCCAGCAAATGTTGCCACTTATGGACAAATTTCAAGCCACAGTGATCACACACACCTACAGAGAAGGGAATAAAGTTGCATATTGTCTAGCAAACTTAGGGTGTGTGGATAAGGAGATTAAGGTTATAAATGAGATATAACAATTGTTTGAATTTCCCCAATTAATTTACCTAATTAAACAAGAGACAAAAGATGCCTATATAGTTGAATGATTTTCGACACATTTGTGTGGAAAGAGGAATGACAGAAAATTCAAAAGCTTTACCGCTTTTTCCTCCAATTTGCTTGTGGGAAATAACATTTGTACAAATTCCAGCGCAAAAAATTGAGAGTAATGGATTTTTTGAGTTGTGGTTACATGCCCCAATGTAGTTCATTGACATCATTTTAAATTGCTAAGGTGGTAAGGACTTATCTAAAGGACTCGTTGATCTCAACAATTGTAGCATCCATACAATTTGGGCGATCATTTCATAAATCCTATCTCTAGCTTTATTGGCATCTCTAACAATTTAAATAAAAATTTTCCATCATCTAAATTGGGAAAGATCTAAGGAAGATTTGATTTCATTGTTAAAATTGCCGCCTTAATATTTCATCAAATGTGTGGAGGCCAAATGCATACATTACCGGATGAAAGACAGGATACTTAGTTGTCATGTCTTTTATTTTGCAGACATACAAACATCAAGGTTTTAAATCCTTCAACAAAAGCATGACTTCTACACGAGTGATCTTATAGTGAAGGTCATGTCATTTTAAAGAGGCTTGCTTCGTTTTAATGCAGTTTAAGACATTAAAAAGCTTACAAATGAAATAATTTGCAATTCATTTGAAGAAAGACGCTGTGGGTAGAGCATGGCTAGAGAGAGTTATCAAACAGTTCCTGGAGGTGTTCAAAAGCCAAGCGAAGATGATGACGAAGCCCTGGAACCTGTGGCTGAATTGTCCAATCACACGTAATGAGCGACCATTCGAGGGCCATTTATTGCATGGTGATATTGCGTAGGTGTTTAGGGTTGACTATCATAGAGTGGAGGATGCAATTAGAGCAGTGTTAGGGGTAGAAGTAACAAGCCCTAGAGCACAAAGGTTGCTTTTCCCTTCTCAAGTTCTGTCCATCTTCTTATCAAATGCAATGGACCTGCTTCAATCTCTTGGTGATTTGGAGGTAATTGTAAACAAATGTGTAATACTGCAAGTATTGGATAATGATGCACTATTGCAGTTAGTGCAAGGTTATAATTTTTTCACGGGGGATGGGTTTGTTGAAGAAATTTTTCAGAGAGAACACTTAAAGCATCGCCCGGGTTTTGATGACATCTTTGAAGCAGTAAGGTTAGGTCTGTAATTTAGGAATGATGGCATTCTTGTCAAGGCCTTGAGAAAAAATGGTAATAGAATTGGTGCAATGCTGGACTTTGACATAAAGGAGAAATTTTATTCTCTCGCATTCTTGTGTGAACACACTCCTCATCTGTCGGCAGTACCACTAGTGTTAGTGTTGCCTTCATAATTAACACTAGCAGCGGTAGCAGAGGCTAAAAGGGACGAAATGGAGGTGATCGCTGCAAATCTAGGCTTCGGGGACCAGCATGGCTCTCATGCCAGAGCTCAAATTCAGCAGGAGGGGAATGATGATGAAGAACCGTTCGTGGGTTATGACCTTTTCGCTAATGACTTGGGTTTGCAGGGTCTGCTTGAGGGACAAGATGAAAATTTTGTTCAGGGTGGTGATCAGATGGAAGAGTGATTGTCAGAGATGTCAGGGTTTTGGCTACTTGTCTTCTAAGGACATGTGGACATGTTGTCACTAAGGCTGATAAAATGCAGGAGATTAACCTATCATTTAAGGTTGGGGTTTTTTAATTTTGTAATCTGGATATTAGTATCGAATTGTATATAGTAGGGGAATTCATAGATTTTTAGGGTGGTATTATATAGTTTTTTATCATGGGTAGTTGGATCCTCAACGACATTTTGGGGTGATCTTTTGTTAAAAATAGTAAGATCGGTCCTTTTGTTCAAACTTTTTCTTTTTTGGGGCAATAACCAGAGGTTTTCTCTCTAGCTCTTTCCTGCTGGTATGCCTCCTAGATCCAAGATTTTGTAATATGTATAACTATTATATTAATAATATCGTGGACTACCACTCTTGCTTAATTTTTGTTTTTTACTCATACTTATCATTTACAAAACAAAAATAATAGAATTAAAAGTGGAATACTTATCTATCTACTCTATAGTCCCTCGAGTGGCCAACTCTTGGGTGCTCCTATGCTTAGCTCAAATCACATAAACTTTGTTACTCCATGATTACTCCATTCAAAATGATTCCATTCACAATACTTAACAACTCAGAATGAGGTAGGAAAAAATTGCTTTATTCATATTAAGAGTATAATCCAAAAACATAGTTTATAAACTCATTACGATAGCATAATGATATCTCTCTATTGTATAATTTATTCTAACAATTACACACTTATACGAAAGCTTCTTAACAAAATCATATAATTCAGTTGGTAAAAATTACCACTGAAAAAGTCATTAACTAAATTTAACAAACTAACAAACTTAAGTCCATAACATAAAATATTAAAGAGGCTCACAATGAACCATAAAGTCTTTCAACAAAAAATAACAAGAAAGCTACAAAAACTCGATCCACCATGCGTCCCCTAGAATTTTGGCGCTTATTCTTCCAATGCTTGTCTTCAACCATCTTGAAGTCTGTGTTGAATCTTCAACCATATGGAAGTCTACATTGAATCCTCCTAGCCAAGTATGATGAATGATTATGCATGAAAATATGTACATTACTCTAGAAACTAAACCATTAAGTTAGCACGGGTTAGCTTATTTTAAGTAATTTCAGAAAATAAAGATTATACACCTTTTCACAAAAAGAAAGCATTTATTAATCCTAAAGACAATTAATTGAAAAGGTAAAGGTGACTGGAAAATATGAGGAAGGGTATTTAGTTCACTTATATTGATGAGGTTATTTTTACCTCATCATTTCCTCCCCTTCCTAAGCTTGAGCAGGTCCTCTTGCTCTTTGTTGTGGCTCCTATCCCGCATTTCCCCTATTTATGCTTTGCTCTTCATACTTTGCATTGAGATTGTACAAATCATCTACTTTTGTGTCTAGATCCTCAGGCTCTCTTAGAAAACCTTGATGAAGTGTAACCCTCGCTTTCCATATTTCAAATTTTTTCAGATCTCTGATCTATGTTGACATGTAATGCAAGAGGTGGTGAAAGAAGTAGAGGAGGTATGTACCTCATGCCAATCCAATTATTTTTTAGTTGCTTTAGGATATCAGCCAAGGCTATAGCTCTTCTGCAGGACCATATGATGTTAAGAGGTGAAATTACCTCTCTTTTCTTAAGATACATAGGAAGAGGGGTATATCTTTCTTCACATGCATGCCAGGTTCTCCCTACTAGTTTTGGCCCTTGATCTTGAAAATGGTTGAAGCATAGCCTAAGGTTATTGTTGTACTTACTGTGTACAACTTCTTTAAGTTTAATACCCAAGAATTATGCTTAAAAAGAAAAAGGATTTCTACGAGGATATCTCATTTGTAGCCCAACATTTTCTTAGCCTATAAATATTCCCTTGACCATTCTTGCCATTGGACTTGATTGTGCATGGTGGATAGAAAAGATCTCAATTTAACTTCACCAACAAATAAATTGACATAAAAATTTGTATATCTTTCTACAAACAAATTATGAACAAAAAATTCACGTAACAAATCTTGCTGATCTAGGGTTAATTCTACAAATATTTTGACAAATTCCTTGTCATCGGGATCATGTGGCTGGTTATTGTAGATTTTAAGTAATTTTCATCTCAGTATTTTTTCATTGAGAAACATAGAATATAGCCTTGATGGTCTTTTGCAAGCCAACAATAATTCACCTATCTGACAAGCATCCTGCTTAACTCTATACACCCTGTCAAATGATTCTTTTAATAGAATCAACTCCTTTTTCAACCTAGCATTGTCAATAACCATCTCCTTCAGAAAGTAGCACCTGTCTATCCATTTCATTAGTAATGGAGGTATGTGTACCTGAAACCATTCTATTACAATTGGTTTGGTTTGTGTTCCCTTAGATTCCATTATAGGTTTGGTATCACTTTCCTGCAGATCCTGTTCTAACTCAACAATTCTACTCACATAAGCATTAAGTTCAAATTTCTATTTGTTCCTTTCCTCCTCAAAAGAAGAAAACATTTGCATGAAATTATTTGTCAAACTATTCATTTGTTCATTTTTTTTCAGATATACTAGACACATAATTTTTGTCTTCATCATTCTTCTGGTGAATTTGAAATTTTAATTGTTCAATGACCTTGTCTTTTTGCTCCATTTGTATTTTCAAATTTATAATTTCTTGATCTCTTTTTCTTATAATTGCAATATGTGCCTCTATTTCTTCTTGTTGTTGGCTAATTTTTTCCTCATTTCCTTGCATCTGACATTTTAATTCAACAATTTTTGTTTTCAAAATTTCTAATTCCACTCCTCTCTGATAAGCTTCTTCATCCCCTGTATTAACTGAAAAAGGAAGATTGGGGATTTCCATATTTACATTTTCTTCAAAACTAAGTGCATTCCCTTTGTCAAATATATCAAATGAACCTACCTCAAAAATTGTATCAATAAAGGGGGACAACCGTCCCATAGTATCATCCTCAATATCCACAAAATGTGGCGATTGTACCCTTTCCTCTTCTTGTTTTGTTGGAGATAAAAAATTCTCCAATTCAACCCTAAGAGATTGACTAGCGTGCTGATCACTTTCCTTTATTTCCTCCTCACCAGGCTGAGTATCAATTTCCACTATTTGTGCTTTAGTCCTAGGCTTCTTCTTTTTAGAGGTACTTAATGTGTCATAAGACATAGTTTCACTAGACTCAATAGATAGTCTTTTGCTTCTTCGTAAAGGAGGATTTTTCTGTGAGGTTACTTTGGTTTGTTTCTTCCTCTTTCAAGGAGGCTCTTCTTCTTCTCCATAATGTACAATTTCTACATTTCTTGGCTGTCTTGGGGTTTCTGATACATTAGGTAAAGTTTTTGGCACATTTCCACCACGAGCTATCAAGTTTTTTTGAGATTTAGGAGCACCTAAAGCTTTAGAGGAAGGTTCTCTTAGAGATTTAACTACTTTTTTGGATGACTCTCCCTCTTCAATAGGTCTATAAAACTCCACATTCTCAAATTTTTGCAAAAATTTCTGCCATTTCTTCTCTAGTTTCTTGTGAAAAAGGTACTTGCATATTAATTGAATAAGGCCGCGATGTTTGAATGGCCCCATACCAATTTTATACTTTTCTATCATACTAGTAACTGAATCACACAAGAATGTGGGCACATGAACCCTAAGAGAAGGGTCTTCGATGCCATGGTGCAAATGGGTAAGTAGCCAAAAAGGGGGACCTACTACCGTTTCTACTTGTCCTTCATAGGCAAATTACTTAATTATCTAAGCTACGCCAGTTCTCGAGGGTTCAAGAATGGCCATTCTTTGGAAACCTTTGTTTTGTCCTCTAGTGCTTATAGTTACTAGAGGTCGAGGTTCACCTTCTCTATGAAAAAATTCTACGATCCTCTGATAAGTAATATGTGTAGTTTCAGTCAAATTAATGCCTGTATTCTCAAGATTAGAGAGACGAGAGATAATTTTTGGACTTACCCAAAAACTCTTGCCATGCACCATAGTTTTCCCATCTGCAAAATTTTCTACAAATTCTTTTACTAGCTGCTCGATATGCCCCTCAAACTTCTTAATAAATTCTAGCCACTCAAATTTTTGAAAAAGACCCTCAATGTTGCCCAATTTGCTAATAATTTATCCACCGAGGTTGGTTCAAACTTCTTTTTGGCTCCTCCCATTCTTTTCTTCCCTTATTACTTTGCTCAATTCTGTGGAAATACTATAATGCTCAAAGATACTTGGTTCAAACAAATAAATTGCAAAAGGAAGAGAATATGATTTTGATACAACCAATGGGGAGTAACTAATTGTCTTACTTGAGCTCTGCTATATAATCATGGTGGTTGTGCATGGGAAAATGTACAAATTTTGTTGTACTTCAAGCAATCACTCAATGGCACAATTTGCTAAATTAGGAAAGGCTCATGCCAATTAATTAATCCTTATTCAAAATAATTACCAACTTTAAGCGAAAAGTGTATGTACCTTATGTCCTATCATTAACTTGAACATCACTTACCTTTTACTGACGTAACAGGTTAGTTGTATGATTTGGTGAGGATGGCGACAAATTTATTATGAGGTGGATGGGATAGCTAATTAATGACGAATTTCATTACGATGAAAAGACTGTCATAATAATTTTCATTTATTATGAAAGAATATGATACTATAGGGTGAAATGATAATGTAGGGTGTGGATTCCAAGGTGATGACACAAATTTGAATAATGGGAATGTGTAAAACTTTTGGAAAAATCAAAGCATTGAAAAAGGAAAAGAATTTACAAAAATCTAGAGCATTGTTGAAAGATGCGACCGAGATGAAGGATGAAAAGTTTCGGAGCAAGCTGAAAGATGCACCTGGAGCGAAAAAGTGGAGTGGAAAAGTTCCAGAGGATCGGTGAGAGACGCTGTCAAAATGCATTTTTTTTTTCGGAGCATCGTCAAAAGATGTAGCTGGAGCAGCAACCAAATTTTTTTGGAGCATCGTCGAAAGATGTAGCTGAAGCAGCAACCAAAAATTTTTGGAGCATCGTCAAAAGATGAAGCCAGAGCAACAACCAAACAAGTTCTCATGCATCATCAAAATATGCAGTCAGAGTGCAACAAGAAAATTTCTGGAGCATCATTGGAAGATGCAACCAGGAAAAAGGAAGAAAAATGTACAACTTTGGATCTTGACTTTCCAGAGCATTGTCGAGAGATGCACTTAGAATGGAGGAACAAAAATGAGGAATGACACAAGTAAGTCATACAAATTTTGGAGCATAGAATCTACCGAGCCAACAAGTTCTGGAGCATCGCAACAACCAAGCTAACAAGTTCCAGAGCACTAGAACAAGATAAACCAAAATTTATGTTTGATGAAAAATGAAGTCTTGAAAAAATAGAAATGAAGTTTAGCCAAGTCCAAAAGATGAAAAATTGAAAAGAAATGCTTTGAAGGAAAAAATCATACACATGCATATTTATTTATTTATTGGTATATATAGTATCAAAAATAAAAACTATATTGACTCTACTATAGTAGAGTTAATGCATTAGATTTCTCCTTGCATTTCTACCATTTTTGTGAATTCTTCTTTATTGAATAGTTTATGGTAGATTAGTAATCGATGTCCATTGACTAGGAGGGTTCAAGTATCACCATCAATGGGCTTTAGCCATACCACACCATTTGAAAATACCTTAGAAATTTCATATGGGCCGAGCCAATGAGTTTTGAGTTTTCCTCAATGATCTTTGTATTTGGAATCAAATAACAGGGCCCAATCCCCATTATGGAACTCTCTTGCCTTAATATTTTTGTCATGCCAGACTTTGTGTTGTTGTTGCACTAGTTTAGTTTGATGGATGACATCCGAACGAAGTTCATCCAACTCACTAAGCTGTAAGACTCTCTCTACTTGGGCTCGTTGAAGATCTATACCTAACTCCATGGCTGTTCTCATAGTTTGGAGTTCAAATTCAATGGGTAAGAGAGGCTTCTTCCCAAAGACCAGCTCGTATGGACTAGAACCGGTGGTTGATTTCCACATTGTGTTATAAGCCCAAATAGCTTTAGGTAGTTTTCTAGCCCAGTCTTTCCTTCTTGATGACACTATTTTTGTTAAAATATTTTCTAGCTACCTATTAGTGACTTCCACTTGACCATTTTCCTGAGGATGATAGGGTGATGATTTCTTATGGATAACTTGGAAATGGTCGGTGAAGGCTAACAAAACCTTAGACATAAAATGAGGACCTTGGTTTGTGACGATCATCCCAGGGGCTCCAAACCTGAGATTTTTTTTATTATACAGGAAATCAACTACATGTTCCTCCCTAGCAACTTGTAGAGCTTGAACTTATGCCCACTTAGTCAGATAATCAGTATAGACCAAAATGTACTCTTTTCCTTGTGAAGTCAGGTCTATAGGACCAATAAAATGCAATCCCCATTTTTCAAATTGTTCAAGGACTCCCTGGGGTTGAAGGGGCATTTCATTAGATGTTGTTGGTCTCCCTACCCTTTGAAATTCATCACAATCATGAAAATATTTCTTGACATCCCTATGTATAGAGGGCCGGTAATATACCACACCTGAAATCTTATGGGATGTCCTCTTAGAAAATAATGTCCTCCAGAAGGATCATCATGCCAAGATCTTAGAATACTATAGCTCATCTACCCTAACACATCATCATAGAACCATATCAGATCCTCATGTAAATAGGATCCCATTAATCCATTTGAAGGGGGCACTTTCTCTAACAAGATGTTTCTTTTGTTTTGATGTAAAATCAGGTGGTACTTCGAAGGTGGCCAAGTAGTTGGAAATATCGGTAAACCAGGGATTTTGAGTGGAGATGGAAAATAGATTCTCATCTGGGAACTCATCCTGTATCGAAGCATAATCATCATCATCTTGTTTAATTCGGGATAAGAAATCCACAACTACATTGAACTTTTTTGGTTTGTCAATAATTGTTACGTTGAATTCTTGGAGAAGAAACAACCACCTGATTATCCTCCCATTCACTGTAGGTTTGTTCATGAGGTATTTGATGGCTGAGTGATCTATGTACATTGTTACTTTGTATCCTATAATGTAGTGTCAAAATTTCTTAATGAAATGTATTATAGCTAAGAATTCTTTCTCTGTTGTTGTATAATTCCTTTCTGTTGGAGTCAAATTCTTACTGATGAAGTATATAGCATACTTTCCCCCATTCTCATCTTCTTTTCCTAACACCGCTCTAATAGCATAATCAGATGCATCAACATAAAAATGGAATGGAAGGTTCCAATTAGGTCCACAAAGGACAAGAGCAGAGATGAGTTTTTCCTTGATGATTTTGAATGATGATTGACACTCAAGTGTCCAGATAAACTCCACATTATTTTGGAGAAGAGAAAACATAGGGGCTGCAATTTTGCTGAAGTTTTCTATAAATCTTTGATAGTATCCAGCATGTCGTAAGAAACTTCTAACATTAGTCTGGGTTTTTGGGGTCACAAGTTGTTGTATCACTTCAATTTCTTAGGACCAACTTTTATTCCTTCAGCCGAGATGTGGTGTCCCAACACTATTCCTTGTTCTACCATTATTAGACATTTTTCATGGCTTAGGGACAAACAATGATCCTCACATCGCTTAAACACTTTTTCCAAACTTTAGAGAGCTTCATCAAAAGTTGAACCGTACACAGTGAAGTCGTCCATATAAAATTCCACACACTCATTCACCAACTCAACAAATATGGCTAGGATAGCTCTCTAGAATATTGCAGGAGCATTACACAACCCAAAAGGAAGAACTCAATATGCAAATATTCCCTAGAGACAAGTAAGTCATTTTATCCTAGTCTTCTGCTGCTGCCTGTATTTGATTGTAACTACTAAATCCATCCAAAAATGAGAAACATTTTCTCCCAGCCAAGTTATCTAAAACTTGGTCTACAAATGGTAGGGGAAAATAATCTATGTGGGTTTCTTTGTTAAGTTCCCTATAGTCTACACATACTCTCCACTTTCCATTCTTCTTTAGAACCACAACCAAAGTTGAAACCCATTTATTGTCAGAAATGGGATAAATAAATCCCACTTGTAGGAGTTTCTCAATTTTAGTTTTAACAAATATCCTTCAAGGTAGGATTGAGTCTTTGTTATGGTTGGCGAATAGGTTGAACATCCTCAACATATATATGATGAGTACACACACTTGGGTGTAGTCCTCTCATATTTGTGTAGTCCCAAGCAAAAGCTTTAGATCTATTCACTAGGATATCAAACAATTTTTGTTCTTCTGGCTCGATCTACTAGCTATTCATGTTCAAAGTTTTTCCTGGCAGTAGCATAATGGTTTTAACACTCGGATGGTTGGATGTGAAAGTGTACATTGGTATGTAAAAGTGTTAAAGGGGAAGCTATGAGGTATGGTTCTATGAAGTCTAGCAATATCTTCAAAGAAATGATATGTTTTTGGAATGATATTCGCTAGAGGACAAGACAATCCCATGAAACTGGTGTTATCAAATTCAGTGTGGCCTATGTTGATGGGTTTTCCTAGGATATCTTCTACGCCCAATATCTCCTCATCACTTGAATCATGGTAAGATTTTCCATGTTGTTTTCTAATTCATTCTTCAATTCTTCACCATGCTATTTGATGACTACCATGGCCAGTGAAGCTAAATTTTCCTATCCGCTGGGACCTTTTGGTTCATCAACCTAGACTTTATTATATTCAATAGGCTTGGTAAGAGGATGAAATAATAAATGTTTGCTATTTGGACCATGTGAAATGGTCATTCCTCCCTCTCTGCATTCAATTTTGGCTGCAACAGTAGCCAACCATGGTCTTCCTAGAATTATAGGGTAACTATCTTTAGGTGTAAGGGACATAATTACTTGAAAGTCCATAGGATATTCCCATCCATCAACCTTAACAAGAAATTTTTTGATAACACCCTTGGGAATGGCTATAGATTGGTTTTCCATCTGTAAGGCTGTAGTTGTGTGATGTAAATTAGTAAGCCCCAAATATTCCATTACGTCAACAATCATTATGTTAATGGCTGCTCCCAGGTCTACTAGTGCATTAGGTATTGCCACCTCATTGATTGTTATCATTATGAGTGACTACCTGGATCATCATATTTTGCAGCAATGGTCTTTCTAGCCAAAAAGTCAGCTAGATAACCATTTATGTGAATAGTATTTATCCTTTTTGGTTTCCTCCCTGGAGTTTTGATACACAACTATTTGATCAGTTGGTTTAGCGTAGGAATCTCCTTAATTTCTTGTAGCAAAGGAATCTCAATTTTCAACTGTTTGATTTCTTGTATCAATCTAGTTTCAGTGGATGAGGATATTTCTAGAGTATCTTTCATAGTGGCTGGTTTAAGTCACTCTAGAAAAGGTGCTTGAGTTTTGTCTTTGGTGGTGGAATTCTTTAAAGAATTAGTTGGAGACTGACCCCCCTCATCCTCAGGTAGGTCGAAAGCTCCAGCTGGAGATGGCGGAAAGGTCTTGTCTTGGGTGCTCTTTGAGGCTCACTCTGTAGATGTGGGAGTTGTTTTAGTCAACTCAACATATTCCTTGATAGGCTCATCCAATATCTCAACAATAGTAGGCAGATAAAGTATTTTTCCAGATCTTAATTGCAAATTTCCACAATGGACAGCGTTAAGTCCAGTAACATTATCCTGTTCCATGGAATACATTGGGGTATTTGGATGATTTTTCTTTAGGTTCGAAACATGTTGCGTAAGAAGTTGTGGTTGATTAAATTACTCATTTTGTTGAGTGTTCTAGGGAGGTGATAAGATATTCTATTGTTGATTAGGAATCCTTCTAGGACCAGTATAAAATTGATTCTGAGGTTGATTCCACTGAGGAGTGGGATTTTGAGGATACCACTGTTGTTGAGGTTGGTTGGGCCATTGAGGGTTTCTCCAAGATTGATTTGCCCATTCAGGTGGTCCCCAAGGGTAAGTTCCCCAATTAGGTAGTTCTTGAGGTAGTGCCTAAGGCCAATGTGTTTCCCATTGATTATTATTCAAGTTGGTTTGAGGTCTCTAGGTAGGGTTTGAATTTTGGCCATAGGAAAAATTTCCTCCAGTTCTTTGATTTACAAAGTTGATCTCTTCCTCAACCAAAGATGTTATTTTCTTAGAATTCTTGATGGCATTCAAAAGCTCACACTAGTAAGTGGGATGGCTCTTGTCACAAACTTGACAAACATCAATTTTGTCAACTTTGACCAAAGGGCATTCTCTTAACAGATGTTTGTTTCGACACCTAGGACAATAGATGGATAAGGTCTTAGGGTTTCATGTTTTAGCCTGTATTCCATCTAACATGGTGTTTAATTGAACCAATATGTCAGTTTTAATATTGGATATCTCCTCACATAGTTTTCCTATCTCATTGGAACCTTTAAAAAGAGTAGAGTTTCAGATACCTCCTTGAGTTCGAGAGAAATTCTGACATAATTCAGTGATATCATCAAGTTCTAGTTGGGATACATCTCCTTTTCCCATTAAATCCAAGCTCCTTCAAGCATCTTCATCAAGAACTTTAAGAAATAAGGTCTTCAGAATCTTCAGATTTATGGCTTCTCCACCACATCGTTTAGACAAGAAGATAAACCTGTCTAGGTAATCTTCTAGACTTGAGCAATTTTTCTTTTCTATCGATGACCCTAAAATAACTTTGATACTTTTCAACAAAAAATAACAAGAAAGCTACAAAAACTCAATCCACCATGTGTCCCATAGAATTCTGGCACCTATTCTTTTGGTGCTTATCTTCAACCATCTTGAAGTGTGTATTGAATCTTCAACCATATGGAAATCTGCGTTGAATCCTCCTAGCTGAGCATGATGACTGATTATGCATGAAAACCTGTACATTACTTTAGAAACTAAACCATTAAGCTAGCGCAGGTTAGCTTATTTCAAGTAATTTCAAAAAATAAAGACTATAAACCTTTTCACAAAAAGAAATCATTTATTAATCCTAAAGGCAATTAATTGGCAAGGTAAAGGTGGGTAGAAAATATGAGGAAGGGTATTTAGTTCACTTATATTGATGAGGTTATTTTTACCTCATCAGTGATATGTGCCAAAAGTAGTGAGTTGAAGATGAATAATGTGTGCAAATGTGCAAAGGAGTATTTGAAGTGTACTAAAGGTAGTGAGCCTAAAATAGAAGTATGTGAGTGAAGTGTTGGAGGCAGTGGGCCAAAAGAAGAAGTGTGTTGAAGGTAGTGAGTAGAAAGCAGAGGTATGTGAGTGATGTGTGCCAAAGGTAGTGAGCCAAAAGTAGAAGTGTGTGAGTGCTAAAGGTAGTGAGCTAAAAGTAGAAGTGTGTGAGTGTTGAATGCAATGAGCTGGAGGTAGTAGAAGTGTTGCAGTGGCACTTGATTATCTAAAATCATCAAGTGTTATATGCTAAGGTTGTAGCCTCCTTCTTTAAGTTTTATAATTAATAGGGAGTTGTAAAATTCCTTTGGTTGAAGCCATAAAACTGTGTTGTAAATCTTGTATCATTTTTATGAGGTTGGATTTGGATAGTAGATCCAAGTAAATTTCTCACCATGGTTTTTCCCATGTAGGGTTTTCCACATAAATTTGGTGTTGTGGTTGTGTTCTTGTACCTTGACTGATTTATCTGATTAAGAGCGTAATCTTTGATTATTAAAATTGAATTGTATTAATTTGAGGCATATACTGTCTCACCCCCCTCTCAGTATATATGTATTTTCTAACAATTGGTATTAGAGCTTAGTTCCTTGGTGTAGCCTAAAAGCTGAAGTTAGATCTTGGTTTGGAACACATGGTACAAAAGGATCCCTCTTCTAAAGCGCCATTGTTTGATGGAAGAAACTATTCTTTCTGGAGTGTGATGATGGAAGCCCACCTTACTTCACTAGGGTATTATTTTTGGAGAGCTACAAAGGATGATTATACTAAACCTACTCATCCTATTACTGATGGTAATGCAAAGAAGGCTCATGAGAATAATGCTAAAGAAAAGAACGCCATCTTGAGTGGTCTAAAAATTTGTAAATTTGTGAAAGTGGTGCAATACAAGACTCCCAAGAAGATATGGGATAAGATAAAAATTTTGTATAAATTGAATGATAATGTGAAGCAAGCAAAGTTGCAATCTTACAAAACATTATTTGAGAATATAAAGACAAAAGAAGAGGAGAAAATAGTCAACTACTTGCTCTGAGTAGATGAAGTAGTCAATGGGATCAGAGGACTTGGTGAAGATATAATTGATTTATTAGTTGTGAAGAAATTTCTAAGGACTCTCCCCCACTATTTTGATTCAAAGGTTTCAATAATTGAAGAAGCCAAAGATCTAACAAATATTACTATGGGTCGACATGTAAAATTGACCTAACACCTATCACACACCCTAAACAACATTTTCACATCATCGACATCATTATCATCAAACATCACTTTATTTCACATCAAAAGCATCAAAAACCCTAATTTCTTTATTAATTGAATAATACAACATTATTTAATTAATTCACTTTTCCATCATTTTTGACTAATTAAATAATCCCATTTATTTAATAAATTCCTAAAACCTTATTTCTACTATTAATTGAATAAAACAACATTATTTAATTAATTCACATTTTATCATTTCAACCAATTAAATAAATTAAATTTATAAAAGTCCTAATCTCACTTTATTTTCGTCCTGATTAGTTAAATAACACAACTTATTTAATTACGTTACTAAGTCATGTTATTCCCCTAAGTTAATTAAATTATTAAATTATAATAATTTAATTAACTCACTTTCCCTCCAAATTTGAATAATTTGAAATAAATTATTCAAAAATTATCAAAAATCAAATCAAACTAATGCAACTTTATTTGCAAAAGTCAAACTTGATTTGCACGTTCAAATCCAAAAAGGAATTAATTAATTAAATCAATTAATTAATTATCCTCACCAATTTTCTGATTGAGCAAATTATGATTGCTGACTGATCCATCTAATTTGTTGACTAATCCATCTATTTTCTAACTAAGCAATCTAATTCCTGGCTGATCAATCTAAATCGTGGCTGATCAATCTAAATCTTGACTAACCAATCTATTCCTCAATCACACAAATTGTGCAATCTACTTTGCACAATCTATTCATGTGTATTTCCTCTCAACATCTTTCAATCGTTAATCTTGATGCAACATTGTTTAATCCTGATCGTCCATTTTAAATCACATTTTCTATATAACAAACCTCTTTCCTCACAAAAAAGGATTGAAGAGTCAACATCATTTGCACAATGAAGTACTACTAACATTCACAATCACCATTGTTGGAGCTTCAACATAGCTTCGATCAACCATTTACGTATGAAGATTTTGCACATGAACTATGGAGGCTTCATAGTGATACGAGCAACCACATCCTCACAAATATACTCTGATACAAGATGGGTAATAGTTCTATTATTGAATTCAATTGTTTATGTATTTCATTTTCATGTTCTTGAATTCAGTATTCTAAATTGTGCATTTCGTAAGTGTAGGAATAGATCTTAGATTAGTGTTCTTGATTGTAGAGTAGATTCTATTTCAGGTACGTTTCTCTTATATCTATGTCTATGATTTCCCCCCTCACACATTCTGGCATACCTGGTGGGACCACAGTCCTAACTACTAACGTTTCTATTAGTTTGAGAATTTGTAGGTTTTCAGAGCACTTTCAAAAAAGTTTCACGCACTGTTCCAAATTTTTTTGCACTTTCCTGTCAAGAAATACACACACTTGACTCTGAAAATCATGCACTTGACCATGGTTTTTGTGCACTTGATATTTTTTAGCATATTTGACTGCTAGTAGAGGGCACACTTGCTTGTTTTCAATGCTTTTTCTCTCTGACAGAGGGCACACTTGCTAGTTTTTCAATGCTAAATTGCTTTGTCAAACCTGTGTATGAGATCTGCTAACTGGAATTTTATTTTTTCAGTAACAAATGCCTGATTTGAGTGTGTGAAAAGTATTCATGTTTGTGTATGCTAGATCAAGGAACTACTAACATGTTTTCTGTAGGGAAGACGAACGGTCAAAGAACTTTAGATTTTCTATACTTTTTTTAGTTAGAAATTCATTTATTTGGTGCATAAAAAGAACAACACATTTGTTTTTAAGTGCTTTAAAATGAACCATTTCAACGCTTTCTAAAGTTAGGAACTTTCATTTAGTGCTTAAAAATAACCTACAACAAACACACTTTGTTTTTAAGTGCTCTAAAATGAAAAATTTCCAAGAATTCTTAAAATAGGAATCTTTATTTGGTGCTTAAAAGGAACAACACAAATGAACACTTCATTTTTGGTGATCTAAAAAAAACCATTTTAAAGCTTTCTAAGCTAGGAATCTTCATTTCAGTGCTTAAAAAGAACCCTACAAACCACACATTTGAATTTAGGTGCTCTAAAAAATAAAATCTTTCCAAGTTTTCATAATTAGGAATCTTTATTTTGGTGCATAAAAAAGAACACAAATGACCAAAACGATTTCCTTTTGTTGATGCATGCTCACATTTGCTTTTTTTGACCAAGTAAGACCAGGATCGATTTAGAAATACTCAAATTTGGGCTTAAAAATGGACAAATCAATCTTTTTGTCTTGCACCTTTGCTATGCTATTTGATTGATGTCTAGAACACTTCCATTGGATATAATTAAAAAGAATCATTGATATATTATTCACACATTTTTGGGGATAGCACCACTTGAGGTGCTTACAAAGAATCAAACTATTATGAATTGTATGCCTTGCATTCAATGTTTGGTAAGGTAGATGGTTGTCTTCTCCCCTCACACCTTTTGGTGATGTTGGGTGAGTGAATTTTTTTTGATCTTTGCATCTTTATTTTCAAATAAAACCTTTAGAGGGCCTACCTATTGAGATACATCCCGTGCTGGAGAACTCATAGGCGACCCAAGTGGTATTCTTTTTTTGGACTGCTATATAAATTACTGTGGGTGTGAGGAAAGTTCTCACTCACCGGTTGATGCTATTTTATACTGATGTTTGTCTCCCCCCGTATCCATGTGATACGTTAAAAATCGAAAGGGCTAGGAGGCCTCTTAATTGAGAAAAACGTTGCATGTATATACCAAAATTAATAACCTCAAAACATTACTAAGATCCAACTGTTTTAGAAGCCACCACTTTATCCAAAAACATTCTTTGAAAGTGGTGCATTGGAATTTATTTCTGAGAAGTTACTTTCCAAGTACAACTATAGGCCCACGCCATAAGTTGCATGTAAAATAGTCTCTTCAGATCATGAGGTAGGCCTACCTAAAATAATGGTTTCTATCCCTAGGGTTGTAAATGTTTTTTTATGTTAAACTTTCCAAAAATATTCAAAACAAACTTAACATGAAATTATGTGCTTGATCTAAAATTAAAACACCCAAACAAACACTGAACATGATGGTTGAATCACAAACCCTTTGACTTAGTGTAGGCTTGTAAAAGAAGCCCTATATTTGCATTCCTTGAAAGGATTTTCCTTAAAGGCTTTTGAATATTTAGGCTTTAATTTCAGACTACATTAGATCAAAGTAAACATTTGGAAACTATGGCTTGGGAGTCATGATTTCATAACTTGAGGGTATAAACATGAAGGTCACATAAGTCCATGCTTTTTGAGTCAGTCCAGTGTTGTTGTATCACTTTCCATACTCCAAACATAGAAAAATTGACGAAAAAACTAGCTTAAACTTGCAAAAATTTGAAGAAAGATTGCTCAAACTAGAAACAAAACAAACAAAGACTGCCTTTGAATAAAATTCCAACGTAATTGCCCCATTTTCTATTGTAGTTGCTAAAACTTCATTGTATTTTCTCTCTGTCCCAGAAAATCCATTGATGAAAATCAGTTGCATTTGATAGAAACTGCACACTTGATACAAAACCCACACACTTGCTTGTTTTTTCTTGCACTTGCATCCTAGAAACTAGAGAATGTGCCACTAATATGCTTGCACTTGTTAGAACAACTTGATTTTTGACTAAGTGATCACTACATTTGACTGAAAGACACAAAAGCTACACTTGTCATTCCAGCTTGTACTTGCTTCACAAAAACCCACACACTTGACTCATTCTAGGTCGCGGTTGATAAATCTGGCCGCTCTTTCTCACATTTTGATGCCTTTTCTCAAAAACCAATGCTATTGCTCTATCCTACTGACAATTGGGAAAAAAAACTTAAGCTTCTTACAAGATCCTTGTTAGGACAAAACAATTGGAAAAATAGATAAGTCATATAGTCCTTCATCCACTTTCACCATTCCATCCTATTTTCGAAAATCAGAATCAAAGCACACAAACCTAGATTATTCCCTCACTCTCACTTCTAAGATATCAACAATTAATTGGGACTTGCAGATAGTTCAAGTAAGCTTTCCCGCAACATATCCTAAAAGGAGAAGTGAGATATCAATCTAGGCACCTCAACATTTTGAGTTCCAAAGGTAGTATCACTCCAAAAAACACTCAAGCCCTAGGGTCTTGAGCTTCATAACAAACAATATGAAAACATCTACAGTTTCATTGTATGACCATTTGGTGACCAGTTGCTTTGGTTCAACAACCAAATCTTGTAGCACTGATCCTACAACCTAGCCTCACACACATTGAAGGTGAACAAACTGATATCATTAGCAATTTAAGAACCTTCATATTTGAGAAGAATGAAACACCCAACTAATGGAGAAACACAACACAAATCTTAGACGAAGAGGAAGAGAAAGAAGACCTAGTAGTCGAAAGACCCGTATTACCACCTCCTGCGTGGCAATAGATATACACACCTCATGATCTACGGAAAGAGAAAAATCCTTAGATCCAAAAAGAGAAAAATCCTTAAGCGTAAATCCATACTCCGTCTTCCAAAGAACTACCCTAATTTTTTTTCCAAAAGGTACATCTTGAGAAGATACCACATCCGTCAAAATACACTAGAACATTTCTATCTACACTTTGCAACAAGCCAAGTTTTTCCATAGCTAGGAGTCACAAAAATATTCACAAAAGCTTGGCAGTTGTTTATGACAACTAGAAGATCACAACATAGGAAGAACATGGAAGCGAGCAAGAACAACACCAACATCCCACCATCAAACACCATGAACAATGAAGGTGGCCCATGGGACTATAGGCCAAGCGAACTTGAAACACCCCAAAAGAGACCCATGTATAGAGACACATTCAATGAGGAAGAGCTAAACCACAAATGACAAGAGGTGATAAAATAAAACAACCAGGACCCAAACAAAGTAGTTATAGAGGAGGTGGATATGGAGGAGAAAATAAATGATGAGGAACTATTTGAACATTCCAACAACCCAAGCGTTCTCAAACTAATGGACAAGTTGTTGAGAAAAGACCCAAATTCATCAAGTTAGCAAAGAGGGGTGCTAAACTACCAATAAATTTTAAGGTGGAGGCTCTCAAAGATCCCAATCTCATTCCCTTGGGGGATAGCTTGGTAGTGAGACAAATATCTAAAACCACAGAGGTTCCAAACATGCCACCAACATTCTTGTAAAATAATGGTCAACCCATGGAAAACCCATTGTACAAAAAACCAAATCATATTGAACAAGTAGTAGTGGCACAACAGTATCAAGGAGGTCCATCCCAATACGCACTGCAAAACAAAAATCCACCTCCTGGATAATATACACCTCAAAACACTTTGAATGTCGACCCTTCCCAAAACACATAGTACCATCAACAAGGTGGACCAAAGGGTCTGCCTTCAAATCAATACCATCAACAAGGTGGACCATAGGCCCCCCCTCCAAATCAGTACCATCAACAAGGTGGACAATAGGGTCCCCTTCCGAACTAGTAGCACCAACAAGGTGGACCACAAGGTCCCTTTCCAAACCAGTACCACCAACAAGGTGGACCACATGGTACCCTTTCAAAGTAGTACCACCAACAAGGTGTGCCACATGGTACCCTTTCCAATTCGTCATAACAACAAGGTAACCTTCCAACGCACCAACAGGGCAACCTTTAGTATAGTCCATCCTAGCAACAAGGTGTACCACACGGTACATTTCTTTAGTCATCCCATCAACAAGGTAACCTGCCAACACACCATCAAGGAAACCTTCAATATAGTCCATCCCTACAACAAGGTGTGCCACAGGGCACCCTTCTTTAGTTATCCCATCAACAAGGTAACCAACTAATGCCCCATCAAGGAAAAATTCAGTATAGTCTTTCCCAAGAAAAAGGTGTGCGACATGGCACCCTTCACTAGCTATTCAATCAACAAGGTAACCTATCAACACACCATCAGGGAAACCTTCAACATAGTTCATATCACTGATTAGGTGTACCATATGGAACTCTTCCCAATTCATCCTACTAACAAGGTAACCTGCTAATGCATCAACATGGTAACCTTTAGTATAATATTTCCCAACAACAAGGAATGAACCCTTCTTACACATAGCAAGGACCTAACCCACTCCATGTTTAAAATAGCTACCAAGGTTCAATACCCTCATTATATCCTACTTATGACCAAAGCAAGGTAGGACAACAAGGCTATTACACACAAGAATTGTTAAAAAATGTACTGAAAATAGAGATGGAAATGAAACTAGAGGTAGTCACCCAACAGATAGCATACATGCAAGTAGGAAAACAAAAGAATACCTACACCCTTTAGGACATTTGTCCATTCCATTTGATCATTCCATCACCACACTAACTTTTCCAAAAAACTTTGAGATACCCAAGTTCGACAAATACAAAGGAAGAGGAGATCTAGTAGAGCATGTGTGAGACTTCTCAATATCATGTATAGAGGTACAAAACAATGACACTTACCTCATGAGGCTCTTTCCATGTAGCCTTACAAGTCATGCTATGAAGTGGTTTTCCCATCTGACACTAGGAATTAAAACCTTCGACAAAATATCTAGCAAGTTTAGAAGCCATTTCTCATTCAACATAGAGCAAGACATCACCATCATAATTTTATCCACAATCAAACAGAGTCAAGGAGATTCCTTTACCTCTTATAGCGATGGAGACACAAGGCTAGTTGATGCAAATGACCCATTCTTGACAAGGAATCGGTAGACATCTTCATCTCCAATGTCCTACCCGAGATTAACTACCAAATCACTATGTTATGTCCTACAGACTTTGAAGAAACAATCTAAAAGGGATTACATATTGAGAGAGAACTCATTGCAAGGGGAGTCCTTAAATTTAACATCTCAAAAGATAGTCCCTCTAGTTCAAATGATAAACCAAAAAATTGGGAAATGAAAAATAATGTTACAAATGATGGAGTAGTTGATGTGAGAACCCTATGACATGCAAAAAATGTACCTCAAAACAAACCAAAAGTGGCACAAATGAGCCATGTTCCAAATAACACACAAAACAACCAAATTGTCTATCCCAAGAACAATCAGGTAGTCAACCAACAAACGAATCAAGGAGGGAAACAAAGACAATACAATCAACCCAGGAGGCAGTTCACTATACTAGGAGAGTCACTTGAAACAATCATGCATAAAATGGTACAAAAAAACCTCATTAAGGTGAATGATTGCTCAAACTATGAGGAACCTAGCTTCAAGACTTGATGGTATAACGAGAAAGACTTGTGCAAATTCCCTAAGATTAAAGGACATGCGAAAAAAAATTGCATGAGACTCAAACACCTCATCCAAGACTTAATAGACAAAGGGGAAGTAGACATTGAAAATTTTCCTAGGAACAAGGACCTTCAAATATACACCAACCCTATCCCACACCACACCAAAAGGAATGACAAAGGAAAAGAACAAGAGTACCACAATGATAATTACACGTATGGGGAAACAATTTTAGGAACCCTCTCACAAGTAGATGACAATAAGGAAAACCTAGTCACTATATGAGGTGGAGACAACTTCTACAATGTAACTACTAGTTGAGGAAGAGTTAAAATTCAAGGAGCCCCACCTAAACCTACAACTAAGGTGTCGAATAACTACAACATTGTAGACCAGCTAAAGAGGACTCCTACCTTAATCTCAATCATAGAGTTGTTAAAACTATCACTCACACATAGGAAAATACTTGAAAAAGCATTGGAAGCATCCATCCCAAATAACCTCAATCTAAATCAGTTCCAAGCCATGGTTGGAAAAATCAAAACCAACAATCATTTAGTCTTTTCTAAGTAAGACCTTCCACTAAAGTCATCTCACAACCAAGTCCTATACATATAGGTTGGTCTCCATAAGGGCATGGTAAAAAGAGTGCTGATAGATAATTGTGTAGGTCTAAACATCTATAACTTAAAATTTATCAAATAGTTGGGGTATTCTGACGACATGATAGATAAAGCAAGGAGTATCACCATCAAGGACTATGATGACCTTGAAAGGAATTCTGAAGGAACAATTAGGCTACCAATGTAGATAGGACCAACCACCATGGAAACCACTTGTCAAGTACTTGACCTTGAATTTCCATATAAACTACTCCCAAGATGCCCTTGGATCCACGTGCTACAAGCAATCCCTTCCACCTTCCACCAATGCCTAAAGTTTCCTCATGAAGGAAAATAAGTGACCTTATATGTTGATCCTAAGCCATTCCATTTTTGTGCAAAGCTGGAAGAAAAGTATAATAAGATCCAACACATACCTAGCAATGATATAGCCTTCCACTCATTCTCATATGTTGACCCTTCCATGCTTCCATCAACCTCAATCAAAACCACTTGAAGTGAGCAATCAAAAATAGAAACCAAGGTACAAGTACTTGACAAGGTAATGGGAATTACCACTTTAACCAAGCATTCTATATTGGTATGCTCCCACCAAGACCTAAAATCTATAGAGGTCCAAAAGATATCAAGCAAGCTCAAACAATGCAAATAGTAGCCAAGCCCACGATTTCCACCAAGTGGGGAGACATGAAAGATGAAAATATATTCAAAGAGGACTTCTCATCCATGATTTACAAAGAGGAACAAGAAGAGTTAAAATGACCATAAACCCTTCTAATAGACCCTAACAGTAAAGGCTACCAACTATTTAAACATATGGGATACAATGGAACATGTAGCCTTGGGCTACACAAACAAGGTAGGTGGGAGCCTATCATAGTGGAACATAGAAAGAAAAATATGGGACTAGGTTATGAGCCAAAAGACATGTTACTCCAAAAACTAGACGAACCTCTTGTAAGAAACAAGAATCTTCTATTAGCATTGAGACACTGGATATCTACCATATCATGGACAATTATTTACCCATCGAAGACTTATTCAACAACTTTAGCGTTGATAGGTTCCCTCTCTAGTTTACCAAAACAATTCCCAATATTTATTATTAGTCTGTAATGAACTCTAATGAATACGAATGGGACTCCCCTTCATTTGTCACTGGATATAGTTCCCCCAATTCTAGTAATGATGACCTAGAAACCTAGTGGAAAAACCATACCAGAGCCATACTGACCATTTCACCAACCTTCGTAACCTTTGCGGACTATGATGATAACCTCCCACTCTGTTACCTGTAATTGCTAGATTGGGACCAACAACAACAAACACCTATTTTGGATCAATTCCAGAATGATGAGGCAATCACGGAGTTCATGGGACTTTGAACAAACATACCAGTAAGATATCACAAAGCGGCGTTCATCATGGAGCTCGAATATGATGCATACTTTGGTGGAGATATTTAACCTTCTAGTCACAAAAATGAAAGAGAAAACATAAAAATAAACATGAGGCCCCCTAGAGAAAACCACATTGTGGCTCTATCGGATCCAGAAAAGAAGAAAATAAAGGATGCATCCAAAGGTGAAAACCTCCCAGAGGCACTTGAGTATGGAGGGTTGAATCTCCCCATATCTCAATACCAAGAAAGATCAATGCTCCTAGTAGAAGAAGCAGAGTCCAAAAATTTTGACACCATAGAGAATCCAAAAATAACATACCACACGACATCACTTGATCCTGAAGAGAAAGCAAGATTCACAACATTCATCAATGATAGAAAGGTAAATTTTTCTTGGACCTATGCTGAGATTCTTGGACTAGATCCGATATTAGTGGAAAATCATTTAGCTGTAGTCTTAAAAGCAAAGCCTATCAAGAAAAAACTCAAAAAAATGCATCCTCAAATAAAATTATTGGTAAAGGTAGAGCTAAAGAAACTACTAGATGTTGATTTAGTATACCCATTGATTATCCACAATGGATATCAAATCTAGTACCTATGTCAAGGATCTACACAGATTTCAGAGACCCAAACAAGGCCTGTCCAAAGGATGAATTTCCATTGCCAAGTATCGAAATGATCATGGATCTCACACTAGGGCATGAGATGCTATCCTTAATGGATGCTTTCTTTGGATATAATTAGATAAAGATCTATCTAGATGATCAACACAAAATAGCCTTTACTTATGCTTTGGGGACCTTTTGTTGGAATGTAATTCCCTTTGGTCTAAAGAATGCAAGAGAAACATATCAAAGAGCAATGATAACCATATTCCATGATATGCTACACACCATCATGGAAAATTATATGGATGATATTCTAGCAAATTCCATCAAAAGGGAAGATCATTTGTCAAATCTTGCAAGGGTGTTCGATCAGCTGGAACAATATAATCTGAAACTCAACCCTAAGAAATGCATGTTAGAAGTAACATACAAAAAGCTATTAGAGTACATAGTGTCAAGAAGAGGGATTGAAGTGGATCTTGCAAAAGTAAATACTATACTAGAGATGCCTCCACCAAAAACACTAAAACAATTGAGAAGTCTACAGGGAAAGCTGCAATCCATCAAGCGGTTTATCACATAATTAGTAGACAAATGTCACTCTTTCAATCATCTTCTACACAAGGATATCAACTTCAAATGGGATGGGAGATGCGAGCAAGTGTTCCAACAAGTCAAGGAGTACCTACTTACTCCTCCTATACTCATGTCGCCTATCCTAGACAAGGAAATGGTGCTCTACATGTCTACCACACAAGTAGCACTGGGAGCTCTCCCAACCCAGCTAGATGATAACAACAAAGAAAGAGTAGTCTACTACATCAACAAAACACTGGTGGGCTATGAACTAAAATACTCGCCCATTGAAAGGGAATGTCTCTCATTTATATTTGAAACACAAAAGTTGTGACACTAAATCTTAAATAGGAAGGTACAGCTAATTTCAAAAGTAGACCCACTCAAGTACTTACTAGCAAAAGCAGCCCTAATAGGCCAATTTCCAAATGGGTGATGATCCTGAGTGAATTTGATATAGAATATGTGGATAGAAGAGAAATCAAGGGACAAATCATAATAGATTATCTGGCCAAAGCACCCATAGATGATCACAAACCTCTCACAACAGACTTTCCGGATGAGAGTATCTTGATGACAAAATAGACAGGCCATTGGATTCTATACTTTGACGGGTCCCACACTCGGCATGGCTCTAGAGCATGTATTCTATTTCTCAAACCACAAGGAGATAGTATACCCAAGGCATATAGAATCACTTTTCCATGCACAAACAATATCTCAAAATATGAAGATCTTATCATTGGGCTCAAAATGGCTATAGAATGGAGAATAAAAAAGCTACAGGTCTTTGGAGATTCTCAACTAGTGATTATATAGGTGAACGATGAATACCAGACAAAGAATGAAAAACTGATGCCATATAAAAGGATGGTGGAAAACTTCAAGAAAATACTTTGTCACAATAACCTTTGAGAAAATTCCTCGTATCAACAGCAAAGCTGTCAATGCAATGGAAACAATAGGCTCACTGCTTGATATTCCACAAAATGTTCCTAAGTATGAGTTCCTCATCGAACAACTGCTCATACCTACATTTGACATCTCAAAATCAAAACTGGTATGTGTTGTTTCTGGTTCTAACTCCCCATGGTACCAAGATACTTTTGACTACATCTAGCATGATATCATACCAATTGACCTAATGCCCACTCAAAAAAAAACCTTCACCTGTAAAACTTCCCGCTTTACAATCCTTGGAGATACCCTATACCATCATAGTCTAGTGTTGGTAGATGGTCAATGCTCCCCTTGAGATTTGTGACATGGACTAACCACCTCCCGTGGATCTGTTAACTCTGGCAGTTGTATTGGGCATTAATAGGTCGATCTTTTGGTGCAGCGATAGCTGTGGAGAGCCAACAATCAGTATTAGAGCCAAAGGTGTCGGGTTCGAATCCCCTCAGGTAATGCTGAGGGGGAGTTTGTTGATGGATGATCAACACTCCCCTTGAGATTTGTGACATGGACCAACCACCTCCCGTGGATCTGTTAACTCTACCAGTTTTATCAGGCATGAATAGGTCGATCTTTTGGTGCAACGACAACTGTGGGGCCAACATCTAGATGGTATGTTACTCTGGTGTCTTAACATAGAAGAAGCACAAACAACCTTACAAGAGGTGCAAAAAGGTGTTTGTGAGTCCCATTCTAGCGGACCTTACCTAGTCCAAAAATGACTTAGAATAGGGTATTATTGGCCCTCCATGGAACATGAATGCATGTAGTATTCTAGAAAGTATCATCAATGCCAACAACATAGTGATCTGGTTCATGCACCAACACAAGAGTTGAGACTCATCACTACACCATGGCCTTTCTCATAATGGGGATTAGACTTGGTAGGTAAAATTTTGTCTACTTCATCTAACACACACAAGTTCATTATCACAACAAAGTATTTCACTAAATGGATAGAGGCAATTCCATTGAACTATATCATTGGAAAGCAGATATCAAAATTCATTTTGAATTATCTGATCTATAGGTATGGAATTACCCAAATGATAATAATGGATAATGGAAGCTCATTCAAAAATCAAGACATCCAAGAACTCTGCTCCCAATTTTCCATCCAACATAGATTTTCCACGCCCTATTATCCCAAAGGAAATGGTTAGGCTGAGGTGTCTAATAAAACCATATTGAAAATACTCAAAAAGACTTTTAATGAAGTCGACCATGATTGGAATTTGCAGCTAAACCCATCCCTATGGGCTTATCGAACAAGCATCCAAACACCTACAAGTGCTACACCATTTTCCTTCGTCTACGAATCAAAGGCTGTCTTACCTATTGAGGTTGAAATCCCTTCATTATGAATCTCATTGAAGGGCATGGTCAACAAGGAAGAATATAGGGTGTTGAGGCTAAACAAATTAGAGCTCCTAGATGAAAGGCATTTGAGTGCGTTAAACCATCTACATGTTTATCAAAATCCACTCAAATGAAGCTATAAAAATAAAATCAAAGATAGAAACTTTCAAATTGGTGACTTGGTCCTCAAGGAGAATCAAAAGGTACAACTAAATCAAGATGACAAAGGAAAATTTGAACCCAACTGGTTAGGCCCATTCATCATCACAACAAGCTACGACTCTAGGGCCTATCTATTGGCTACTCTTGAAGGAGAACCTTTAGCTAAACTACTGAACAAAAACCACCTCAAGAAGTTATACACATAAAGCATACAAGAATACCCCTAGGAAAAAGGGTAAAAATCCAAAAAAATGGAAAAAAGGATTAAAAAACAAAAAAAACAAAAAGTAAAGAAAAACAATAAAGATAAATAAACTGTTTTCTAAATGAAAACCGCTTTGTGGTGCTTCTAGAACAAGTACCATAATGAAAACCTGGCAAACAAGCACTATGTTTAAATAGCAATCACATTATTATCTATTGATACTATCCACAACATCCACCCATTCGTTGCATAATAAAGCATATGTCCAACCATGGCTTGGTATTGATTTAGGAAAGTAGTCTTGTCTGAAACTAGGGGCAACTTCCCGAAGCTGGTTGTGGGTTAGATCTTTATGTTTCCTATCATGGTAAAAAAAAACAAAATTAAAAAATATATGAAAAACAACAAAAATAAAAAACATTTGAAAAACATAAAAAAATGAAACAACATCATTGGATTATTCCTTCAATCAAAATATTCTAAGATATTAAAATTTTATTGAACCCCATAGCTAGTTCAAATAGAATTCCCCCAACATATCCTCTAGACACAAAAGTGGAATATCCATCCAAGTTATCAATGTTGTTTATCCCAAAAAATAAGTTTATGCTTTGAGTCAAACGGTCAAACTATGTGGCCTCTGCATGTACAATGTAGGAAAGGCTTAACAGCCCCTGAGACCCTAGGTTAGTTCCCTTAGGTTTCTATCATGCTTTATTTCAACTTAGTCAAAAAATTCAAAATCCAAAAATAGTCAAAAATCCAGAAATATTCACAAAACAAAAAAGGTCAAAAACATTCAAAAATAGAGTGAAATACGAGCCTCTACATGTACAATGTAGGTAAGGTTTATCTTTGATGAGCCCCTGAGGCCCTAGGTTAGTCCCCTAAAAACAAAAAAAATAACATCATAAAACTCAAAAAATCAAAAAGTCCTATCTCCATCATCACAATTCACAATAAAATTTTCACCCATAATAAAAAAATCACCACCTTCACCCTTTGAAAAAATAGACAAACAAACAAGTCAAAAATCAAAAGCTAAAACTTTCAAGCAAACAATCACAAAGATTTGATTGCAAAATAGACGAAAACAAAGCCAGAGTATCAACTACCTATCTTTTGACAATTCACCAACAACATCCTGAGATATTCCTTAACGGATCCATTCCTACAATAGACATGATCAACAATGGATAATAGTCCTAAAACCTCAAACAGATATGGCAAGTGATACTACAACTTTGTTTTTATCTTTTTATAGTCTTATCTTTTCAATTTATTTTATTGACTCATTCCCAGTTCTCTCTAGGATGTCCATAAGGATTTAGAGAATAAGGAATGGGGGCAATTGAGCATCATTTTGATTTGCTGTCTGTAAGATATTTTGTAATATTACCATGGTGAATAATTTCATTATTGAGTGTATGAAAGTTGTGTTGAAACAATTTGTGAAGCAATTGCATGTTAGGTGTTCTATACCTCTCTGTGTAACTGGTCTGAAAAAGTTTTTAACACAACCCAACTATACACTTTAAACAAAGTTTCCATATGTTTGGTTCGAGAAAGAGTATTCTTTGTTTGTAGAGTCAAAGTACATGCAATGGATACAAAGTCACATTGGTCATTAATACCCTGGTGCATCGTATCTATTTGCTACATAAAACATGATTGTTCAAACTGTGAAGCCTCTAAGCAAAGAAAAAGCAACTCATCAGTACTAACAACATCAAATTTCTATTAATCATCAAATATTTTTTCTAACTAACATCCATCCTACATCACAATATCAGTAGTACCATATCCATCATGCATCCACAATATCGTCAGTACATATCATGATGATAATAAAGCAATAAAAAACATCATGTATCATGTATGGGGCATACAGCCATAATATATCAATATCATCACATCCAAGATAAAATGATATAAAATATGATCCATCCATCCACATCATATGCATACATCATAAAAAGTACAAAAACATATATAAACATACATCATTATACATAGTCATCCATGATCATCACATAACACATAATAAAGCTTAATCGAAGAAGGTATATCTCATATATATCATCATAAGAAAAGGGAGAATGTCATAGTACATCATCATTAGTGAAACAAGTGTGATAGGATAATACAAAATAATACATATATATACGAGGCCTCGACTCGACCGATGAATATATATACAAAAATCATGTTTGCAATATGTCTCTAAGCAATAAACAACACAAAGATTAAGTACAAATATAACATTGCACAACAAGAAGGAGAGAACTCTATAGACCAGGCTATGGACCACCATTTAGATATGGCTGTCTAACATACTACCCACTTAACTCAACACCACCTCCACCTCCAACATCACTAGGCTCTCCAAACCATGGACACCGAGTAGCCCTAGGAATAGTAGCATCATACAAAGTCTGATAGTATGTAAACATCTGTAATAGTCGATCTCGCTCAACTCGTATACTATCTTTCTCTACCCTTAGACTATCCCTATCAATAGTAACACCCTATAACTATGTCTCAACCATGAGACAATGACCAATTTTAATGTCTCGCTTTGCTTTGAAACCATCTCGCTCGTGACGATCAGTATCTCTCTCTGCTATAGCTATGGAAATTTGTGCCTCCAAGGCCTGTCGTCGCGTTATCTCGACTGCTAACTGAGCACCTTAATGCCCAGGTGGTGAAGGGGAACCTAGAACCTATCCCAAACCCTATGCTTGAGCACCCTGAGCCCCATCTTTTCAGGCCCTACCCAGCTGCTCTGCAAGAAACAATGCATTATCACTCTCCGTGCCAACCTATAATGCTTGCTCTACCTAAGGAAGTATCACCCATAGGATTTGTGAGCCTCAATGGTACACACTGTGCCCACCACTGATCAAAATTAGGTGTGGTACCTAGATCCATTGAACAAACTGGCCAACCCCATCTAACTGGGGAAAGTGCTCTGAATGCAACAATAACATCTCTGTCTGCTTGATGACCCCATTGATGACCCCATACTCGGACCTCTCTGGTGGTCAAATCAAACTGAGCCTCATAAGTGATAGGCTATCGTTAGGTCCCATTACTATAGAAGATAAAAGTTCAATATGTCAACCGGGCAGTGTCCAAGGCAGTTTGCAATAGAAGAAGACTCGACTATCTCCCTTAGATTTTCTATCTTTTTAGAGCAGCTAATGCTAATTTTTAACCTAAGGCCACCTAACTATCTAACTGGAAAACAATTTATCTTGAAGAAAGCTGGGAGTACATTAAACTAGAAAGCATAAAATGACTAACCTAGAAAATATGATAACTAAATAAGAAAGCATAGAACCAATTAAACTAAAAAAGCGTATGAACTAAAAAAGTATCAAAACTTATAAACAAACTAGGAAACATCTAATTGAATACAACAAATAAACGGTTCACAGCAACTAGCTTACTACAAAAATAAAAAATAGCGAGTGCTCCAAAACTTCAGACTCTACAACAATAGTGTTAATGACTCCTACAAGATTCAACATATGCAAATGACTATACTCGTAATTATCATGCATGCAATAAAAAAAACAGCAGAAAGGAAATAATCATCTATTTAATCTACTCTCCCTCGAGTGGCCAACTCGTAGGTTACTATGTTCGTCCTTAAGTCACATACACAACTGATTCAAAAATTTATTCCATTAAAAATAATTTCCATCCATACTCAACAACTTAGAATTTGATATGTAATAATCTCTTTATTCATATGTATTCAAGAAACATGTTGACAACATAACATTACTATATTTTGCATTATCTTTTGCTTCTGGAGATTACATCTTTATAGAAAACTTCTATCTGAGTCCTATATTTTAGATGGCGTAGATGACCATTGAAAAAGTCTATAACAAATTACAAATGAACTTTTATTTCTTTAAAACCCATTACATAGATATTAAAGAGGTTCGAGTTGAGCCATGAAGTCTTTGAACTTAAAAACATAACATAAATTAAAACTAACAACTATAACTTCGGTCCATCAACCTAAAGTTCTGGAGCATATTTCCAGCACACATCTTTAATCTTTTCTGGAGCACGTGTTGGTGGAATGCTTTCCAACTGCTGCTTGATGACATATTATTATCCTACAAAATACTCAAAACAACCCATTAAATCTGTATTGGCAAGATACTTCAATAAATCACAAGAAATAAAGTTTGTACAATTTTTCCTTAAAAGACAAGTAATTATTTCTCCTAAAGTTTAATTAATTGGCAGAGGATAATTATTTTGCATATATGGAATAGGAATTTATTATGTTATTATGATGAGGTTATTTTTACCTCATCTTTTCCTCTCCTTCCTAATTCTTAGCAGGTCCTCCTGCCCCTTGGTTGTAGCCCTGTTCTCTATTCCATTCTTCATACTTAGCACTAATTTTATACAAATCCTTTGTTGTTTTATCAAACTCTATAGGTGCATGGAGGAAGCTTCTATGAAAAGCAACTCCCTCTTTCCATTCATTGAAGATTTTATCATTTTGATATGTATTAATATGAAAAGCAGGAGGTGGGAAGAGTAACAAGGGAGGTCTATACCTCATCCCTATCCAATCTGTTATGAGGTTTTTCAAGATTTTAGCCAAGGCATCTGCTCTTTTGAAGGACAATTTGATGTTAAGAGGGGAAATCACCTCTCTTTTCTTTAGATATGTTGGTAATGGAGTGTATCTTTCTTCACAAGCATGCCAAGCTAGACCAATCAATTTCTACCTGTGTTCCATGAAATGGTTGTAACAGAGTTGGAGGCTTCCATCATATCTTTCTTTCATTTTTTCATCCAATGCAAGAGCTAAAAAGGTAGCTTTAAAATCTACAGATCTAATATTAGGGGATCTTATTTGAAGACCCACATTTTTCTTTGCTTGAGCATATTCCCTGCTACACTCTTGCCAATGAATCTAATTTCTCATGGTAGATAGCAAAGATCTCTGTTGCACTTCTCCAACAAAAAGGTTAATGAAGAAATCAATATGGTTTTATAATAGAAGATCATGAACAAAGAATTCACAGAGCATATCTTGATCTTTAGGAGTTGATTCTATAAACATTTTAACAAATTCTTTATCATCAGGTTCATATGGCTCATCATTATATATTCTTAGCAATTTCCATCTTAACCATTGTTCATTTAAAAACATTGAATATAGTCTTGATGGCCTTCTACAAGATAAAATAATTTTTTCTATTTGGCATGCATCCCACTTTCCCCTATAGGCTTTATGAAATGACTCTTTTAACAGTACCATCTCTATTTTCAACTTGTAATTTTCAATCTTGGCATTTCTTAGGAAATAGCACCGTTCCATCCACTTCATTAATAATGGAGGAATTTGAACTTCGAACCAATCAATTAAAGTTGGTTTGGTCTGAACTCCCTTTGATTCCACCATTGGCTTATTGGTGCTTTCCTATAAATCTTGTTCTAATTCCACAATCCTACTAAGGGAAGCATTTAGTTCTTCTTTTTATCTCTTATTTTCTTCTTCAAAAGAAGAAAACATAAGCATAAAATTATTTTTCAAACTTTCAATTTCTTTTTCTTTATCAGACAGACTAGCACTATGTGTCCTATTTTCTTGATCCTAATTTTGAATTTGTGTTTGCAATTCATTGATGAGTGTATCCTTTTCTTGTATCTGCAATTTCAAATTTTGAATTTCCCAATCTCTTTTCCCTATCACAATAATATGTACTATTATTTCTTCTTGTTGCATTTCAATATGTTCCTTATTTTTGTGCAATTGACTTCTTAGCTCATCAATTTCTAATCTTATTTTTTCCAACTCTACATTAGTATTTTCATTTTCAACTGTCTCAACAACTCTATTTACAACAGGGGATAAGTTCCCTAAAATACAGTCCTCAATCTCCATGGAAGGTGGAGATTGCTCCTTTTCTATTTCCTGAATTCCCTTAGCAAGGGATTCTTCTTCATACTCTATGTGGGAAGGAATTTCTTTAACAGGGGTTTATTTTTCACATTCTAGATGGAAAGGCCTTTCTTCGACAAAAGATTCATTTTCTGGAGACTGATGAATTTTTTCCCCTATTTCCCTCATTTCTTCATCACCAATAGGATCAACAGTTTCGATGGGATTTTTTTGCTTCTTGGACTTCTTTTTCTTTGAACTACTTCCTATACTCTGTACTGGGGTTTCTATAGACTCAAAGGATAATCTCTTGCTTCTTCTCAAGGGAGGAGCATTCTTGTAAGTGATAATTGTTCTTCTTTTCCTCTTCCTAAGGGGAATGTTGTCTACACTTGGGTGAATAATTTCAACATCCTCTGGCTGATCCGGGGTTTTAAATTCCTTGTTTACATATTTTGGCACTTCCTCACGAAGGGTTGTGGGAATTTGGGCTTCAAGAGCTTTAGAGGCCTCAGAGAAAGCTGATCCAGAAGGTGAAACAACTTTTCTAGAGGATTCCCTTGGTTCTGATTTTCTTTTAGGCAAAGAGTTTTCAAATTTCCCCAACTTTTTTCCCATTTTCTCTCAGGCTTCTTTTAGAAATGATATTTATAAATTAGCTGAATTAACCCATGGTGTTTTAATGGCCCTGAACCAGTCTTGTATCTTCTATGGAGGAATTGATAGAATCACTCAAAAAGTGAGGTAAATTAACCCTAAGGGTAGGGTTTCCTTTCCCATGACACAAATGTATTAACATACGAAATGTAGGTCCAACCATAGTAGTGAGTTGTCCTTCACAGGTGAAATATTTTATAATCCATGCAACCACTTTTCTCGAGGGTTCTAAGATAGAGGTTCATTGAAACCCTTTATTTTGTCCTCTAGTACTGATAACTATCATAGTCTGAGGGTCTCCCTCTCTAAGGAATAATTCTAATAATTTTTGATATGTAATTTGAGATGTTTCTAATAATTTAATGCCAAAATTATCTAACCCTGACAGGCGAGAGATCATTTTTGAACTCACCTTAAAGCACTTCCCATGAAGTGTCACCCGACCATTGGAGTAATTCTCTGCAAATGCATTTACTAGATTTTCATTGTATCCCTCGGATCTTTTTGATGAAATCTAACCAATCCACTTCATCAAACTAACTGGAAATTTTGCTTAATCCCAATAATTTTTCTGCTGAAGCCGGTTCTGATTTCTTCTTTGCACCCCCCATTTTTTGTCTCTTATCTATCACCCTGCTAAAAAAATTCAACAATGCGAGAAGCTTGTGCACAGTTGTTTTTAAAAATATAATAAAAAAGAGATTATTTATTTTGTCTTTGCTCGGAGCTTAGTGTGTAATGATGCTAATTTACATGGGGGAGTGTGAAAAGAGTGCCGTACTAGCAGTGAATCGCTGAGTGGCTCAAGTTACTAAATTAGGAAGGGAGAACTTGTGCCAATTAATTATACCTTATTAAAAAATAACTACTTAATTAAATCAAAAATTTGTACTTACTTACAGTCTATGATCACTTGAAGATCTCGTACCTTTACTAATTTGACATGATGATGAAATTATATTGGTTGAGGTGACGACATAGTTATTATGACATGGGTGAGGAAGCTAGTGAATGACAGAGTCATCAATGAAGACAGGCTATCATGGCGGCTTCCATTTATGATGAAAAGATGGCGGCTTTTATTTATGACAAGGAAAATTTTTTAAAAAGAAAGGAAGGCGTGTGTACTGAGTTGTGACAATCAAAGCATCGAGGAAATTCAAATTTTATGGAAAGAGGTGGTGGAATGAAGATGGATAAGTTCTGAAGCACGCTTTTGAACATGTGCTGGAAACCCATGACTAAGTTTTGGAGCATGCTTGATGGCATACATTCGAAACGTAGAAGATGAAAAAGTTTTGAAACATCGCTGAAAGATGTTGTCGGATCAACAACATACGGAGATTCTAGAGCATCATCGAAAGATGCAGCCAAAGCAACAATTAAAGGAAGATTCCAGAGCATCATCAAAAGATGTAGCTAGAGTAGCAATCAAAGGAAGATTCCAGAGCATCTTTGAAAGATGCAGTCAGAGCAACAACTTAAGGAAGATTCCAAAGCATCGTCGAAAGATGCAGCCGAAGCAACAATCGAAGAAAGATTCCAGAGCATCGTCGAAAGATGCAACCAGAAAGAAGAAAATGGATATGTATGAATGAACTCGAACTTCAGGAACTTTTCTCCACCAATCACCATTCTACAGGAACAACCATTTGATGTGATGAGTTGAGATGCAAGTTCCAGAGCATCTAGGCATCAAAGTCCACAAGTTCTAGAGCACCTTCGCAATAAAGTTCATGTGTTCCAGAGCTCCATCATGACAAAATGTAAGTTTTAGAGCACTGGGCATCTGGACCATCAAGTTCCAGAGCATCTTGGAAAGGTGCTCCATAAGTTGTTTCTGTCTTCATGAGAAGTCCTGCAAAATGGGGACAACATGTAGTTAAGTTTGAAAATAAGAACTAATGAAAAATGCTTTAAAACAAACTGGTACACATGTCTTTTTATTACAAATTTTCATGGTTTCCCTTTTTTCTTAATATGTAATATTAGGTGGACTCTACCAATGCATTGGATCTCCCCCTGCATTTCTACCAGTTTTGTAAATTCTTCTTTGTTGACAAGCTTATGGTAGATACGTAGGCGTTGACTATTGAATAAGAGAGTTCGTGTATCACCATCAATGGGTTTCAGCTGAACTGTGCCATTCTAGAAGACTTTAGAAATTTCATATGGTCCCAACCAACGAGTCCTGATTTTTCCTTTGTGATCTTTATATCTGGAATCGAATAGAAAGGCCTAGTCACCGTTATGGAACTCTCTCTCTTTAATGTGTTTGTCATGCCAAATTTTTTGCTGGTGTTGAACCAGTTTGGTTTGATGGACAACATCTAAACAAAGCTCATCCAACTCACTTAACTATAAAACTCATTCTACTTGGGCTTGTTTTAGATCTAGACCCAACTCCATAGCTATTCATAGAGTTTGGAGTTCAAACTCAATGGGAAAAAGAGGTTTTTTTTTCCAAAAACAAGCTCATAGGGACTGAATCCAATTGTGTATTTCCATGTTGTGCTGTATGCCCAGATGACTTCAGGTAATTTTCTAGCCCAATCTCTTCTTCCTGAAGAAACCATTTTTGTCAATATGTTTTATAACTCCCTATTAGTCACTTCTACTTGGCCATTTTCCTGAGGGTGATTGGGAGAAGAATTCTTGTGACTTACTTGGAAATGGTTCATAAATTCCAGAAGAAATTTGGACATGAATTGGGGTCCCTAATCTGTAATGATGGTTCGAGGGGCTCCAAATCTAAGAAAAATCTTATTATAGAGGAAGTTAGCAACTTGTTCCCCTCTGGAAACACATAAGGCTTGAAATTCTTCCTGTTTAATTAGGTAGTCAGTGCAGAGAAGGATATATTCTTTCCCTTGTGAGGAAGGGTCTATGGGACAAATGAAATCCAATCCCCATTTTTCGAATGGTTCAAGGACCACCTGGGGCTGCAAGGGCATTTCTGTAGAAGCAATCGGTCTTCCTACTCTTTGACATTCATAACAATGATGAATATACTTTTTAATGTCTTTATGCATTGAAGGCCAATAATATCCAAAACCCAAAATTTTATGAAAAGTTATTTTTGTTGAGTAATGATCCCCATAAGGATCATCATGATAGACCCTTAGAATACTGCAAGTTTCATCAGCCCTGACACATCTTCTCATGACTATATCAGGTCCACAATGGAATAAAATCCCATTAATCCATTTAAATGGCGCACTCTCTCTAATAGGTCGCTTCCTTTGTTTTGATGAAAAACTAGGTGGTATTTCAAAAGTGGCTAAATAGTTGGCAAAATCAACGAACCAAGGTGTCTTTATAGAAATAGAAAACAAATTTTCATCTGGAAATTCATCTTGCACTGGTGCATAATCACTATCTTCCTATTTAATTTGAGATAAAAATTCTTCCACTACATTAAATCTCCTTGGCTTGTCAAGTATTGTTACATTGAATTCCTGAAGGAGCAGTAAACACCTCATTATTTGACCATTAAATACAGGTTTAATCATTAAATATTTTACAGCTGAGTGATATGTATAGACTGTAACTTTATATCTTATAATGTAATGGCAAAATTTTTTAATGGCATGAACCACAACCAAGAATTCTTTTTCCGTAGTATTGTAGTTTTTCTCAGTGGATGCTAGGGTTTTACTAATAAAGTATATGGCATATTTACCCCCATTCTCATCTTCCTGCCCCAATACTACACCAATTGCGTCATCTGAGGCATTGACATAAATATGGAATGGAAGATTCCAGTTTGGCCCATGCCGGATGGGAGCAGAGACAAGCTTCTCCTTTATGGTTTCGAATGATAGTTGACACTTAGGTTTCCAATTAAACTCTACATCTTTCTGGAGAAGGGAAAACATAGGGGAAACTATCTTACTGAAGGCTTCTATAAACCTCCGATAATAACCAGCATGCCCGAGGAAACTTCTAACATCCATTTGCATTTGAGGAGTAATCAATTGTTGAATGACCTCAATTTTCTTGGGATCAATCTTTATTCCCTCTGAGGAGATATGATGACCTAAGACTATTCCTTGTTCCACCATTATTAAACACTTTTCATGGCTAAGGGATAGTCGGTGATTCTCGCAAAAGTTTAAAAATTTATCCAAGTTCTGAAGGGCTTCATCATAGGTTGAACCATAGACAGTGAAGTCATCCTAAACTTCTACACAGTCATTGAAAAGCTCATCAAATATAGCTAGAATGGCTCTCTGGAAAGTTGCAGGAGCATTACAGAGTCCAAAGGGAAGAACACAATATACAAATGTCCCCCATGGACAAGTAAACATTGTCTTATCTTGGTCTTCTGGTGCTTACTTGAATTTGGTTGTAACCACTAAATCCTTCCAAAAAGGAGAAATATTTCCTCCTAGCCAAATTGTCCAGAACCTGGTCCACAAATGGTAAGGGAAAATTATCTCGATGAGTGGCTTTATTGAGTTCTCTATAATCTACACATATTCTCCACTTCCCATTTTTCTTTGGTACTACAACCATAGGTGACACCCACTTACTGTCGGAGATGGCATAAATAAACCCTCCTTGGAGAAGTTTCTCAATTTAAACTTTAACAAGATCCTTTAGTGTAGGATTGAGTCTTCTCTGTGGCTGACATATAGGTCTTAATGTCTATGTAGTCCCAAGAAAAATATTTAAACTTCTTTACCAACACATTAAATAATCTATCCAATTCTACTTTTTCCAACCAACTATTGATGTTCAAGGTTTTTCCCGGTAGCAACATGATTGATTTTGTTCTCGGATGGGCTGAAGTAAATGTATGAATTGTTCACAACAAGGTATTGAGAGGACAACTATGAGGTATTAGTCGATGAAATCTAGTAATATCCTAAAAAAAATCTAGTTCTGGGAATCATATTGGCCAAAGGACATGGAATTCCCATAGTAGTATAATTTTGTTCCATCCCATGTACATCGATCGGTTGCCCCAGAATTTTTGAAGCATCAACCATTTCCTCATCACTTGAACCTATGGAAAGATGCTCTACATCACTTACTAACTCATCCTCTAATTCTTCTCCATGTTGTTTAATGACTACCAAGGCTAACAAGGCCAAACTATCTTGACTATTAAGATCTTCTGGTTCATCGACCCAAACTTTGTTATATTCGGTGGGCTTAGCAGGAGGGTACAAGAATAAACGTTTACTATCTGGACCATGAGAAATGGCCATTCCTCCTCTGTAATCAAGTTTAGCTATGATAGTGGCCAACCATGGTCTTCCGAGAATTATTGGATAACTATCTTTGGGTGTAAGCGATTGGATGACTTGAAAGTTAACTGGGTATTCCCATCCATCAAATTTGACATGGAAATTTTCAATAATGCCCTTTGGAATGGCTATGGACTGATTTTCCATCTGTAAGACTGTAGTTGTGCGACATAAATTAGTAAGACCTAATTTTTCCATCACATCCACAGTCATTATGTTAATGGATGCTCCTAAATCCACTAATGCATTTGGTATTGCTACCTCATTAATTGTGAAAGTTATGAGTGGACTATCGAGATCATCATATTTTGGAGTGAGAGTCTTTCCAAATTTTTTTTTAGCTCAATAGCCATAAATGTGCACAATATTTATTTTCTTTGGTTTCCTTCTCGGGGTTTTAATACAGTTGTTTGATCAACTGATTCAACTTGGGAATTTCCTTTATGGCTTGTAGTAAAGGAACCTCTATTTGTAGTTGTTTGATTTCTTGAATTAATGCACTTTCAGAGGTCAAAGATATTTCCAAAGTATCTTTTGAAGTTGTCGATTTCAAACGCTCTGAAAATGGTGCTTGAGTTTTCTGTTTTGGAGAGGTATCCTTTCTAAGTTCAGTTGGAGATTGACCTTCCTCCTCCTCCTGAGGTAAGTCAACAACTCTTATTTCTGAAAGAGGTACATTATGGTTGGTTGGAGTATCCTTCTTAGGAGTTTTAGGAGTAGGCTCGCTCACAATTTCTTCAATGGTTGGTGGTTGAATTGGTCAACCCGAGCGTAACTGTACATTTCCACAATGTATGGCATTAAGTCCAGTAACATTATCTTGTTCAATAGAGTATACCAGAGTATTCTGTGGATTATTATTTGGATTGGGAAGTGGCTACATTGGGAGCTAAGGTTGATTTATCTATTCACTTTAAGGAGGATTCTGGGGTGGAGGTAACAAATTCTGTTGTTGGTTCCTATGAGGCCCAGTATAAAATTGATTCTGGCCCTGATTCCATTGAGGAGTAGTATGTTATGGATACCACTGCTGTTGGGTTTGGGTTGGCCACTAATGAGTTCCCCATGATTGGTTCACCCATTCAGGGGGTCCCCAATAGGGAGTTCCCCAACTAGGTTGTTGAGGTGGTGGTTGAGGCCATGATGGGGTCCATTGATTACCAACCCAATTGCTTTAAGGTTTCTAAGCAGGATTGGAATTCTGTCCATAAGAAAAGTTCCCTCCTTGGTGTTGGTTTACCACATTAATTTCTTCCTCAACATGTGTAATCCTTTTCTTGGAATTCTTGAGATCCGTTAGGAGCTCACACTAGTTTGTAGGATGATTCTATTCAAAAATTTGACAGATGTTAACCTTATCTAAGGGACATTCTCGCAATAGGTGCTTATTTCGACATCTAGGACAGTAAATGGACAAGGTCTCAGGATTACGTGTCTTAGCTTGTATGCCATCTAGAGTAGTGTTCAATTGAATGAGTATGTTCGTTTTAAGGTTTTCTATTTCCTCCCGAAGCTTGCTTATGTTGTTGGACCCTTTAAAAAGAGTATTTTTGCGAATTCCTCCACGGGTACATGAGAAATTATGACACAACTTACATATTTCTTCAAGGGCCATCTAAGACACGTCTCCTTTTCCCATTAAATCAAGGCTTCGCCTTGCATCCTCGTCGAGTCCTTTAAGAAATATGGTTTTGAGAATTTCGTCACTAATGGTCTCTTCTCCACAGCATTTAGATGAGAAAAGAAACCTGTCTAGGTAGTCCTCCAAGCTATCATCTTCATTTTGTCTATGTTTAAAAAACTCCTCTTTTTGATCACTCACCCTACAATAAATCTGGTATTTATGCAGGAAAGCATTCTCCATGTCCTCCCAAGAAGTAATAGATCCTGAAGATAACCCCATAAACCAATGCATGGCCATATCTTTCAAGGTAGAAGGAAACAAATTCAGTTTTTGGTTATCATTTTTATAGTTGTAGGTTTGACAAAGGACCTTGAATTCGAAAAGAAACTGGTCTGGGTCTTCTGAGGACAAACCACGAAAGGTGGGTAGGAAAGTTGGAGAGATATTTTTCATCGTGGTATCATCATCTGCATCTAAAGTAATAGGATACATGAATGTTTGAGGTGGAGGAGGATCATTGTTATTATGGTTGGAATTATTTTGGTCAGGCTCAACTCTACGATCACCCATGAAGTTTAGAGGAATACGCTCCTCTAAAATAATTTCTTCGATGACAGGTTATTCTACTGGATGATCTTCAGGAAGATAATGGAAAGCCTCAGGTGGGCTAGGCTCAAGTATTTCTTCGATGGAGTGGTCCTTTGAGCTTTGGGCCTCCCTATGTATGATTGGAATGTATTTTGGGGGTCTTTGGTATAAATCTTTCATGAGGGCCTCTTTTACTAACCATGCATAAAAGGAAGTTGAAGGGGGGGTGTTTTGTCCTAAAAAGAGGTATTTGAGGCATCTCCTATTAACACTCAAGCAAGAAAGCTATGTCCCCGACAAGGGTGCCAAAAAGTGATAGGCTGTTGTTAGGTCCCATTACTTTAGAAGATAAAAGTTCAATATGTCTACCAGGCAGTGTCCAAGGCAATTTGTAATAGAAGAAGACTCGACTATCTCCCTTATATTTTCTATCTTTTTAGAGCAGCTAATGTTGATTTCTAACCTAAGGCCACCTAACTATCTAACTAAAAAACAATATATCTTGAAGAAAGCTGGGAGTACAATAAACTAGAAAGCATAAAATGACTAGCCTATAAAACATGATAACTAAATAAGAAAGCATAGAACCAATTAAACTAAAAAGCGTATGAACTACAAAAGTAGCAAAACTTGTAAAAAAACTAGGAAACATCTAATTAAATACAACAAATAAATAGTTCACAACAACTAGATTACTAAAAAAATAACAGATAGTGAGTGCTCCACAACTTTAGACTCTACAATAATAGTGTTAATGACTATTACAAGATTTAACATATGCAAATGACTATACTCATAATTATCATGCATGCAATTAAAAAAACAATAGAAAGGAAATACTCATCTATTTAATCTACTCCCCCTCGAGTGGCCAGCTTGCGGGTTACTATGTTCATCCTTAGGTCACATAAACAACTGATTCAAAAGTTTTTCGATTAAAAATAATTTCCATCCATACTCAACAACTCAAAAATTGATATGTAATAATCTCTTTATTCATATGTATTCAAGAAACATGTTGACAACATAACATTACTATATTTTGCGTTATCTTTTGCTTCTAGAGATTACATCTTTATAGAAAACATCTAACGAAGTCCTATATTTCAAATGGCATAGATGACCATTGAAAAAGTCTATAACAGATTACAAATGAAATTTTATGTCTTTTAAAACCCATTACATAGATATTAAAGAGGCTCGAGTCGAGCCATGATGTCTTTGAACTTAAAAACATGACATAAATTAAAACTAACAACAACTATAACTTCGGTGCATCAACCTAAAGTTCTGGAGCATATTTCCAATGCATATCTTTAATCTTTTCTGAGCACATGCTGGTGGAATGCTTTCCAACTACTGCTTGATGACCGATTATTATCCTACAAAATACTCAAAACAAACCATTAAATTTGTATTGGCAATATACTTTAATAAATCACAAGAAATAAAGTTTGTACAATTTTTCCTTAAAAGACAAGCAATTATTTCTCCTAAAGTTTAATTAATTGGAAAAGGATAAGGATTTTTCATATATGGAATAGGACTTTATTATGTTATAATGATGAGGTTATTTTTACCTCATCAATAAGTATCAGGAAACTAGCCCTGTCTCTCTCTGAAGTAATGGCATACTTTGTCAGGTAGGTAATGCTCTAGAAGAGACTGAGAATGACCGATCAACCATCTAGTCCATCGATAGTACAATAGATGCTCTGAATCCTCTGGACATGCCTCACAGTCCATATAGGGTCTCCAAACAAAACTTGGCATGTCATCAAACACATGTCACCAATACAAAAGATCCCTGGGCAAGGTGTAATGGAAGAAATATCCATAATGATACGAGTATGGATCTCCGACAGTACGATCTTGTATCCCATCAGGCCAAGCAACTGCAATGTGCTCCTAGGCATATATGTGCAAAAGAGAGAAACCTACAAAAATAGATTTCCCACCACGATATACAACCTCATGCATATCTTTGTTGAGGTCCGTGAGAAGACATGGACCCCATGCATATCTAGTCCCATGCTCAAACATACCCTCAATGGAAATAACCCATCCAACAAGGAAATAATGACCTCTCCTATCGGGAACAACTAGCCCTGAAATCAAACCGCAAAGAATGAGGGAAACAGGGTCTGCAGTACCAACAAGCTTTGATAAATCAATCTCAGACTGTCGAACCTCCAAGTGTCCAACCCTACCACATGCCGCATGGCACAGGTACCCTGTCGAACATGGTATGTCATGAGCTCACCATGGATGGGAATGCATAGAATCCTCTAGACATCCTTGAGTGTAATGGTGGACTCTCCTATAGGTAAATGGAACAAAGAAGTCTCTAAATTCCATGGCTCCATGAGCATAGTCATCATCACTATATGAGATTGGATGGGAGGCATGTAACAAATGTGACAAAGCCCGACTACATCTAGGAAATCTCACTCCAAAACATCAAAGTGAGAAATCAAATCAAATAGATCCTGAGGTCATCTCTCCCTCATCTGTGGTGGTTTAAGGACCACCTACAATCATTTTAACCCATGATGTCAAGGTTTTTCTCTAAACACATAACACAAAAAAAAATGACAAAAAATGACACTTAGGATTCCAAATAGGTAAAAATGAGCAACATTTAGCAAAATTGATGAAGTCACTAACAAGTGCAATGAAAAGAGTCAAAAGTGAGGATCATTTGCAAGTGCGAAAATCTCAAAAGCGAAGAAATTTTGCAATTGCGTAGGTTTAAGTCAAGAGTGACCAAGATGACCTAAAGCAATCAAAAGTGACAAAAAAAAGAAAAGGTGAGTTTCAAAGGCAAAAAATTAAGTCAAAAGTGCAGGTTTAAGTCAAATGCACATAAATTTATCAAGTGTGAGCTTCCTAAACTAGAAAATATGTAGAAAACGATGCAAAAGCAAAGAAAACCTAAAAACCTCGCTATTGACTTAGGAAACTTTGTACATGAATTATGAGAACATGACAAGATGAAAACGAGAAGTGAGAGGGTACATACTAGGCCATTGATGCCTGTGGACCATCCAAAATCTCAGACCAAGTCTGAACGATGAGGGGCTCCCTGAATCCTAGGCATTGCTCCTTGATAACTGACATAATGGAAAATCTAGAGACAAGATTTTACTATAGGATTAAAGCACAAATGAGGCAATTAGAACCCTAATTACCTATATTAACCCTCAAAAAACCCTAATTTTTAAATTAGAGAACCTTCCTATGGTCAAAATAGGAGCTCCTAGAAACATTTAAACAAGCAAAGAGGGACCTATAGACTTAATTTTTCATCCTAAACACATCTGAACTGAAATAGAACTGTGTCGCAAGCCTGACTTCAAAATTGAAATTTTTGGCCAAACTCTCGAGGGGGCAGCACAAAGTCCTACCATCATTCCGCTGACTACCGGGGCATAGTGGGGTATAACATTTTTTAGCACAAAGTCCTACTATCATTTTGATGTTGGCTAGGGCAGAGTGGGGCATAATTGTTTTTACAAAAACTAGGCATAAATTTTTTAGCACAAAGTCCTACCATCATTCCCCTGATCATTGAGGCACAATGAGGTGGATTTTTTTTTATAAAAACTTGATCTTAACACCGAAAGCTTTAAAACAAAGCAACTAGTACTTTGTACAAAGAGGGGCAAAATGTGGACATGTAAAATTGACCTAACACCTATCACACACCCTAAACAACATTTTCACATCATCAAAATCATTATCATCAAAAATCATGTTATTTCACATCAAAAGGATCAAAAACCCTAATTTCCCATATTAATTAAATAATACAACATTATTTAATTAATTTATTTTTCCATCATTTTTGACTAATTAAATAAATCCCATTTATTTAATAAATTCCTAAAACCCTATTTTTACTATTAATTGAATAAATTGACATTATTTAGTTAATTCACATTTTATCATTTCAACCAATTAAATAAATTACATTTATAAAAGTCCTAATCACAATTTATTTTCATCTTGATTAGTTAAATATCACTTATTATTTAATTACATTACTAAATCACATTATTCCCCTAAGTTAATTGAATTATTAAATTATAATAATTTAATTAACTCACTTTCCCTCCAAATTTGAATATTTTAAAATAAACTATTCAAAATATTATATAAAATAAAATCAAACTAATGCAAATTTGTTTACAAAAGTCAAACTTGATTTGCACGTTCAACTCCAAAAAGGAATTAATTAATTAAATCAATTAATCAATTATCCTCACCCATTTTTTGATTGAGAAAATTATGATTTCTAATTGAGCCATCTAATTTGCTGACTGCGCCATCTAATTTGCTGACTGAGCCATCTAATTTGCTGACTGAGACATCTAATTTGTTGACTAAGCCATCTATTTCCCAACTAAGCAATCTAATTCTTGACTGATGAATCTAAATTCTAATTGATCAATCTAAATCCTGACTGATCAATCTAAATCCTGACTAACCAATCTATTCATCAATCACACAAATTGTGCAGTCTACTTTGAACAATCTATTCATGTCTATTTCCTCTCAACATCTTTCAACTGTCGATCTTGATGCAACATTGTTTAATCCCGATCATCCATTTCAATTCATATTTTCTATATAACAAACCTCTTTCCTCACAAAAAAGGATCGAAGATTCAACATCATTTGCACAATGAGGTATTGCCGACATTCACAATCACCATTGTTAGAGCTTCAACATACCTTTGATCAACCATTCACGTATCAAGCTTTTGCACACAAACTATGGAGGCTTCAGGGTGATACGAGCAACCACATCATCACTAATATACTCTGATACAAGATGGGTAATAGTTTTATTTTTGAATTCAATTGTTTATGTATTTCATTTTCATTTTCTTGAATTCAGTATTCTAAATTGTGCATTTCGTAAGTGTAGGAATAGATCTTATATTAGTGTTCTTGATTGTAGAGTAGATTCTATTTCAAGTACGTTTCTCTTATATTTATGTCTATGATTTCCCCCCCACACACTATGGCAAAACTATTTGGATCTCTCACCGCCTATGAAATGAGGAATGAATTTCAAGGTATACGTAGAAGAGAATCTACTTTCAAAGTAGTGAAGAAAGAAGGAACATTTGGTTCACATAGTGAATCTGAGGAAGAAGAAGCACATTTTGTAAGGAAGTTGAAAAAGAGATTACACAAGTATAAAGGTAAAATACATTTCAAATGTTTTAGTTGTGGAAGAATTTTTCATTATGCATCTAAATGTCCTTTTGAAAAAAATGACAGTAGCAACAAAGGGTTCAAAAGAAACAATTTCAAGAGGAACCTTCTCTCCAAAGAAGAATACTACTCCTTAGATGAAGGAGACCACTACACATCAAATGATTATGGAGAAGAATCCTTATTTATGGCTACTGTGTTCTCTAGAAAATCAAGAAAAAATATGGATAAAGAAGAAGGTGAAGTTGATGTTGAAGGTGAACTTGTATTTGCTCTTGAAAAACTAGAATGTGCAAGGAAAGAGAAAAAAATGAAAAAGGACCTGATTGAATCCAAGATAAAAAAATGCACAAAGCTTGAGAAAGAAATAATTTTACTCAAAAAGGATTTGGAGAAAGCAATGTCTAGATATCTGGAAGCTGATATTAGAACTTAAGAAAGATCTTACCATGGAAGAAGTGTCTCCGAAAACAAGTTCAATCTTGCATTTTTATTATTTAATCTACAATATGTATGGTCATAAGGATGTAGAGTGCAAATCGGAAATTAATAGAAGAAATTTAATAAGTAGAAATTATCTTTCTTCTTTGGTGGATGGAAATATAGAAAAATATTGTAGAAGCGATTTAGCAAAATCAGGAGTTCAAAAGGTAGATGTTACTGAGAAATTCAAGGAAATACGCAAAGAGGTTGAAAAATCAATGGTTTTCCAAATAGTATTTCATGCTCAAGGTAAAAAAAAAAAAGGTAATAGATAGTGGTTGTTCGAGTCACATGATTGGTGATGAAAGAAAATTCATCAATCTGGTTAAATGGAATGATGGATCAATAAAAAAAGGAGATAATTCATCAACAAATATATGTGGAAAGGGCACCATAAGTATTGATGGAAAATCCAAGACAAAAGATGTTCTCTATGTTGAAGGTCTCAAGAATAATCTTCTTAGTGTAAGATATATGTGTAGTAAGGGATATAATATTATATTTCATGAGTAGGGGTGTGAAATCAAAAGAGAAAATTCTAGAAAATTGGTGGCAGAAGGAGCTAGGACAAAAAAATATTTATACAACCTAAAGGGTGTTAATGGGAGAAGTTGTCTTCGAGGATAGAAAAATGAATGCTAGTTGTAGCACAAAAGAATGGAACACATTAAATTTTATAACCTTGTGAATATCATTTCCATGTAGGTAGTGAGAGATATACCAACGATTGTCAAGCCTACAAGCACCTTGTGTAAAGAACACAAGATTGGGAAGCAAACAAGGATAATATTCAAGACCAAGGAGTATTCTTCGACAAAACCATTGGAACTAATTCATACTAATTTATATAGACCTATCAGGATAAAGAATCTTCAAGGTGAAAGGTATTTCATGTTACTCATTGATGATTTCTCTAGGATGACATGGGTTACATCCTTAAAAGAAAAAATAAAATCTTTCATTAGGTTTAAGATTTTCAAGTCAATGATTGAAAATAAAATGAATGATAGAATCAAGTGTTTAAGGTCTGATAGAGGTGGTGAGTTCACATCAAATGAGTTTGAGTAATTTTTTGAGGAACATGGGATAAAGAGACATCTGTTTGCTGCTAGAAATCCTCAACAAAATAGAGTAGTGGAAAGAAAGAATATTTTTTTTTAGGAGATGGAAAGAGCTATGCTGAATGAAGCCAAACTGCTTGATGTATATAGGAAAGAAGTAATCTATACTAATGTTTACATTCTTAAAAAAGGTAATCTATAGGTGGATAGCACCAAAAATTCTCATGAGCTTTGGTATGGAAGACCAACAACTACCAAGTATTTCAATTTTTTTAGAAGTAGATGTTTTATCAAAAGAGATGAAGAAGGTTTGAGAAAGTTTGACTCAAGATCTGATGAATGAATCTTTCTTGGGTATTCAACTAGGAGAAAATCCTACAAATGTTACAATAAAAGGTTGAGGAAGATTATTGAAAGGGAAAATGTAAGAGTTGACGAAGAGTCACATCAAATCATATATTAGCAAGAAGACCGTTTGTATGATTAACTTGCTTTCTTAGAGGAAGAAGATGAAGAAATTATTGAAAAAGAAGAAGCACAGGAGAAATTCCCAAATAATCCTACCAAATATATCCAAAAGAATCATTCAAAAGATCAGATAATTGGAGACAAGAATGAAGGTGTGCAAACTAGAAAGAGATTTGTAAGAGCAAATGAGCAGGTAAAATTATCTTTGTTATCAAGAATAGAACCTAAGACTTTTGACGATGCTAGCAAGGATGAAGAATGGATTCAAGTAATGGAAGAAGAATGAATTCAAGCAATAGAAGAAGAAATAAATCATATAGAGAAAACTTAGACTTGGAAATTGGTGCCAAGACCTGCATAAGAGAATACAATAGGAATAAAATGTGTGTTTAGAAATAAATTAAATGAAGATGGAGAGGTTGTGAGAAATAAAGCAAGGCCGGTGTGCAAAGTTTATTCATAGGTGGAAGGAATTGAATTTGAGGAAACATTTGCTTTGGTGGAAAGAATGGAGGCAATCAAAATGCTTCTTACATTTGCAGTTCACAAGAACTTCAAGGTGTATCAAATGGATGTGAAATCTGATTTCTTGAATGGTGACTTGGAAGAAGATGTGTATATAGAGCAACTTGGCGGATTTCAACTATTAGAGGATCTAAAAATGGTATGCAGACTTAAGAGGGCTTTGTATGGTCTAAAAAAATCCCCTAGAGCTTGGTATGCAAGGTTAGACAAGTATCTACTCTTGTAGGGATTTAAGAAAGTTACCACAAATACAAATTTATATATTAAAATTGAGGATGACATAATTCTAATTGTTATTATGTATGTTGATGATATAATATTTGGTGGGAATGATGAAATGCATAAGAAATTTGTTGAAGAGATGCATAAAGAGTTTGAAATGTATATGATTGGTGAGTTATCATTCTTTCTTGGACTCCAAATTGTACAATCAAATAATGGTATCTTTATCTCTCAAGAAAAGTATGACAAGGAGATGTTGAAGAATTTTGGTATGGAAGATTGAAAAATAGTGAGTACTTCCATGGCAATAGGTTGTCATTTGAGAAAATATTATGTGTCACCTAAGGTTGATTAGACTCTGTATAGGTATATGATTGGGGGCCTATTATAAAACAACATCAAGGCCTAATATTATGTAATTTTTTTGCTTGGTTACAAGGTTTTGAGCTAATCCAAAAGAAACTCATGTACAAGAAGTCAAGAGTTTTTTTTAGATATTTGAAGAGCACTTCAAATTATGGACTATAGTATCAAAAAGATGATTAATTTTGTGTAAGTGCATATATTGATGCTGATTGAGCTGGGAGTGTTGAGGATAGAAGCACCCGTGGCAAACCTTTCTTTTTGGGAGACAGATTGGTTTCTTGGTTTAGTAAGAAGCAGGACTCAGTGTCCTTATCAACAACAAAAGTAGAGTATATAGTCGTAGCATCGTACTGCACCCAAGTGTTGTGGATGAAGCAAACATTAAAGGATATTAAGGTGATGTATGATGAACCCATTCCTATTACATATGATAATAACAAGCGCCATCAATATTTCAAAGAATCTAGTGATGCATTCTAGACCCAAGCATATATCTATTAGTTATCACTTCTTAAGATAGAAAGTTGCAGATCATGAATTAAGATTGGAAGATGTGCCTACAAAGGAACATGTGCAAACATATTTAATAACACACTTTCAAAGGATACATTTGAGTGTCTCAGAAAAAAGTTAGGGGTTGTTGCACCTCCTTCTAACTAGATGCATAAATGATGCATCTATCGAGGGGGAGAAATTCAAGACATCCTTTTATCCTTGGATTGAGGAGGATACCTCTCAAGGGGAGTAGGTAGTAGGGTGTTATGGTTTGTGCAGTTAGGGGGATCCTATATATTGTTGCAGGAATAGATGAAGACCACTAGCCCTTTTCCCTTGTTGTTAAAAGTGGAGAAATTTGTTGGAAAAATATGTCTCAACCTTGCAATTATATAACAATTATTGTTGATAGGATATATATTTTTCCTAGTTATACCGATAGGTGTAATATACAATGGTAGAAAGAGGGGAGAGTGGGATGCGTGTGAACAATTTTTTTGTTAACTTTTTCAAGAAACTTGTAAAATGGTCGACATACATTAGATAAATGATACATTGTAAATCTAGACCATTAATTATTAGGCTTTAGATCTAATGGTGGATATTTTGTTGGTCTGTCTTGCCCTAGAATATAACCCTATTTTATGAGGGTGTTGTATTTTGGCTGCGGTAGAGAGAGATGATGATGTATTATGAGAGTCTGATAGCAGTCATGTTATCTTTGAATTTGTGAGTGGTGATACTCCTGTGAGGAGCTTGCTTTGCAAGTATATTGTAATCTTTGTGATTTATTGAATAATATATTGGATAGATTTTGGAGTGTGGGAATTTTCTCTTGAAAAGGTTTTCCCCACGTAAAGCACTGTGTCATGGTATGCATGATATTTATGTTTATTTTTGTTTAAGTTTATGTAACTATTAAATATCTGTAAAAGTTTTACATTATTCTCCTCTCAAGATTAGTGTAGGAAGTTGTTCTGCTACCTTAGCTTCCTTACAAGTGGTATCAAAGCTTGATCACCTTTGGTTTTAGTTGTGGGTTGTTGGATTTTTTGGACTAATCTAGGTTTGAGTGGGAGCTTGTGCAAAAGATACTTTGTGATCTTGTTGTAGGAATTTTCAGATGGCAAGTTCATCAAGAAGAATAGAGGTGGATAATTTTTTTGGAAATAATTTTGAAATGTGGAAGTTGAATATGGATGATCTATTGATAGAATAAGATCCGTGAGATGCTGTTGATGAGAATGTTTCAAGGCTTGAAGATCCTACTTAGGCTTCTTAATATGATGTTATGGATTGTAAATCCAAGAGTCTAATCAGATTGTGATCGACAAATTTTTTTTTAATTAATGTCCACGAGGAGACCTCTGCACAAAAAATATGGAAGAAGTTTGGTGAGACGTATCAAGCCAAATATTTAGTGAACAATATTTTCTTGAGGAATAAATTTTATTCCTTGAGAATGGAAGAGGGTGGATGAATCACATATCACTTGGAAGCATTCAATATGCTGGTGGCTCAATTGGCATCCGTTGGTGTCAAAATGGATGAGGAGAAATGTCAGATCTTACTTCGTTCTTTTCTCGATTGGTGGGATTCTCTTTCTTATGGCTATTAGGAGTAATTTTATTATTTTGAAGACTAAAGATGTGGTGGGTTATTTTCTTTCTAAAGAGATGAGGAGGAAGGTATCCATCACTTCCAAGGAGGCGCTAAATTTTAATGGAAGACCTAAGGAAAAAGTAAAGAAGAATGAGAATCGTAATAAATCCAAGTCCAAGGGGAGATCTAAATCTTTTGGAAAGTCCAAATTTTTTTGCTGGAACTACGGTAAGCTTGAACATGTTCGTAAGGAATGCAAAGAAGAAAAGAAGAAGAAAAATAAGAAATTTGATTTTGATTTCGAGTTTGATAAGGAAGATGGTGACACATTGATTGCAACTTTAGAAACTTGTGCAGGTAATGATGCATGGTTAATTGAATTAGGTTCATCGTTCTAAATGACCTTTAAAAGAGATTGGTTTTCTAAATATTAAAAATTTGATGGAGGTAAGGTGTAATTGGGCGATGATTCTCATTTAGACATTGTTGGCCATGGTAAAGTTAAAATTATGTTTCCTAATGGTAGAATAAAAAGGATTAATGGTGTGTTGCATATCCTTGGATTAACACGAAGTCTGTTATCTGTAAGGAAACTAATAGATGTAGGTGTGCAGGTAGTATTTTATGATGCAACATGCAATATGGTTAGATGTGCTATGGTAATTGCTAGAGGTGACAGGTATGACACATTGTATAATATGGATGCATCCATTGTTGAGTGCAATAATACTTCTATGAAAAGTAAGTTTGTGGAAGAAGTGAGGGTTTCACCTTCAACAAATGGCCATGGATTTTGGGTACCCAAGGGTGCACTTTCTTTTGAAACAAAGTTACTTGTAGAGAAAACTATGTTATGGCACCAGGGACTTGGCCACATTGGAGGAAAGGGTCTAAGGACCTTGAAAAATAAAAACCTTATTGAAGGTTTGTATGATTGTAATCTTGAATTTGATTTATGTGAGAATTGCATTTATGGAAAACAAAATTGTGTTAAGTTTTACTCAAGTTCTCATAAATATTGTGGTGTATTGGATCTTATTCATTCTGATGTGTTTGGTCTTGTAGATGTTCATTAGATTGGTAAATCCACATATTATGTTTCATTTATTGATGATTATAGTAGAAGGACATGGGTATATTTTCTAAAGAGTAAATCTGAAGTTTTCAGTCGATTTAAAGAATTTAAAGCAATGGTTGAGTTGCAGACTGGAAAGAAAATAAAATGTTTGAGGACTGATAATGGTGGTGAATTTTTCTCTAATGATTTTGATAGATTTTGTAAAGATTGTGGTATTCATAGACAAAAGATAACTCCGTATTCTCCACAAAAAAATGGAGTTATAGAAAGAATGAATAGGACACTAATGGAGAAGGCTAGGAGTATGTTGAGTGGTGCTAACATAGAACAAAATTTTTGGGCTGAAGATGTTGCCACTGCCTGTTACCTGATTAACATCTCTCCTACATCGGATCTTGTTGATAAGATGCCTATAGAGTCATGGTTGGTTCACAAGCCTTCATTAAGACATCTTAGAGTTTTTGTTTGCGAGGCATATGCACATGTTCCAAAGGAGAAGCAAACAAATTTGGAAAATAATGCTGTGAAATGTATCTTCATTGGATATAGTTATGGTGTGAAAGGATACAAGCTTTGGGAACCTGTTACACAAAAGGTAATATATAGTAAAAGTGTTATTTTTAGAGAAACTAAGCCTTATTCTATTACATTGCAGCCAAAACAAAGTAAACATGAAGATGTGATTCAATTTCCTTCTACACCTAAGAAAGTTGAATCGAGGCCCAAGGATAGACAAGAAGTTGAGGAGAGATCATCTAGCTTTGAATCTTTAAAAGATGAGGAATAACCTCCAACTCAACTTGTTCATAGGTCTACAAGGCATAGACAACCACTAGAAAGGTATACACCTGATGATTGGAGATGTATTTTTGGTTTGAATGTTAACATGGATGAAACCAGATCTATAGAAGAGGCATTAGGTATGAATGATGCAAAATCCTGGCAGATTTCTATGGATGAAGAAATGACATCTTTGAAAAAGAATGATACATAGGATCTTGTACCATTGCTTGAAGGATGAAAACCTCTTGGTTGAAAATGGGTTTTCAAGAAAAAGATTGGTTCAGATGGAGGTATTGGGAAGTACAAGGAAAGGTTGGTTGCAAAATGTTACTCTCAAGTTAAGGGCATTGATTATGGTGAGATATTCTCTCCTATTGCAAAATGACATCCATTAGATTTTTTCTTTCTATTGTTGCTGCTTATGATTTAGAGATTGAGCAAATGGATGTGAAAATTATTTTCCTTCATGGTGACTTGGTGGAGAATATTTATATGACACAACCAGAGCACTACACGGTGAAAGAAAAAAGTAAATTGGTTTGCAAATTGAAGAAATCTTTGTATGGATTAAAATAAAGTCCTAGGATGTGGTACCAAAAATTTAATACATATTTGTTGAGTTTGGGATTTGAGCGTTCTAAATCAGATCATTGCGTTTATTATAAAATTGATGGTGATCATTTCTTGTTTATTGCATTATATGTTGATGATATGTTATTTATTGGCAAAGGGAAAGGTATGATTTCAGAACTGAAATCTCAAGTTGCTTCTAAATTTTAAATGAAAGACCTTGGTGTAGCTAGACACATTCTTGGGATGGAAATTAAAAGATAGAGTGAACAAAAAGCTATGCATTGGACAAAGTAAGTATGTCAATTCAAATTTTATAGAGATTTAACATATAGGATTGTAGACCATTATGTGTTCCCTTTCAGTTGGAACAAAGTTATCTATTTCAGATTGTCCAACATCTCCATCAAATATGGAAGACATGAGCAGAGTGCCTTACTAGAGTGTAGTTGGAAGTTTGATGTATGCTATGGTTTGTAGTAGACCAAATATTTCCCAAGAAGTAGGAATTATTTCCAGATATATGTCTAATCCTAGTAGAGTTCATTGGGATGAAGTTGGTCTTCAGATATTTGCATGGTACTTCAAATTATTCCTTGTGTTATCATAGTAATGTGACTGAAGATGAGATTTCCCTCGATATTCATGGTTATGTGGATTTAGATTGAGCAGGTGATATTGATAGCAGACGATCCACCAATGCTGATGTGTTAGCATTATTCGGTGGTGCAATTAGTTGGATGAGTAAGTGACAGACTGTGGTTGCTTTTTCCACTACTAAAGCACAATATATGACAACTACTCATGCTTGTAAAGAAGTCATTTGGCTTAAGAGACTATGTTCAGATATTGGAATAAAACAAGGTGCAGTGAAAATTTATTGTGAAAGTCAGAGTGCGATATGTCTAGCCAAGAACTCAACATTTCATGCCAGGACCAAGCACATTGATGTACAATATCATTTTGTTTGAGATATGGCCGAAGATGGCAAGGTGAAGCTGGTTAAGGTAGAGACTTTGATGAATGTTGCTGTTTCTTTAACTAAGTATGTGAGCACATAAAATTTTAGATGGTGTTCAGATATTATGGGCCTTTCGACCCCTAGCAATTAAGAGACTATGTTTACTCCCTCTCGTTGTTGTTGCAAGGTGTTTGAAAAGTGGGAGATTTTTTTGAAAAATGTGTCTCAACCTTGCAATTATATAATGGTTATTGTTTATAGGATATATATATATATATATATATATATATATATATTTCCTAGTTACACTAATAGGTGTAATATACAATGGTAGCAAGGGGGAGAGTGGGATGCGTGTGAACAATTTTTTGTTAAATTTTTCAAGAAACTTTTGAAATGACTGACATACATTAGATAAATGATACATTGTAAATATAGACCGTTAATTATTAGGTTTTAGATCTAATGGTGGATATTTCGTTGGCCTATCTTTCCTTAGAATGTAACCCTATTTTATGAGGGCATTGTATTATGGCTACGGTAGAGAGAGACAATGATGTATTCTGAGAGTTTGATTGCAGTCGTGTTGTCTTTGGATTTATGAGTGGTGATACTCTTGTGAGAAGCTTACTCTACAAATATATTGTAATCTTTGTGATTTATTGGATAATATATTGGGTGGCTTTTAGAGTGTGGGGTCTTTCTCCTGAAAGATTTTTCCCCACGTAAATCACTATGTCGTGGTATGCATGATATTTATGTTTATTTATGTTTAAGTTTCTGTAACTATTAAAGATCTATAAAAGTTTTACGTTATTCTCCTCTCAAGATTAGTGTAGGAAGTTATTTTTCTACCTTAGCTTCCTTAAAAAATTACATATTAGGTTAGTGTTTCCATCAATGCAAAAGGGGGATATTATTGTAAGGTTGTTGTAGGTGTTCTCATTAATGTCAATAAAATGGAGATTATTTCTAGTGTTGTCGTTGATGTCAGCAATGTGGTAGAATATGAATGGTTACATATGTTGCAATTAGTATGTTGATCAAAAGTGTTAGGGATGGTGATGAATGTCATGAGATTGATGTAAAAAATTATTCCATATCTCATTTTTCTCATGAATAGGTGAATTATGTTATGAATCTTTCATTCACTGTCTTTTGATGTAAAATATTGCATAATATTTTCCTATAAAAAATGGCTTGGGAAGTATTGAAAAGCTCCGAAGAATGCTTTGTATTCCTTCACATTCCTCCGCATTTGAAGATATTACCTTACAATTTGGAATTTTTTCAGATGTTGATGTATAGTATGTATGTTCTCGATTTCAAAACATAATAGTTATCACAAAGGTTTCTAAAACATGTAGTGTGATGACTGTACTATCACAATGAGGAAGGTTCAAATCATTTCTCTACAGTTGATGCTGTGGTCTTATGGTTTGGAGGATGAGTTCAAAATATCTATCAATTTTCTCCCTTTAAGTTTTAGATGTTGAGGTGTATCGTGATTCAATTTTTCAATGTTCTATCTCAAGACTATGTTATTTGGGTATGCAAGAGACACTTGTTTAGTGTTTGTTTGCCTGCACCAAATTAATGTTGTGTGAAGTTGTAAAAGGAGGGTGTGAAAATGTTTTTGAATATCATTTAATGATTGTAATGTGATCCATATGATGTTATCTGGTCTCTCTCATATGACTTGTGGTCTAGAGTTAATATTTGGAGGGTTAAGTGTTTGCTGGGCTGACTTGGTATTTTGAGGTGCTTGCACCAATTTTTTGTTGTGTGTGCTAGCATGGGATTATGTGTAGATGTAAAATAGGTCCTTCTTATCTCCTAGCTTGGAATATATTCAATTTCCCTTTCTCATGGATGATTTGGAGCTGAATCATTATGATTGTTGCATGTTTCATGTTTACACATTTCAATTTGGCCGATAAGAAGAATCTTTTCAAAGCTTGTGGAAGATATAAATGAAGGATAAAGTGTGTGATTGAGGTGTAGTAGTAGTGTGCTGAGTATTCAATGTGTTAGAAGTGACATGTGTCAAAAGTAGTGAGTTGAAGGCAGAAGAATATGTGCGAATGTACGAAGTATTTCAAGTATGTTGAAGGTAGTGAGTCAAAAGTAGAAGTGTGCGAGTGAAGTGCTAGAGGTAGTGTATCAAAAGTGGAAGTTTTTTGAAGGTAGTGATCCAAAATAAAAAGTATGTGAGTGAAGTGTGTTGAAAGTAGTGAGCCAAAAGTAGAAGTCTGTGAGTGTTGAAGGTAGTGAGCCAAAAGAAAAAGGGTACGAGTGTTGAAGGTAGTGAACCAGAGGCAACAAAAGTATTATGGTGGTAGTTGATCAATTGAATTCATTAAGTGTTGTATGTTGAGGTTGTAGCCTCCTTCTATAAGCTTTTTAATTGGTAGGGAGTTGTAAAATTTCTTTGGTTGAAGCCATAAAAATAGGTTGTAAATCTTGTTTCATTTTTGTGAGGCTAGATTTGGACAATAGCTCCAAGCAACTTTCTCACCGTGGTTTTCCCTTGTAGGGTTTTCCACATAATTTGGTGTTGTGGTTGTGTTCTTGTGCCTTGAACTCTTTATAAGATTAATATAGTAATAAGTTTTTATTATTAAAATTTAATTGGATTGATCTGAGGGATATACTGATTCACCCCCCTCTCAGTATATCTGTGTGATCTAACATTTACCTCCTCTCTATTTTAATTTCAATGAACTAAAAGTATATTTTTCCCATCTTTTATTATAATATATAAATTATTTCTACCATCATAGATAACCTCTTTTTCAAATTTCCAAGGCATTCCTAAAATAAACATGATTAGCATTCATTGACACAACATCACATATAACTTCATCCTTGTATGAACCAATCTGAAAATTGACCAAAAAATATTCTTTCACCACCAATTCATGTTCCTTCTACAACCAAGTAACCTTATATGACCTAGGATATTTACTCTTATTTACTCTTATATTTTCTACCATTTCATCATAAACTAGGTTATTAGTGTTTTCATTATCTATAATTACTTTACAACACTTACGTCTAGACTTGCATACAATTTGAAAAAGACTTCTCTGATATAGTCTATCCTCCTTCATATCTAATATCACTAACACTATATTGAACATAAGAAATTTTCCTCTCTTTGGTTCTTCCACTTGTCTTGGTGATACCACACTTTCTTCCTCATATTACATTATTTGATTTCTAGTAACAATCCTCTTGTTATTTAAGGGAACTCAAAAGCTCTATGACCGAATTGTCCATACCTATAACATGTTCCAAAGAATCCTTTTTTGTTTTTACTTCATCCTCTTATTGATAATTATCTCCTTTTTCCTTGATTTGACTCATTGTCCCATTTAGAACTTCCTTCTTCTTCATAAGTTTGTTTTATCTTGCTGCTATTTGCTTGTCCTCTCCTACCTAAAGACCTCCCTCTTCCACTTGAACCATTAATTTTCCTTCTATATAACTTTTCTTCTACCTTTAAAGTATATTGATACACTTTCTCAACTATATAAATTTTATCATACTCATCTCATCCTAAATATAAAATATTAACCCATTTGTGTATCTAGCCATCTTCTCTTTGTCCATTTAATGATGCCCATATCTGATTACCATATTAAATAATTCTTTGGTATAATCCTTCTATTGGTATGTGGTGACTAATCATGCAAATAGTGTACACTCTTTAATCCTTGCTGGGGTTCGGGGGCAACAACCTTTGATAGCAGGGGTTTGGGGGCACAACCCCCGATTTTTTTTTCTTTCAACACGTCAAGGTTTTCTTGTTAACTCGTTAAGGGGTTGGTAGTTAATTTTTAACCAACAAATTAAAAATGACTTTGTAAACCTTAATTCTAGAAGCTTCCAAAAGATTTTTATAAGCGGGTGGGATGTATGTTGCAACATGGTATTCATGAGATTGTAATCTATTTTGCACTGAATAATAAAATATTTGGATGACTGAGTTTCTATGGATGTAGCCCATATTAGGTGAACCACGTTAAATTATGTGTTGATCTCTTATGTGTTATTCTTCATTGTTATTTCTAGGTTATTTAATTTGCATATAATTGCTAATGTTTATTGCTCCAATCTGCCTGAATCCTAATAACTGGTACCAAAGCCACGTGTATTTTGGTTGATTGGTAGGAAACCTCTAGATTTGAGTGGGAGCAATAGAAGAAGGAAAATTCAAGGTTGATAAGTTCAATGGACAAAATTATGAATTATGGAAGATGCAAATGGAAGATTATTTGTATCAAAAGGATCTATGTTAGCCATTGCAAGGAAAAGAAAAGAAAGATGCTATGGTGTCTGATAAAGAATGGGAGATTCTAGATAGAAATGCAATGGGAGCCATTTAGTTGTTCATGGAACCATTTGTGGCATTAAGTATAATATAAGCAAAGACAACAAAGGATCTAATGGAAGCTTTGGAAAAATTGTATGAAAAACCCTTAGCCTCAAATAAGGTATTTCTCATGAAGAGTTTGTTTAATTTGAAAATGATTGAAGGTGGATCTATGATAGATCATTTAAATGAGTTTAATATGATTACTAGTCAATTAACTTTTGTAAAAGTGAATTTTGATGAAGAGGTGAGGGCTTTCTTGGTTTTATGTTCTTTCCCAAAAATCTGGAATAGCTTGGTAATGGTTGTAAGTAACTCCATCTCTAGTTCAAATACATTGAAATTTGATGATGTTGTTGGTGTTATCCTTAGTGAGGAAATGAAATGGAAAAGAAAAGGTGAGAGTTCAAAATTGGGTAATTCTTTAACTGTAGAGAACAAAGGAAGAATAAAAGAGAGAGGAAACAACCAAACAAATCGTGGAAATTCACAAGGGAAGTCAAAGAAAGGTAGATCTAAATCTAGAGGAAGAATGGATTGCTAACACTGTGGAAATCTAGGACACTTGAAGAAGGATTGTTGGTCTCAAAAGGGAAAACAAGGAGACATGCAACATGATGAGAGTAAGGAAGATAATATTGCAAGTAATAAATTATAGGATGCTTTCATTCTATGTTTAGATAATGCTAATGATTCCTGGGTAGTTGATTCAGGGGCTTCATTTCATGCCACACCCCATAGGAAATATTTGTAGATTATATTCAAGGTGATTTTAGACAGGTATATTTGGGTGATGATGAACCCTGTCAGATTGTTGGAAAAGGAAAGATAAAAATCAAGTTGTAGAATGGAAATGAATGGTTGCTACAAGAGGTAAGGCATGTTCCAAATTTGAGAAGGAATTTAATTTCTGTAGGACAATTGGGTAGTGAAGGCTGCATAGTTACCTTTTCAGATAAAGTTTGGTAGGTCACTAAAGGTGCATTAGTAGTATCTAAAGGTGAAAAGGTAGGAACATTGTATTTGTGTACTAGTAATACTTATTCTACCTTAGCTGCTAAAAAAATAGTTGCTAGTGAGACAATTATAACACTTGCTACAGGGACAAAAAAAAAATTGTAGCATCATAGAATTGGGCACATGAGAGAAAGGGATGGAGATCCTTCACTCCAAAAAGTTGCTACCAGGTTTGAAGTAGATTGACTTGGAGTTCTGCGAAAATTGCGTTTATGGAAAACAAAAAAGAGTCCGATTTCTCAAAGTTGGGAAAGAGAAGAAGAGTGAGAAATTAGAGCTTGTGCATTTAGATGTATGGGGACTAGCTCAGGTATCTTCTCTTGGTGGCTCTTGCTATTATGTTACTTTTATTGATGATGCAACTAGGAAAATATGAGCGTATTTCCTAAAAAAAAAATCAAAAGTATTTGAAATTTTTAAAAAGTGGAAAGCTTTGGTTGAGAATAAGACAAGAAAAAAGTTGAAGTGTCTCAAATCTGATAATGGAGGTGAGTATTGTAGTAGATAATTTGAAAATTACTGTCCATACAATGAAATCCATAGGTAGAAAATAGTTCTTGGAACCCCACAAGAAAATGGTGTGTCTGAGAGGATGAATAGGACTATTATGGAGTGTGCAAGGAGCATGAGATTGCATGCTAGACTACCCCTACAATTTTGGGCAGATGTTGTACATACCACTATTTATTTAATAAACAAGGGACCTTAAAATCCTTTGGATGGTAGCATTCTAGAGGAGGCATGGACGAGTAAAAATGTAAACTATTCATTTCTAAAAATCTTTGGTTGTGAAGCTTTTGTCCATGCTGATATTGAAAATAGAACCAAGCTTGAGGCTAAGTATAAAAAATATACCTTCATTGGATATGGAGTAGATGAATTTGGTTATCGGTTATGGGATTATGATAATCATAAAATCATTGGAAGCAGAGAAGTTATATTTAATGAGATCATGTATAAAGATCAATTGCAGGAAAAGAAGCATGAACAAGCCAAAAAGAAATATGTGGTGTTGGATGAGATTCTAAAAAATAAAATTCCAGTGGTATCTAATGCTCAACAAAAAGTTACCCCAAAGACTCCAACAAGTGTTAGACATTCCACAAGGATAACTAGACCTCCAAAAATATTTTCTCCATCATTATATTCTATATTATTAACTGACTCTGGTGAACCTGAAGGTTATAAAGAAGCAATGCAGGTAGATGCCAAAAAGTAGTGGGAGCTAGGTATGAAAGAGGAAACCGAATCCTTACTGCAGAATCGGACTCGGTACTTAGTCCAACTACTTACAGGTAAAAGAGCATTGCTAAATAAATGGGTTTACAGGTTGAAGGAAGAAGATGGAGGAAAGAAAAGATATAAATCCAGACTCGTGGTAAAAGGTTTTGCATAGAAAAAATGTATAGATTTTGATGAAATATTTTCTACAATTGTAAAGATGACTTCTATTAGAACTATTCTAAGTCTTGTGGCTACAAAAGACTTGCATCTTGAACAAATAGATGTGAAAACAACATTTCTCCATGGGGATTTGGAAGAGGAAATATACATGCAGTAACCACAAGGATATGAGGTCAAGGGTAAGGAGGAATTTGTGTGTAGGTTAAAGAAGAGTTTGTATGGCCTGAAGAAAGCACCTCGTCAATGGTATTTGAAATTTGATAGTTTTATGGATGAATAAGGTTACAAAAGTTTTATTGCTGAATAAGGTTACAAAAGATGTCATTCTAATTATTGTGTTTATTTTAAGAAATTGGATAATGATAACTATATTATCCTATTGCTTTATGTTGATGACATGCTTGTTGTTGGGTCTAACATGTAGCATATTAATAAACTTAAGAATAAATTAGAAAATTCATTTGCTATGAAGGATTTGGGTGCATCAAAATAAATCCTTGGTATGAGGATCACACAGGACATGACAAACTGAAAAATATTTTAGTCTCAAAGTGAGTATGCAGAGAAGGTGTTGAAAAGGTTTAACATGTGGAATGAAAAAGCAGTTAGTACACCTTTGCCTAGTCATTTTAAGTTGACTAAGGAGATGTGCCCAAAGACATAAGAGGAGGAAGAAAAAATGTCTAAGATACCGTATGCATCAATAGTTGGTATCTTGATGTATGCAATGGTATGAACAGGGACAAATATTGCACATACAATGGGATTTGTGAGTAGGTATATGAACAATCCAAGAATGGAACATTGGAATACGGTAAAATGGATTCTTCAACATTTAAGAGGTACTACTTCAAAGAAACTATGTTTTGGAGGAACAAATTCTGCTCTAAAAGGATATGTTAACTTTGATCTGGCGGTTGATATTGATAACAGGAGTACCATAGGGTATGTTTTTACTGTAGGAGGTATTACAGTCAGTTGGATTTTGAGACTACAAAAGGTTGTTGCGCTTTCAACCACTAAAGCTGAGTATGTTGCTGCTATGGAAGCTAACAAGGAGATGATTTGATTACAACTTTTTTGGAGGAATTGGGAAAACAACAAAAAGATAGCCAAAGTGCCATTCATCTTGCTAAGAATTCAGCTCTGTATTCAAAAAGTAAGCACATACAACTCAGATACCACTTCATCCTTCCAGTTTTGGAGGATGGACAATTGAAGTTGTAAAAAATTCACACAAGTGAGAATCCTGTAGATATATTCAGAAAGGCAATTACACTGGAGAAACTGATTTCCTCATCTATTTCTATTGGCCTTCATGATTGATAATGCTGGACATAAGAAACCAACTAGACTTGTAATCTAGTGGGAGCTGCAAGTGCAGCGATGCCATCTAGGATCAGTCTCCAAGTGGGAGATTGTTTGGTGTGGAGCTTGATCAGTCTCCACATGGGAGATTGTTGGTATGTGGTGACTGATCATGCAAATACTATACACTCTTTACGTATCCTCATCGAGGTTTGGGGTCGGGCTAGGCCCCAAGCGGGGGTTTGAGGGTGGCATCCCTCGATAGCAGGGGTTCAGGGGTGCAACCCCAATTTTTTTTCCCATTAACATGTCAAGGTTTTCCTGTTAACTCATCAAGGGGTCGGTAGTTAATTTTTAATTGACAAATGAAAAATGACTTTGTAAAAATCTAATTCTAGAAGCTTCCAATTTTTTTTTGTAAGTGTCTAGGATGTATGTTGCGGCATGGTATTTGTGAGATTACAATCTATTTTACATTGGATAATAAAATCATTGGATGAATAAGTTTCTGTGGATGTAGCACATATTGGGTGAACCATGCTAAATTTTGTGTTCATCTCTTTATGTTATTCTTCATTATTATTTCTAGGTTATTTAATTTGCATATAATTGTTAATGTTTATTTCTCTGATCTGCTTGAATCCTAACACCTTCACACTCATATCCTTCTATTTTAGATTCTAAATCTTTCTAAATAACTATAATTCATAATCTCTAGGGATAAATTTGACCTGCATTATATAACCTTTTTTCAATCCTAGCAAGAGCTCTCAAGAAATGTTCTTTTCTTTCATCTACCAACCATTCAATTTATCTATAACTAAGGGAATTTTCTTAGGGTTAGCAAATCATATGCAACATAAAAACCCCAAAGTAATAATGAAGTGCAAAGGAATAAATTAACACAAATAATAAAATCTCACCAAGTTTTCATTCTCCATGGCTAACCTCCACTATACCTTCTCAACTTGTTGAAAATATGAGGTTGCCCTCAGATTTGTGATGAGCAATCTAATGATAATGACTAGTCCTAAGCAAGTATTGAAGGATTCTCAAATGATTATGCAAGAAAACTAAGTCCTACATACAAACTAATTAGAAAAATGAAAAATATGAAGACAAACAAATAAGAAATGCAAGATTCAAGGTTTGCAAAGTGTGCAAGATTCAAGATTTGCAAGATGTCAAAAAGAGAACAAAATTGCCATTTTATAGAAAATGCAATTTTGGATGAATGGACAAGATTTGAAGATTGAGAAGTGCCCTAGAATCAAAGGTCAAGATTCAAAATAACAACCCACAATTAGGGTTAGGGAAGGGTAGGTGCAAGAAGTTGGGTCCATAAAATGTTCAAAAAGTGGAAGTGTTTTTCCTGATTTTCAGAAATTTTCACAGTTGGACTTAAAATTTGGAGCACTTACACATTGAATCTTAAAAAAGTTCAGTAATATGAAATTTAGTATTTTGAGTCTAGTTTTAAAATATGTAATTTATTCTAATACCTAGATGATACAAAATAATTTTTAATATACATGTATAAAACCACTTTTTAAAAGTCACTTTTTTAGGACCATACCATGCACGTGTAAGGACACCATAATTTGACATAAATAAAAGTATTTTTATAATTCCTTTTGGGAAAAAAGATGTATATTATAATGAACATTGATGAGGATATTTTTAATAGTTTTTTTCATAATATTTTTTTATTTAGTAATTTTTTGTTGGCCCTAATTTTTGGGTTTTAAAACGCTTGTGTACAAACACCATAACCTGACCTAAACTTATCATTTTTTGAATTTTCTTTTTTTCATTGTGTAAAGAAATATTTATATACTGATGCCATATAATTTTTTTAACAAGTAAATTAACAAATTAAAAGTTATTAAAAATACGAAAACTTGACATTTCGAGTTTATGGACCCGTTTCTTCATAAATTAATTAAAAAATAGAAAAAAAATTAAATTATAAAAAAATTACATATTTGAAAACCAGACATTGTCATATATAATGGGTTTTATTTTCATAAAATAATTTATAAAAAAACCTTATTAGCTATATTTCCAAAGTTAGTTTTTCTCTTGCAATTGTTATGACCTTGTACTTGCAAGTCTAAGCCTTTAGTGTTGGGTTACCATGCCCTTTTTGAGCCTAAATCCAAATGAAAAACATGTCTTGTGAGTTTAAAACCTTTTGGAACAAGTACCCACTTCAAAATGGGTACCTATTTTAAAAATGAATGGGCATTCTTTTAAAGCTGAAAAATGACACTTCCCCTGAATGTGGACCCAACTTCTTGCACTTACCCAAAAACTTTAGGGTGAAATTCAAAAATGAGTGGACAAGATTTAATTTAAGAAATTAAATCAAGGAATGAGAATATGTGTGACAGGGAGATAAGATTTGGTACAAAAAAAGAATGAGTTAGAAAATCAAGTAATTTTAGAAATTAGTTAATTTGTGGAGGGAAATGCTATTTTGAATGTAATATTAATTTAATTCAAAATGGTGGAGTCACGTGACAATAAATAATAATTAAATTATTTACTTGAAAAGAGAGAAATTCAAATAAATGATTTTTATTTAAATTTGGAAAAGAATTAAATGAGACAATTAAATAATTAATTTTAATTATTTGATTGTGAAAGAAGTGGGTTAATAATTAAATAAATTGTGGGAGATTCATTTAATTATGAGAGGACTTTAGTATTAGAGACATATTTAAATAAATAAAATTTATTTATTTAAATAGCCAAAGAGGGAAAAATGGATTAATTAAATAAATTTAATAATTTATTTAATTCAAATAGAACATTAGATATTAGTGGCGTATTTAAATAAAATGTGATTCATTTAAATAGTCAAGAAGAATAAGAGAGGTGAATTAATTAAATAATTGATCATTATTTAATTAATAGTTGAATTTGGACAAAGGGACATAATCAAATTATGCTTAGAAGAATTAATGAGAAAATTGAGTTCGTAGAGGCCTAGGTCAATTTTATGTGTCTACATTATCTTTCTGTTTTTCAACTTCACTTTCTTCATCACTCATACATTCTTCTTCATGGTATGAATTTCTTCTCAAACCTGCAACTAAACCAACTATCTTATTTCTTATATCAATTCGAAATTGTTCAAACATCTCCTCCATTCTAGGGACTATTCTTCTTAAGGGAATTTTCTCAAAAATATCACAACCAACTCTAAATTTTACCTCTACTAGTTTCTACCTACATATCATGGAAAATATGAACTTATCCTTATCACAACTTTAATTTCCCTCTCAACCCTCTATAACTGTAGAGTTCCTCTTCACATGCCCACAACAATCCTTAGAGCCTTTGAGACACTCTTGATCACTTCAAATCCTCTCTAAACTCTTCAACTTCTCCTAAAAGGAACCTTTCTCTAACAAAATATGATGAAATTGTGAATAGACGGTCTTATCGAACTACATGATCACACAGGAAAGATGCAATTCTCAAATAAAACTATTTTCTTATAATTTTATTTTAAAATCTAAATCATAATTTTTTTTAATAGTCCAAAAGGAATGCATTCAATTTCTCATTTAATCATATTTATATTATAAAAAATGTTAGAACTTGTAGTTCTTTGTAGAAGCTATACCTCTTTGTCTCTTCTCTTTCCACCTCTGCTTCTATCTACCTCTTTTATCACTTTCTATAACATCTTTTTTGTCCTCCAACGTCCATCCCCTTATTTGTCACAACAAGAAAATATTCCTCCTATTTTTCTCTCTTCTCAACCTTTCTCTCTCTTTCTCTCACTTTGATTGTTCTTTACAATTGGTGGTAAATATATATCTTGTTGTTGTAACTGATTATATTAATCATAAATTTACTGATAAAGTTAAAGTTCTCTTAAATTTTTGGGTGTTAGGAAATTTCCAGCCACCCAAGACAATTTTCACATAACACAAATAGAGAAATGTATGCAAACAAGTATTCAAAATCCATATATAAAAGAATAGACAAAGTACCATCAAAAGATGACATAATATATACCTTGGGAAAACCCTCATGTAGATACCACATGGGAAACAACTTAAATAATTATAGAAGAAAGGTGGAGTGTGAAATATTAAAAATTAAAAATAATTATTTAATAAAGGACGAAAAATGATAAACTAAATAATTAAAAATAATTATTTAATTATGGAGATAAGAAAATAATAAATAATTAAATAATATATGTAAAATAATTTATCACTCATGTATTATTCAACAATGAAACCATTACAATACATCTTCAAAGTTCTTCATGACACTTTTGAACCACAAGCTCTCTACAAGAAATCTAAATATCCAACCTTAGACAAATACCAATGTGCTTGCATTTATAGATATAAGCTCACATAAAACTGCCCACTGATATTACATAAACCATGTGACTAATATCATGAGCTTACAAAACCATTAACCCCCACATTTAATTTTTGGTACTAATTTTTCTCAACATTAAATATTTTACCAATGTGTAACACCAAATTAAATATGTAATCCAATGTTACATACAACACATAAAGTGGACCCTAGAATGTTAACCCCATCTGATGTGCATATCCCTAGGTCCCCTATGTGCACCAAATAAGATAATAAATTAAACATTATAACATTATGCAAGGTGGGAAACACACATTTTCTCAATACTAGGAACTCAAAGCACTTTCAAAACCTCAATTTTTTAGTTAGAGGTTTGAGAGGTTCTTGAAACATTGTTTTCATCCAATAATAATTTTGAGACTAGCTTAGAAAGTTGACAATTTACCTTCAAAATTACCTCCAACATCTTTTTCATGTCATCCTCAAAATTTGAAAAGGTTGGGAATTTTCTATTGCCTTCTGATAAGGTTTCAAAAACCCCATCAGGTGTTGATGAGGTTGTGCAAACCTCATCAAGAGTCGACATTAGTTTCAAAACCAACTCCAAATTTTAAACTCCTTTACAAAATTATCTTCATTATCTTTTCAACAAGGGAATAATTTCAAAATATTATGTGGGCTCTAATGATGGTTCTCAAATTTCAATACTTATTAGTTCATTTATAGACAATCTTACCTTCAATTCACCATTCGATTTGATGAGGTTGTGACAAACTTGTTGAGAGCTAATGAAGGTTGTGAAACTGTGACCAATCTCTATTGTAGTTTGTCAGTCTTTTCTTTCACTTCCATAATGAGTTAGAATTTTTTATTGATAACTACAACAAATTCAAGAACTAAAGTTTGATTTCAATGCAAGAAACTTTCTATCATAAACAAGAGGTTGTGAAAATATTGTTGAGTTTCGACAGCGTTATGAAAATTATGTCAAGGGAAAATGAAGGTTTTGAAAACTTGATAGAACTTTGATGCAAGAATTTTATTTTAAAGTAAGGAGGTTGTGAAATGGCTAGTGAGATCCAATGAGGTTTTGATAATATATTTCTATGTCAAGACAAGTTATGAAACCTTATAATTTCATTAATTAATTTTACTTAACCAATTTGAAACAAAAAATTATCCTAAAGTAACTACCAAAACCTAATAGAAGCATAACAAAAATGAACAAACTAAGAAAAAAACTATTTTTTGGTTGATATAGGGTTGATTGTGAATCCAAATGCTAATACATCACTAATAAAGTTAGGATTCATGTAAATAATTGAGATTGTATGCCCATTATGTTTTATTTCTTGGTTATACAAGGATCTTGATTTTTTTCATTTTGAATCAGATCAACTAAAACCAAAATTTTAGTTTACCCTTTTATACCTAATTTGGTAGCGAAAAATCAATTATTTTGGGTTAGAGATAAATATCAACCCAATTATAGAGGGTTTAGAAGCACCAAGTTGAATTACATTATCACGATGTTGATGTGGTAACAATTCATTTAAATATATTCTAATGCACAAGTATTGAACAATAATGGGTTATTGGTTGTTGTTATTATTTGAGATATCCTAAGGATGAAGGAACATATCTATAAATAGACATTATTGTTCCTCTATAATATTTAAGATAAGTTGATTTTTTTCATGTCATAATCCTCAGTCAAGTATGAAAGGGGAAAGTTTTCTTGTGACCATAATACATAGGCTTGTGGTAACTTAGTCATATTAACTATTACCAAAAAATCAATTATTTTTTGTCTTGTTACCCATTTCATATAACCACCCCTTAGGGGATAATAATTTATATGAGGTTAGTCAATATTGTTTTGATTATATTGGAAAAAAAGGTTTTGAAGGGACCCGAAACCCTTTACATCAAATTACATCAAATTACATCAAAATGGTACTATGAAAGAGAAAACACATTAAAGCATAAGCAACAATCATCAGACAAAAACAACCAAAAAAAATATGACCAAACAACAGGAAAGAAAAAAAAACATCACAAAGACACAAAAATCACTTCATATTCTTTAGGGTATTGGCCACCTCAATCTCTTGATTCTAGTGTAGGTCAACCATGTCCATCAATTCTTATTTTTCTTCTTCAAAAATCTTCCTTAGACTCCCCCTTGTTCTAGTGCTCGGGCCTCTAGCCTCCCCTTTTACAGTCTTCTTCCCCTTCCCCTTGGAAGTCTAATCCTTGTCAAGCATGTCTGCAAAGTACATTTGATCCTCCTGAAGTTGAATGATCTTGCCAAAGGGAACCTTAAGAGATTTCACACTATTCTTTATAGAACCACGTCTAACTTGCAATAGATTTTTTATTTCCTCATTCATTTCCTTGATATTTTCCTCCATTACACCAAGGCGGATTTCACACTGGGCTTTGAAATTAGAAAATGAGCATTCCAAATCCACCAACCTCTCAATGAGCAGGTACAAGAAATATCCCTTTGGTTGGTTATACATGTTCTCCTTCAAGCCCCTGATTTTAATGTTGACTTTGTTGAATTCTCACAACTCCCATTTAGAAACTTTAAAGGTGCAAGTAGCACTAGACCAAGCCATATACAACAACTCATACATGGTAGTATTATCATCATCAAGATAAGAAAATCCTTAGACAAAGGACTAACATTTAAAGGATTCGGTTTACCAAGGTCTGGGTTCACACTCTCATCCTCCCACACAACCCTCTCACCTGAGGCCTCCTCACTGCCCAAATGACCAACACTGTCCACATGTGGAGAGGTTTTCTAAATAGGGGAATCCTCAATATCAACAACATTATCAACAATGACCTTTACTTGTTCCAAAACCATATTCTTACCCTTCACACCACCTTTAGACCCTGACCTGTGCATTTTAACAAGCCCTGTGGAAGCCCTCTAAGGAAGCCTTTCATCCACATTGTCCCTTAACTGAATGGATTTCTCCTCCTCTTCCTTACCAGATGCAACAAAACCTTGGCCATGAAGTTTAGTATTCTTCTTGGATGGGTAGTGGTGAGACCCACCCAAACTTAGCTCAGTATCTTTCCCACTAGATAGGGACCCACGAGAATCTAACCTCTTCATAACAAGCTTCTTGGTAGGTCCCTTCTTCTTTAAATTTATATTTTTCCTTTTCTTAGAAGGGGAAGCCATGGGGGACGAGGAAACCCTCCATAGTATTATCCTCTTTCACCTTCCATTCTTCATCACCATCAACACTCAGCTCCGAACCAGAAGAAAAAGAGTCTTCACTAATGGCCTTCTCTTTACCCTTAACTGACTTAGTTGGGGTATGAGCTTGCACATGCTCCATGGTGAGAAAAATGAGCCCTTCATGAAGATAAAGGGACCTAAAATTCTTGAGGTGGGCATAAACTAAAACTTCCAAGGAAGAAAGAAGAAAAATTAAAATGAAACATGCAACCCATGTCTAAAATGGTTTAGCAGAGTAAAATGATGCCCTAGAATAGCAGTAAATTGACCATCAAGAGTAACATACCACATTAAAACTTCCACCAAATCAACCTAGATTCACTTAAGGGAGAGTGGTTCATAACCCCACGAGAGAAGATTCACCAGTTTATCTCTCTCATTATCCTTAAAGAACTGGTCCATAACATCTTCATTACTCTTCCTCTCTATAATTTTTTTTCCCATTTGTCAGAAATCTGGTAATGAATGCAACAAATTATTCATTGATGATGAAATCCACACCATTCACCTTCAAACACTTTTTATTTCAGCAACAAACAAACTTCACAGAGGCTTTAGGATCATGACCATGAAGCCTTTCCAAATAGGGCGTAATATGCCCATGTCTCAGAATCCTCCAAATTATATTCTTTTTTTTCTACTTATCACAAGATAGGGGCTCAATCTCGTTCCTATATTCACCTATTTCAATTCCTAACATTAAAAAATACTAGAGCCAAACCAAACTTGCAAGAATACAACTGAGCACGGGAATGGGAAAAACATAACCCATAAAACATGTGGTAATCTAGAGGGCGATAATTACTCGATCAACCCAAATCACAAGCCCAAATCTAGCTATCATCTCACAATAAAAGCTTACCCTTCTTGGGAAGGAAAAATTACTCCTCCCATACCTTGAAATTATTAAGGCTGACAACCTCGTTAGAAAAAAAATTAGCAAGGGAATTTCCTTCCCTATAGGTAGAGTGACATGAGTCTCATCAAAAGATCTCAACATCATGATGGAATCAACAATAAGTTGCTTGATTGCCCAACTTGGATTTTGATTTCCAAGCAAGCAATTAACAATGTTAAGAGAGTCACCCTCGACCCATAATTTAGAAATACCCCTATCCATCACAAATTTGATGCTGATGTAAGAAGCTTCGACCTCAACACGGTGATTAGAAATTCCCCTACCCATAATTTAGTCAATATTGTTAGCCTTCATGTAAATGCTATGGTTTCATAGGCTTAAATAGTTGGTATTCCCATATAATGGATACTATTGTACTTTTGATACTATTTTTTTTATTATTATTAGGAGGTGAAGCATTTGCGACTCCATCTATCATGGTACTCCTATTACTTTCTAAGGCCTTGAGTGTACAAGGATCACTATTATTTTGTTATTATTCAAATTTTTATTATTATTTTAGCCTTGGGTGACTAACCTTTGATTAATTTCATGTGTATTTTTCCACTATCAGTAGTACATTGGTTAGTTTACAAAGTACTCTCTAAAGCCTCTTCACAAAAAATGTATGGGAGTTGTTGAACCTCTTCCCACATTTCTGTATTTAAACCATGTAAGAAGAGATCACATAACTTGCGATGATCCATGTATGGTGTGCTTGTTGAAGAATAAATAACATTATCTCCATCAAGTCATTAACCGAGCCACTTACTCATTGTTATCTTATTTAACATTTAAGAAATCTTGAATTTCTATCTTGACAAGCTAGTTCATATCAAAATAAAATATGTTATAGGATCAAAAGGAATGAGTGGAGCCTTAAGGAAATAAATAATAATAGTTCAAGACAATCCATTCTATTTTTTTTAGAAATATCTACATGCAACCGCTACATCCCAAAGTAGGAGTTATTTAACAATGGTAGCATAATCCTTGACATGAGTATTAAGATCTCCCTTTCCCTTAAACTTGTGGAATTATAGAGTGGTTGAGGAAATATCACATGTTAGATGACATGATATAAATGTTCTTTTAGGTACTTGATATAGGTCCCTAAGAAGGGATAATGGTTAGTGGGAGGTACTCCTCCAAAAATGGATCCTATTGTTAAGATTTGAAAACTTAGTTGCATTTGGAACCTAAATTTTATTTTTTCAACCCAAAAAGGTTGAATAAATTTGATGGATTTTTTTTTGGTTAAAAACTAGATGGATTCACATAGTTTTAAGTTTTATTAGTAGGCATCCCACTAGGTTGGTTCATGTTGCTTGGTTTATAAGGTGGAGGAGGAGATATGAATGCTTTATTACTCATATTTTGAGAATAGAAAGTGATATATGGGGATGTTTAGGGAGCCCCTTGGTTTGGGTTGTTTTGTATGGTGGAAAAAGTGTTAAGATAATGGGTGCCATTTATATTACAATATATTGGTAAACAAATTTATCATTATGATATTTATTTGAAAATAATCTGACTTTCTCAACAAGTAGTGATAAAATTTATAACGGTTGGAGATATTACTATTAGATTAACACTATTCATCTACATTTTAGAGGAAAATATTCCTAGTATGATGAGTTATGGGTTTCCCAAGGTGCACTTTTAACTAGAAAATAGGAAAGGAAAAAATCTAACACTAAGGAAAATAGGGAAACTCTATATATGGTTGATATGAGGCCAAAAACCTAGCCTTTCCAAGAAATTAAACTAAATGATATGAACTCAAAGTTTCATAGTCAATGTAACCAACATAGGAAATTACTTAAAATATATAGATGTAAAATATATCCATAAGATATTGATTAAACATAAGAAAAATAATATTTATGTAGAGTTTTAGGGTTAAGATATTTATGCGACTATTTCATGTAGTGTCAAAAATTATACACCGTCATAATTTCACACTACATCACATCCTCTCTTTAGTCCTTTGATGCATAATATTTTAATTATAAAATGTTAACATTGAAACCTCATATTTCTGGAAATTTTATGATGTTCCTAGATTCTTGAGTTTGTTTTTTTGGACAAGAGCACTACACACAAACATCTACATAATGTGATAACGTACCATGAAAATTTATAGTTCCAATGGCCATTAGAGTGTTAAATTCCCAGAAATATTTTGGAAGTAATGCTCCTGCATGCAATTGTATTGAAAGGAATATTTCAAACTTGTTATTTTCAAGGAGGGAGGTGGATTATTAGTTTCAAAGTGTTCAAACTTTATAACTTTAAAGAAATTTCTACCATTTTCACAAACTAACAAGCTTTTTGCATTGTGTATTCCATTTTATTGAAGCTCTCTGATTATCACCTTAGTGGGATTGTGAATAATGATTAAGTAGAGGCAACATCTTTCTTGGACGTTTTTCACAACTTCTAGGTATTTTTTTCATTTTCGTTGTTCATGTTGACACCTTTGTGCCCCTTGGTATCTTCCCAACGGTGATAACTAATATGAGAGAATTATGTGGGTCGTTCATGTCAATTTGTGCTTTTGGTTTGTGATATTCCTCTCCCATGTCCTTAGTTAGTTACTCAAATCCAATATTATGGTATATCACCTCATTTTCAAGTTTTATGTTCAATTTTTTGTTTTGTTTTTTCCTTTTTCTCTATTGCAACATTAGAGTAAAGTCAGTTTAAGGTGTTACATTAGGGGAGCCAACATTCTCTAGAGATTAATTTTAAGTTTAGGTCGCCCACAACCTAGGAATGTTTCTATTTTATTATTTGGAAGGAGAGTTAACACACTACTCTCCAAAGGGTTCACTCTATTGTGACAATAGTTTCTAGCATGCCAGATGGGACTATTTGAATATATTTAAGTCCATTCATTTTTATTTATTGCTGATATCTAGTATGTATTTTAGTCTTTTTTTATTTTGAAGGAAATATTTGATATATCTGGTGAATCTACAAGCTTGAATGTATTGGTTTTAAGAAGATTTAGTGTTAAAATATTATGAGAAGATTGCAAAGAAGGAGAAGATCAATTATTTTTTATTATTTTCAACTATCACCACTTAGGAGGATAAGAAAATTAGTTAAAAAAACTCTATATTTTAGTGATATCACATTCCACGCTTCCACTCGGTAGGTTTTCCCCTTTCACTCGTCAAAATCATGAAGATAGCAAACTTATAGTAGGAGGGATAAGCTAATATTTTAATATTAAACCAATTTAAAAATCAACCATAACAATATCAATCACACAACATCAAAAAATTAAGAGACACAAGATATACATGAAAACCTTTTTGAGAGAAAACCACAAAGAATAGGACTACTTGGATGTACTATCCAAATCCAGTCACCAAAATAAATTTGGTTACAACAATATATATGCACCAAGCCACTAGAGACACTAATCCCCACCATTGAGCACCAACTTAACAAGAGCCACCAATCACTTCAATATGAGACACCAACCTCCAAAATATTTCCCCTTCTTGAATTTTCTCCAAAAAATAATATTCATATAATTTCTTCACAAAATCTACCTTGAATATTTTTTAATTATTTTCTTCTCCTAAAATTTTCTTATATTTGTATTATACATCTATTCTCCACACACTTTCTTCCTTCCACTTCTTATTTAATCTTCACATATCTCACATATACAAACTCTTCTTTTCACACATTACTCACTTCCTTTTATATCTTCATGCCTCTAAGAAGAGAGGTATCCCTTTTAATAAAGACAACCTTTTAAAAATGCATGACCATTTTTTAAGAAATGATTGCTAGTTTTAAGCTAATTCCCAATCCTTTTTAATTTATATTGTTGTATTTAAACTAAATCATTACCTTTATAAATGAATCACTACCTTTATAAATGAATCACTACCTTTAATAATGAATTGTTGCTTCCTTTTTATTAATTGTTGCCTTCTTATGAACATGATTGTTACCTTTCCATGATTTTAATCATTTCTTATTGTATAATCTTATTAATTTATACCTTCCATCAATCAATCTCATTAACTTGATTTATATATATGCCTTTAAAAATATAATCGATGTTATTTAATGATAAATCATCAATAATTTTACTTGGGCGATTTCAATTATATATATACCTTTTATTGACTTGGGTGACAAAGGTGGTTGGCTAAAATTGTTAGAGTTGATTATTTAAACCCACAAATCTTAGAAGTCACTTGCAATCAATTATCTTAGCGCAAACAAGAGATCAAAGCAAGATGATGTGCTCAACAACTTGATAAATTGTATTGGTGCAATAACCTAAATTATGATTACAATGAAAGGTGAATGCTTATAAAAGAAAAAAAGTAAACCGTAGATGAGGGTTTGATTATATTGAGACAAGTGTCATCATCTAATGAGATGAGACAAGATTCTCTAAATATAGCTTAATCTAATAATAAAAAGACAATTCTTAAAATTAGCGTAAGTAATTAAAGTAAAACGTGTCTAATAATTAATTGATGATTAATTAATTATTAAGTGATGGCTTATCACTCCAACACCCCCTTAAGATCAACTTAGGGGGATACTAAAAAATTGATAAAGAATGGAATTATGGATGCAAAATGAGTCCCAAAAACAAGGCCTAATGAATAAACAAAGTTGAAATCTCTCCTAATTGAAGAAAAGGAGAATGCTGAAAGAAGAATGTTGAAGATGATCCAAAACCAAAAAAAATTATTACTCCCCTTGGGAAGAAATAAATCCAATTGCGAATGTTTAAGAAATTATCTTAGGAGAAGAGCTCTCTTGATGGATGCCATAGAAAAATGCTCAAGGGTCCACATGTTTGAATCAAATAAAGCAAAATTAGATGAAGCAAATCCAAACAAATATAAAGATACTTGTAGAACAACCTCCAAAGGTAATGTTGAAGTGATTGTTTGTGTTCCCAATTGATTATCTAATTGTTTCTATAAATAAGCTAATTATAATGCTCAAGACTTTCAGGTTAGTGGTTAACTTAATAGATAATTCAAACAAATTCTCCCTACGTGCTTTATGCTCTTCAAAACCTAGGTATGTCTCCCTTCTAAACATCATCTTAAGATACTAAAAGATGTAAATAACATAATAATAGATAAGAATTTCACACAATTAAATGAGGATTATACAAATATAGCTTGTTATCTTTAAAATCCTCTAAGATATTATATGATTGGTGTGAAAATACAAACAAAAAATTACTGAATGCAATTTTTTTTCAATTTGGGATTTGTTCTTTCTAGGGCTGAACAAGAAGTAACCTATATTGATTCCTTATCCATTTATAGTCATGAAATAAGTAATTTCTACTAATAATAACCTAAACACAAATTTGATGGTACTTAAAGTATTATTGCCTTAGAATAATAAGACCACCATTTGTCACACTATTTTTCTACTTCCAAATCCTTAATATAACAATAATATTCTCAATATTTAATTGAAAGCATATTTAATCTATTACTTGAACAAAATCCATCAATTAAACATCTATTACAATAAATGTGCAAAAAAGCCTCCATAAACCTTGATTTATATTGATTAGATTAATATTGGATTACATTCAAAGGAGACAACAACAACATTGCATATATTTAATATGAGCCATATATTGAATTGTATGCTATTATAATGAGAAAATTATAGTTATCTCTATTTTGAACTCCAAAAGACCACCAAAATATGTTGAACTACCCATCCAAAATTATAAAACCTAGATTCAAACCCTTTTCGAAGAAACAAGAGTCCCTTAAATAGAAAAGTGAGCATGTAGGCTCCCAAAAGAAGTCACATGAGCCATATGATTTACTTACAATTATAACTCACTTTTTATTTTTACAATTAGTTACAAGTGGGATTGAGCCCATTATAATATATGATTTGATAGCACACTCATGTAAGGAGTTGAAACCAAATTAGATGTATTTGGTATTGTTGGAGACAATTGAAGTAGATGTTGACTAGATGACAAAAAGCCAAAATAGGACCAAAAATATTGAACATCCAAAGCATTGCTAAATAGTCCAAAAATATATTACCATAAGCTAAGTAGGATGTTGCATTAGAAGCCTGATAATACAATGGAAATTCAAATATACACTATAATATATTATACTTCTCATCCCATTACACATAGTTTCTTTTTGAAGATCATTGGAATGAAAGAAACTTAGAAAATTTGTCAATATGCTCAATATACTTTGCATCTAAAACTACCCTTGTGTTGAACACTCAAAATATTGAGAGGGGGGGTGAATCAATATTCCCTAAAATTAATTAGCTTAAAATGCATTTCACAACATATCACTCAATTTACAGTAATGGAAAGAAACATTAAAAGCATGCATCACATCAATAGACACAAGAACACCAGATTTTACATGAAAAATCCAAAAAGGGAAAAACCACGATGAGGATTAGCTCACAATATATCATAACCGATTACAATGTTTGATACAAAAGGTGGAATCATTGTCCAAAAAGAGAATGGATCACTTTCGATGGCTCACTGCCAAGGGGCTCACTACCCAAAATAGAAAGAGATAGAAGAAAGGGTGGCTCACTACCAATGATGAGCTAATAACCATGCATCTCACATATTTTGAAGATATAATTCCACTGAAGCTCATAAAACTAACTTAACACACTTCATACTTCACCACAACTATGATTCACACTTCTCTCTACACCAAATCTCACACACACACTCTACACACTCTATCCACCACTTTTTCACTATGAATCAACCTTCTATATATACCACAACTATCCAGAACATGAATTAGGTTGACCTAACTAGATGTATCGTGCACCACATAACTTGTTGGCCCAAAAAATCAACACACATGCCTTACATAAAGAACCAAAACATGTACACCATAAAAATAGGTTGGTATGACCCATAATCACTCCTACGATGTTGCTCCATACACAATTTAACTTTACACGACCCCAAAATACTTAGGTCGACACTGCATATAAAAATTGGTGAGATAATATTTGAATGAACCAATTGTTCATCCACACCTTGACACTTGGAACAAAAAAACACTTGCCACTTATAATGTACATGCTTCTAACATCCATAAACACTTCCAAAAATCTGTATAACATAATATTCAATTGTGATGGAATGCAAAGCATTTCAACATACACTATGCACCACTAACTTTGTCACAACTTATCCGATACTCTGTCAAAAATATCTTCAAATGTGGAAGATAAACAAATATGAAAATTTGGATTTAGACTCATCCAACATGCACCAATATTACTTCAAAATCGCATGACAAAATTTTGCATAGCAGAGTAGTGCGCACCATAAAACTGGTTCACTATAACACTAAAACTACACTCAAGACTTAGGCAATTATCCAAGCCACTTGGTCTTCTCTGGACCAACTCTTTTGCATCTATACGATGGGTTGAAATCAATGACAACACCATAATAATACCAAATGTAATACTCTAAAGAATATCCTCAATGACAAACAAACTTCCAACACCTTATCTCTTTATAAAAAATATCCAAACCTATCTCTCAAACAAATAATTTATCTAAAGTAGTATTTAATATGTTTGTATCCATCTCATCATTTGCATAGATAAATGTAGAAAGTGTAGGAAGCATTTTAGTGAATCCTTCCTTCCATTGGTCTAATGATTTAATACCCCATTTTCATCTATTATGCTAAGCATGACTTCCATCTCAATACATTCAAATGATTTAAACATAGAATTTATTTGATGCTCAAGCTTCATCATATATGCTTGGACCTCCCCTAGTAATGTTGTCATTTCCCATGCTAGGAAAAGGTTAGCTAGAATATTGGGATGAAGCCTTGAACACTTGTACATTATTTGCAAATGTGAAAGGCACTCACTTGTCCATTAATTCCTTGAGATATTCTTCATCCTTCATGATTCTGACATGTGTATCCTTAAGAGTGGAATAAGCCATCCTAGAATATTCTAGTTTACCGATAATTTTGGATAACCTATATCTAATTATATCATCCACTATATCATTTATTATTTCCTTCTTCTCCTCCTAGGCCCCTTTCAACTGCTCCTCCAATTTTTTTAATTTTAGAATCCATTTATTCCTTTTCTTGGATTAAAACTCCTAAAGAACTTGGAGCAAAGATAGTTGATATAACATTGCTTGTTGGTTAAGGTGTTGGTGATGGTGTTTGGATCTTCATATTTTTATATTTTGTAGTGAGCTTAACATGACCAGCCAACAACTTGTTATAATCTTCCCACACTTTCTTTGCAACTTCTTGGGGGTTTGTCATGTTTGATAGTCTTTTGACGATTAGACTAACTGTTAACTCCTACACTACTTCTATAACCTATGTATTATTAGTATTTGGGGCCATTTCCCATATTGCTAGGGTTTCCCACTTCAGATTAAAACCATATCCAAAGTATGCCTTCTCATTTTGATCATAAGAAGATAAAACCTCTTCATTTTGTCTCCTAATGGTGTTCAGAGCTATATTTGATTGAATATCCCATTCAAGGAGCAAAAGCAACCCAATTTCTATCACCAATTTCCTTCCTTGCTCTGGGGTGATATTTTAACATTAAAGTCTATTTCCTTCAACATACTTTGAGTGACATTATCATAGTGTGAAGGATGAAAAGATTCCTTAACTTTATTGAGATTCTCTTGGAACTTATCTCTTATGATTATTAGTACAAATTCCTTGAAACCTTGATACTTGACAAAATCATCATAAAAAATGAATTATGTGCAAGCCATATCTCTAATATCATCTGCTTGATCTTTTCCCCTTCTAAATTAATGCACATTCCATTTTGTGGAATTATAGAAATATTTTCTCTTGGAGGTAAGGGAATTTATTGGTCCAATTCTTCCTTAGTTACAATATTTTCACCAATCACTTTTGTTTCGTTTTATTTATCAACACTTGGAGAATAATAAACCATAGATGGTTGATCAAGTTTTCTCTTCTTTTGATGTTGTTCCTGGGAGGTAGTAGTTGCAGGTGGATGTTTTTGATGAGAAGGTTATATCAGTACAATTTCTTTATCTTTTCTTACAGAAGCATACATTGAAGGATCAATAGGGGTTGGTAAGTTGGGCTTTCTTCAATTGCAAGGGCCTTTCCAGCCAATGCATCATCATTGTCTAACATTTTATTTATTCTTGCAATCCAGGTCCCTTTATCTCTAAGAATGCGCTAGGGTAATTAAAATCCTGCCTTGCTCTTTGTTCTCCCCCCTTTCTAATTGAAAACCATTTTATTCTCCTCATTCACCTCATTTTGTGTCAATTTTTTTTTTATTACAACCTCCTCAAATAAAAAAGTACCTGATGGCCAAATGTAAACCTCCTAATGCTCAACCTTGATTAATAAATACTTCAAGATAAAAAGTTATTACAACCTCATGGCGCATCCTATAAGATTGGAGCATAGGATATATCAATTCTAAGCCCTATCTAGTTATTGCAAAATCATAGAATTTTATAGTGAAATAAAATAAATATCCCTTCTTTTGTCCCTTCAAGTGACTCTTGTCTGTTTCATTCCACATAATTTCTAAGTGTTCTAATCTCTTAAGGACATGCTTTGGTAGGATGTGTGGTTCTACATGGAATCTAATATCCTAATTTTAGATGTGTTTGAATGGAGATACAAATCTCCCCAATTATGTTGTACACCCAACCCAATGATTCTTTCCTTTGATCTTAGAAGATCCAAAATTTCCTTATGCAATATTTCCCCTTCTCCCTCTATGAACCTGAGAACTTTTATGATAAAATGGTCATGAAAGACTACATAACTGGAATTATTATAGTGCATATCCCAAATGTGTTTCTAACATTGGGCATGAAGAGACTGACCATTATTATCAAACATTCTAACCTATAGATATTTATCCTCTTTATTCCTTCCCCATAAAAAATATGTGGCATAGTCTGGAATACCACCTAAATTTTACCATTTTTAAATGGCCTTAATCTCCACCAACTGCTTGTGGATTCCATTTGTAATATATGAGGCTATATAGAAGAAAATTTGCACCCCTTGTGTAAATTACCCTTTTGCATACCTCCACCTTAAAAAATCAAGCCCGAATGCAAAATTCCACATCACCCATCTCCCTCACATCCACTTGGCACTTGTCTTTTGTGTTGGTGGGGGAATTTTTATCGAGGATGCGACTGTGGCGTACGGATGTTTGTGTGGTGTACTATTTTCCCTGAAAGATTCATGCCTCTGGAGTTCACCGGGATGTTACATTCACCATTGGGCATGAAGCATAATGCCTCTGTGTCGACTAGCCGGCTTGAAAATGACTCTTTCCCTCCTAATCTCTCTTCAAATGCATAATTTTGACTATGAATTCATCTTCTTCACAATTCTATCCATTCAATTGATCTCTTGAGAAATTCATACAATCTCTTGAGCATAACTCAACAACTTGTTGCTCCATCAACCTCACTTAGAACATGTGCTACAATAGAAGCTATGATCTTGGTGTCTTGCGAGACCTCCTTCATTACCGCTACAACCGTGTCAACTTCTCCAAGCTTGTAGTCTTGCATTCTCCCTTCATTGGCCTTGAGTTCCTTTGTGTGGAGGTGGTATTTCTTCACTATCCTTCTTTTGTTGTGGTTTGATAGAGTAGCAATGTGTTTTTTGTAGTGTTCAATACTCTTCTTTCTATTTCCTTTATTGCATTTTCTATCTCATGGCTTTCTTGGTTTTCTGTGGAGGTGAAAACACCAAAGTGAGGGTTTGACTGATGCAAACCCCTATACAACCCAATATTTTCCTCTCTTGGCTATGTGCAGGTGTACATGTGCGTGGAGCTTGCTAGCGAGTTGGAATATCAGTGAGTTGGATTTCATCACCCTAGTTTTCATTATCTCTTTTGTCATAATCATAGTTATTTCTTGTACTTATCATTATGTTTAGTTTATTAAACCTCATTAACTAGACCGTTAGTAGACTTTCTAGTGTTTTGTATTGTATTCTCCACTTTTTGGCCGTATGGACACTTGCGCACCAGAGAGATGCTAGTGCACCACATTGTCGTCCTCAGGTAGAGAGCTGTTTGAGGTGCAATTTGGATTCTAGAAATTAGATTATCTAGTCCCATTTGAATATTTAGATTAGTAGAGTGATAGAAGCACTTGAGAGTGCCCTTCATTCTCTATACTTGAACTAAACACCCACTTAGCTTGAGGTAAGATAGGGCAGCCCTTCACTCTCAGCTCTCTGTGACCTGGAGCCTTGGTGTGGTTGGTCCCCCTACCTTACATTTTGGTGAACCCAATGTGAACTATTTTGGTTCTATTTAGCATCACGTTGAAAGGACCTTTCCTCATATCCTAGGAATGTTGTGGCTGTGAGTGTTGTGAGGCATTCCTCCTTGAAACCCAACCTGCAACCCCTAGTGGCATAGTTGGAAGGTTTCGTAGGTACTGTGAAATGAAACCTTAGTTGGGTCACTGTCTAATTACAAAACCTCTGGGGGCTCTATGAAAGTTTCATCTAGTGTATGTGATGGAATCCTTTTTACATTACCTATTCTATCCACGCAATCTGTGAGTAGTTCTCTTGGTATAACTTTCACCTCATAGGACCTGTTGATGGGTTACAATAGAGAGCCATCTCCCTTATACATTTGCATGTGAATCAATGGAAACAATGTAATAGGTGTTCTTGTTGACCCAATGTGTCAGCTAAATGTCATACTAAGGAGATTATGCTAATAAATTTCTTGCATAAAGATGGGTATGACGCATCTGAGAGTACCGTCAGTACACACAACAGACTTTCTATACTTCCCCTTGGTTGCATCACCTTGTCCATTTTAGTTGGACCTAAATAAGTGAAATTTTTCTTTGAAATAATCTCAAGGTCTGAAATCTTCAGGGTAAAACTAGGTATCCCCTGGTTGGTCGCTATGAACATAGTCCCCTCATTCGTGTATAAATGCTTGAAGTTCATCCGTGAGGGTATAGTGCATGCAATCCATGACACTGACTATAAACCACTGGTTGCCTGTGGTAGCTATTCATTGGATCACTTTTGTCCTACACCCATTGGTCCACTTCCTCCTAGGATGGACCTCTTATACCAGACCTATGTGAAGTACAAGAGTGGGTACTTAATGCCTAAAGTGATATACCCTCCATATCTCTATTCCATCTCATAGAGGGCTTGCCTAAAGGCTGATATTGATGCCACCTTGTCTCGAAAAAGAGAAAAGGAGAAGCATGATTCACACTCTTCCTCTTCTTCTATGGTTGTTGTCCCACCCGTCGCTTCCTCTCACCCTACTGCGGCATCACCAAATTTTGCTCCTAGGTGTTTGCTGGAGAATTGTATGGTGCCTGCTTGGCGAAAGCCCAAGCATCCAGTGTTCAAACTTCCCATTCTACCCATGGTGTTTAGGCTCATTTAGTATGGTAAGGGGAAGGCTCCCTATGGGGATTCCTCTATGTCTTGGCCTCCATAGCCTCCTATCACACCTACTCCCAAGGAAATGAATGGGAAGAGGCCCACTGCTAAGGTGTTAGAGCCGACTCCCCTCACTGTTGTTCCAATCTCCTCTTAGTCTCTCCCTCCTGCTCCCATCCAAGATTCTCTCCCTTTTTCGAAAATGATCGTGATGGACACTTTGATGGTCAAGTAGGAGCCTTCTATTCCATCCCAACTCCCAACCTCTAGCTCCTAGAGTCACAAGAAAAACCTTGTGTGTGAGTGCAAGAATCAGCGAAATGATCTGGCCACTAACTAGGCCGCTTTGCAGAGGAAGAAAGGGGAGTTGACCACCCCTATTTCAAGACTTTCTATGGTGTCATCCTCTCCCATCCCATCTGCTTTGGTTCAATCAACCCCAGTGCTGCTATCGGCTCTTGTTGCGAGCATGAACACCCCTAACCCTAAAAAGGTGCAGGTGTTTATTGACCCCTCAGTTGAGCCTCCTCTCTTGATGTCCCTTTTGGACATCCCACCATTTTCTAAGCATGTGGACATGCTGGACACCTCAGTGGTGTCTGTCACAGTTTTCTCCTCCTTCGTGCCTTCTACCTCGTCCGTGGGGATCTCGCATCCTCTAAAAAAGTAGAAGATTGAGGATGACCCCACTAGTAATGGGGGGTAAAAGAGGAGCCCACCTTCTTCAAAAGGTGGTTCTCAATTAGTATGTGCCATCCTAGTGATGGAAGAAGTTTCAGCATCCCCTGAATTCATCACTACTCTCGAGTCACTTGGTGAGCCTAGCAGTGAATCTCGAGTACTGCCTCCCTTGTCCGTTGAGGTAACACATGGAACTCCTCTGAAGTGCATGTTTAACTATTTGGATGAGGTCCTAGACCTTTCATCAATCTTTATGAAGTTGCTGACCTTTTCTCCACAAGAACCTAGCAAAGAATACCTTGTGGAGCCTTTTTCCTTGGCTCTTGTTGTAAGGGGGTCAAAGGGTCCCCACCTTAACATTCTGCTCGTCTGCCTTCCCCACATAATGGAGTAGATTGGGAGGCCGATGAACTCTTGGTTGATGACTGTTAGGGGGCACCTCTTCTTTATTTGTAGTATAGAGTGTGTGTGTGTGTTTGTGTTCCCCATGCTTGCGTTATACGTTCCTGGATGACCCTTGTCACCCTTGTAGGTTCTTGGATATAGGAGTGATTATGTGTCATAAAACTTCCTCTATTTGTGGTATCATTCTTCCTTTTTTATTTGTATTGATTTTCAAAAATTGGGGATGATGCAAAGTTTTGAGGGCATTTAGGATTCCCTTCCATGTTGACCTAATTTTTTATTTTTATTTTATTTTCTCATACATTCTTCACATGGTCTAATATAGTAGGGGGTTGATGATAGTTCATTAATATATTATTATTATACTTATATATATTTATGAGCAACTTTGACCCAGAAATATAAGATTTCCCCTGTGTCCCTTGTTTGTGATGTTGTTGTTTTTCTTTACATTGTTTCTCTCTTGTCTTTTGTGCTTACTTTGTGATGTTGTGGTGCCTATGTGTTGTCCCTCATGTGTGCGACAATATTACCACAGTGACATATCGCTATATCCCGCAGGCCACAACATCACTTTTTCATTCTTTCTTTTCTCTCCATAGGATGCCACATGCCTCTACGTTCAACACACACCATCCTAAGGGGGGTCTATCATGTCAAATTTGATTTTCAAAAAATGCATTGGATGGCCAAACAAATATTTTCTCGAAAATATTTTCAAAACATTTTTTTTCAAAAATCACATTCTCAACAAGGACCCCTAGTGGAATGTGTTTCCTTCGTCATGGGTTTGTAAAGAAAGAACTTGAAAAACTTTCCTCCGATGAGGGATAAAATTTTCCTGCAGGAGAAGCCTCGACCTTCCCCTCATGAGGGGGCATTCTATTCCTTTTGAATTCCTTGATGAAGTGAACATATTTCGAAAGGATTCCTTGATGTTGAATTGATTTGTGAAAAAAATCTCTCTCACTTTCAAATAGTGCATCCCTTGAGTGGACCCCTTTTGAAGGGTTTCCGAGGGACCTCTTTGAAAGCTCTTCCTTCAATTTTTTGACTATCTATGTGACTTTCTACTTGTTTTCCTGTGTGGCTACTTTTTTTTTTCTAACATGTTTTATCTATGGATTAACATGTTGCTTTGTAGGTGTGTCTGTGAAGCTTCTTTCCAGTCTAACTTTGTGGAGTCCCCTTATATCGAGCTTCCTCCAGGAAAGAGTACCTAGGGGGTGCCTTCTTTGTAGGTCTGAGGGCCTCTGAAGTGCTTGCATCCTACGATATTTATCCATTGTTGGTCTGTAGGCCTTCAGTGTACTTTTTTCAACTTTGTAGTTCCAAGGAGCTATGGGGTTCTTTGTTCAAACCTCCTCAAGAGAGAGTACCTATGGAGTTATTTTCCTACCCTGTGATTTTGAGCTCGCCAGATTATGGTCTGCTTCCTCGATGATTTAGGTATACATTTCTAAACTCTTCGATCTACTTTACCAAACATTGGATGACACTCATGCTTGATGTGGGGGAAAAATGTATATGAGCGAATTTGCACCCCTTGTGTAAATTCCCCTTTTGCATCCCTCCACCTTAGAAAATCAAACCTGAATGTGAAATTTCACATCACCCATCTACCCCGCATCCACTTGGTGCTTGTATTTTGTGTCAGTGGGGGAATTGTTTTTAGGGACGCGAGTGTGACATGCGAATGTCTGTGCGGTGCACTTCCATCCCTGATAGATTCCTGCCTCTAGAGTTTGCAGGGATGTTACATTCACCATTGTGAATGAAGCGTAACACCTCTGTGTCGACCATTCGGCTTGAAAATAGCTCTTTCCTTCCTAATCTCTCTTCAAATGCCTAATTTTGACTATCACTTCATCTTCCTCACAATTCTATCCATTCACTTTATATCCTGAGTAATTCACACAATCACTTGAGCATTAATTAGCAACTTTTTTCTCCATCAACCTCACTTAGAATGTGTTGTGCTACCATAGAAGCTATGATTTTGGTGTCTTGCAAGACCTCCTTCATCATTGCTGCAGTTTTGTCAACTTTGCCAAGCTTGTAGTCTTGAATTCTCCCTTCATTGGCCTTGAGTGCCTTTGGGTGGAGGTGGTATTGCTTCACTATCCTTCTTTCATTGTGGTTTGATAGAGTAGCATTGTGTTTTTCATAGTGTTCAATACTCTTCTTTCTATTTCCTTTATCGTATTTTATATCTCGTGGCTTTCATGGCTGTCCATGGAGGTGGAAACCAAAGTAGGGGTTTGATTGAAACAAACCCCTATACAACCCAACATTTTCCTCTCTTGGATGTGTGTAGGTGTACATGTGTGTGGATCTTTTTTGGTGAGCTAGACTCTAAGTGAGTTAGATTTTGTCACCCTAGTTTTTATTATCTATTTTTTCATAATTATCATAGTTATTTCCCATACTTATCATTCTATTTGGTTTATTAAACCTCATTAAATAGACAATTAGTAGGATTTCTAGTGTTTTAAACTGTATTCTCCACTTTCTGGCCATACAGATTCCAATGCACCAAAGAGACGCCAGTGCATCGTGCTGTCATCCTTGACCCGCACTACCGTCCTCAGGCAGAGAGTTCTTTGAGGTGCAGTTTGGATTCCAGAAACCGGTTCATCTAGTCCCGTTTGAATATTTGAATTAGTAGAGTGACATAAGAATTGTAGAGTTCTCTTCATTCTCTATCCTTGAACTAAATACTTGCTTAGTTTGAGGTAATATAGGGCAGCCCTCCGCTCTTGGCTCTCCGCGACCTAGAGCCTTGGTGTGGTTGGTCCCCCTACCTTACAAAGGCAAAGTAAACTCATTATTCACTAGAGGATTTTGATTTTCTACTGCCATGTACATTAATGATACATGAATCTTAGTTCTAGCATCACCCCCAATACTTGACACAAGGAATGACATGTCTTGATGAAGTAGTCCTCAAATTGATCAATATCAAAGGGATCAACTTTATTTTGGGGAATTCTAGCCAAATTTCTATTAACTATCTTTAATTTGTGCCTAGGAAACTAGATAAATCTATAGCTATGCTCATCCTATTGATAATTGTGTGAATAAATCAAAATCTATAGTCTTATTTGTAGATAGGTTAAGAACAATTTTTTTTGAAATGGAGGACATTGTTAACCTACACCAATAATCCACCGTTTGCAGCCCTAATAACTCTAACATGTTCATCATAATTTTTGGCTATAGAATTGATAAAATCTACATTGAAAACATTAGGTACTAGCAATTTCCCTAAATCATATACTCAGACATTTGAAATTGGGACAAAAGAATCTCTCTTTTTATACTAATGACTAAACAAGCACCATCCCATAATAGGCATCTCAACATCCCTATGTTCTCTAGAATTATCCACCATGTTATTGGATGAAACACCTGCCCCTTGGTCACACATTTCCTTTCTTGATGATCCTAGTATTTTAACCATTAAATATTCATCGAGATGTATCTTTGATGCTGAGGATTGGCCCTTAGATTGACTTATTTTTTAAATTTTTTTAAACCTAGGGCTTAACAATTTCAACTAAGGTTTGGTTCTTGTTTATCCTTCCAATAATTATTCTTCTTTAAATTATAATTATGAAAACCTTATATTTTGGAGAGTCTAATTTTATGGACTAGTGCTCAAGAAAATGAAGTTACTTTTATATCACACAAAAAACCCTAGTTCATTGTTGAAGCTGCAAAATAACTAGAATTCACTCTCCAATTTTTATGTAATGTAGAATAACTTCTCTCAATGATCAAATGATAATATTTATTGAGAAAATGCTTCAAGATATTGGATTTCAAATAATCAATTCTACCATTACTACTCACTCGTGCGAACTAGGAGCATTTTACTATTTGTTCTTCAAGTTTGAAAATGAACCATTGATCTTCAAAACCGTGAGAAGAATTGGTGATCACCAATTGAATTTACCAATTTTGAAAAATATTAATTGGAAGTTGAAATGTTTTGAAAAAAATGATCCAATAAGGACACTCCATATTAGCTTACCTTTTTGTTTCATCTACACGAGCCTACAAAGTGGTGTAATTTTGAAAAGGTGAGATATGTCAACCATCATGGCATTGACAAGGCCACATATCATATTTTTATGAGACTACAACCTGTGTTGGGGCTTGCCTCATTGGAACCATAGACGTATGGAATCAAATGAAATAATGTTATTATTCACATTTTCATGAGTCCATAGATCCCACTTCCTTCCATGACTAAGAGCTCATGAAAGTGTGGAAACTAATAGAAACTTGACACCTATTGAAGAGTGGGAAAAATACATAGGTAATACATACAGATCACTTAAGCTATTTAGTTTTGCATATGTGGAAACATTTATAAGGGATTTCTAAGGATATTAGGGGTCAATAAACTAGTGAATGTGAAGGGGATCGAACACAACTTAAGAGATTGGTAACCTAGCCAACTAGTCAACATAAGATTATAACAAAAGAAATAGAGATGACAAGGTAAAGGGTTTCTTAAGACTAGGGTATTAAAATTAAAACCCTAGTAGACACGAAAACAACCCTAAATACAAAATACGCTACTAGTGATGACATATGGGTCATAAATATCATAGGAAGGAAGTGAATATCCTCAAGAGTGTCCCCAATATCTACAATGTGTGACTCAACAAATATATTTATAATGTTTGGTGATTAGTCATACCACAAAGCAAAAATTGAAATACTATAAACATCCTTTTGAAGTGAATTGATCTCTATAGATGTAAGAGGTGGAGGAGGTGGAATCTTAGCACAAGTCTCCTGAACCAAGTTGGATGATGTAAGTACACATAGGTTCAAGTGACCAAACTTCTCCTTAGATATCTGATCCACTATATAGATGCATGCGAGTGAAGACTAGTCAATGGTAGTGCAAGCTTATCTAAAGAAAAATGAGAGAAGGAACACAATCGAGATACATGATCTACTATCCCAACTACAAGAATCTCTCTATTGTGCATAACTTTGATAAGCACTAAATTAGGTGTGAACTCTACTATCTTATCTATCCTATTGTGTGCAATATGATAGATGAAAAAGATATTGGAATATAATGAAGAGACACAAATCACATCATGAAATAACCACCATCAACATCTATATATTCTTTCCAATTTTCACTCATATAAGTGTTATTTACCATAAAAATATGTGGTAATGTACAAGGATCATATAAAGGGAACACACTCGAGGATGAAGCCATGTGATGTGAGGCTCTTGAATCAAGAAGCCATTAGCTAGATTGAAAATTGGTGGATACAAAGAGAAAATTACATTTCATCTTGTCCACTCCACATGTCATGGTGGATAAACTTGATTGTGAAGGTTCTAAATTGGAAGAAGAGGATGAAGGAAACTAAATATTATTCTTCTATAGAAGATGCTTCAACTCATCAATCTACTTTGCATAACACAAAGTTCATCATGTCTTGTCTTTATACACTATGCACATTTGGGTCAATCCTTCTTAAATGAGCCCCCCTTAAAAGAGGAATAAGAATAAGAGGTATCATGTGAATTTAATTCATTGGATTTCTCATATTTCCTAGAATCCTTTTGTTTCTATTTCTTTCCTTTTCCATTTGAAGCCTTTGAATATCTAGTGCCTAGTGATGTAATAAGATCTTGTGATTTGAAAGACTTCAATGAGCCCATATTTACCAAATTTTCCTTCTCCTAAGTAAGTGATGTAGAAAAATAATCAAGTGAAGGCATAGGGAATCTGATACCGAGTGCATCTCTAGTGACATAAAAGGTAGAAACAAAAACTAAATAATCAAGATCAAGCTTGAAATGGATGGAAAGAATCAATCAAGTGTCAGGTCTTTTTGAATACCACACTATGTCAACTACAATATGAGAGACTTGAGTTTGGTGATAGTCCTAGATTTTATCAAAATCTCTAGGATTCAAATCGATAAGCTCATTCTCTAATTGAAATCATCTCAAAGTATTTTGCTTCCAAAATAAGGACTTAAATTGAGTCTAGATTTGATTGGGTGTGGTGGAATATTAAACATGAAAGAGAAGATTAGGAGACATAGAAATGCATAGTGTACCAGAATCCTCATCACACCCATTAAACCATTCTTTGCAGCTCCTGTAGGAAGTTTTGTACCCATGGTCACTCTGTATAACCTTAATTTTTTTAGATGTATTTCCATTTGATTTTTCCAACCATATTAGTTATATGGAGTGAGTGAAGAAATATGTATTGGATCCATGATAATTTGATAAAAAAATTATATAAATGAATTGATACAATAGTATATAACCCACAATGCAAGAAAAGTCCTCTTTGATCCCAAAAAATTGACCTATTTGCATATTTTACTAGAAAAGATCCAAAAAGGAAAATATGAGATCTAATTGAAATAAAAAATATATGGATAATTTTTTGGAAAAATGGTCTTGATATCTTAAAGAGGATTGAATCAAATTTTTGATGCCACAAGAATTGTGAAAATTCGATAATCCAGTCAAAATTTATGACCTCTTGAGTGAAAAATAACTTGATATGAATTTAGAGGCCTATAGAATTAATCAAGAGAACAATAAGGAAAATTCACCTACACCAATGTATTGAGATTGAAACCAAATTTTCAATGATATATGGGTTGCAAAAAATGGAGTTAGGAAGCCTAATTTATACCTAGTTTACCAAAAGTTGTCCAATTTGGCTTGTAAGAGAGTAAGGGACTCAAAAAAATAGCACTTGTTCTTATGGAAAATAGAGTGCTAGCACCTAGGACTTTGCTACTATCCCTTGGTCACCCTTGTGATCAGGGTGGGGGCATAAGGGGTTGAGTGAGTTGAGTTGAGCAGCATAAACTACGCGAAATCAATGGGATTTGGGTGGGTTGACAAAATATTCAGAGAATACTTCATCACCACAAACTTAGAAGGGCCACCACAAAAATTAAAACTTGCTGCCACATGTTGACATTACTTGGTATGCATGCCTAGGAATACATGGTTCAACTATTGATTATTTATATTTTCATCATCGTTTGGTATGGTCGTCAATAAATTGTTCAAGCCTACTAGAATTTAGTGTAGTTCTTGCACCTACACATGCTAGAAATTGTATGCATGTGTACAACCTATACATATAATATGGTGTACAGATCTATACACACATATAGAATTTTGTACCCTCAAAATATGTTCCCAAAAAAATTACTCTAAAAGTCAAAGTCTTGGATTTTCATGAAACAATAGTCAATTTTTAGGTTTTCGACTGCACTAATTACAATGGTGAGGTTGGTTTTGGTCCAAGATGCACCAAATTTTTTCTTGAGGATAGATGCCTCAAATTTTGAATAGGAGGCTATATATCTAGAGCTTTGATACCATGTTAGAGTTGGTGATTGAAACCCATAGCTCTCGAAAGTCACTTGTAGGAAATTATCCTATAAAAAATGAGAGATCAAAGCAAGATGTTGTGCTCAATAGCCTGATAAATTGTATTGATGCAATAACCTAAATAATTATTACAATGAAAGGTGAATGCTTATAAAAAAGGAAGCCGTAGACGAGGGTTTGATTAGATTGCTCAAGACACATTTCATCATCTAATGCAATGAGTCAACATACTGTAAATATAGCTCAATCTAATAATAAAAATATAATTCCTAAGTTTAACTTAAGTAATTAAAGTAAAAGGTGGCTAATAATTAATTAATTACCAATTGATGACCTATTTACTCGAACAAAAATATGATATTAAATTAACTTTATTTTTTATATTAAAGGAAAGATAACTTAGGTGCCAAGCTTGACAGGAGTTGACCAACATTGGCAAGGGAATAAAATGAACTTTAAGTTCTTTTCATGTAAGCTAAATCTTCCAACAAGGAAATGATCAATTAGTGGCCTTTGGACACAACCAAAAACATTGATGTTATTCTTGAACCAATAATTTTCGCTTTGAAATGGACCAATGATGATATCAGCGACAACAATCTTACCAATAATCTCGTCCATATGCCTTTGACATCAATGACAATATTTCCAATAAATCAATCACCCCCAATTCTCATGCTTTCTCTTAGGAATCACACTTTTATTCCATTTTATGGAGAGAGCATTAAATCTTGCCCACCATGATGATATTCCTATGACAGTCCTCAAAAGTATTCCTTTCTTTATTAGAGAAGACTTAACTACTCCCATAAAACATATTGAATATGTTGCAAATATTTGTTTAATGAATCATATTACCCAAGATAATGTTACTTTTATAATGTTGGCCAGTGATAACTTTAAGAAATCCTCCTCAAATGAATATATAAATTCCTGGTGAATCTTTCATTTTTTGAGGAAAGAAATTTAATTTTTATTGGCGAAATTTTCCTTTTTTTCGAAAAAAAATATTAGTTTTATTGGTGATTTTTTTACATCACTAAAAAATTGTGGAAAATTTTGGCGAATCTTGAAAAATAATAGGAAAATGCATTAATTATGATGGCGAATTTATCCAATCTAAAAATAATTTTCATGGAAAATTAGGGGCCCAAGGGTGGAAATTATTGATGAGTTGAAGGGGTAGACTATAATATTTACTTTCTACCATTGTTTTATAATATAATATAATGGGCCTCATTATATTCTACAAGGTAAAATGTGACCATGATCTATAATTCTCATGGGGGCTCAAACCTGCTTTTAGATTATTGGTCTAACAACCCTTGTTGTACACTATAAGTTGAAATTTACCCACAATCTATAATGCTCGTGATACCCAGAATTGTGGGCCCCATGAGCATTACAGATCATGTGTACATTTTACCTCATGGAATACAACAAGGGCCATTACATTACATTTAAATCAATGATGGAAACTAAAGATTAGAAATATGGTCCTAAAGCAACTAATAGTTATGATATACTATTGGCAAATTAATATAGATTTCTCCAATAATTTATAAAATTAAGGCGAATCTGATCTAATCATGTATCGAATATTGTGGCGAATTTTTGATTTAAATTTTTTAATAAAATAAATTATTTGGCGATTTCAATAAGACTATAATAAAATTTTGTAAAAATGTGGCGATTCAAGTCACATTGTAGCTCGAACTATTAGCCAATTTTGGATTCTCAAATTTCAACTATTAGCCAATTGGCGAATATTAGCCACTAAAAAAATCACTGTTGTTGGCTAGTTCATTTAAGGTAAATCTCTATAGTGGTCCAAGAGTTCAGGGCTGAATTTGATCTGTACTTGGGATCAACTTGGAGAAGTCGTGTGTAAATCGTTTAAAGACAAATCAAACTATTTAGCCTTGATGAAAAAATTGACAACTATCAAAAGAACTTACCACATGAAAATATGAAAAATTTTAATTTTAGATTTCAAAGAACATGGGATTGGATCTCAAAATTTGTAAGACCTTCTCTTGAATATGATTTTTTGTATTATCTTAGAGCATTGAATAATGATATTTCAATCTATGGGTAGAATAATAGTTCCCAATGCTTATGATATAGCAATCAAGACTAATAATAGTTACATATAGGTTGGAAAAATTACACCAAGACCTCCTATGCCTATATTATAGAAAAAATCCCCATGCCATCTTCAATACCTACAATAACACCTATACCAATGCCATTTGATCAACCATCAACCCATGGACAACAACTTTAAAGATGAGGGTAGGATATTATTTCCCAACTTGTTTCAAGATGCATATGCATGTGTTAAGAAATGTAATAAGTGTGTCTTATTCATAGTTAAGAAAAGTAAGCAACCATCCCTCTCCATCCCATTTAGGTTGAACAACCCTTGATGAAGTGGGATTTAGATTTTATAGGGATAATTAATCCACCTTCAAGTGTAGGTCATAAATGGGTATTAACAACTACTAATTAATTTTAAGGTAGAAAAAGTAATAGCACTCAAGGAAGAAAATGAGACTTCAGTTTTGGACTTCTATGAAGATATTGTCACTAGGTTTGGAGTTCCCTACTCCTATCATCTCTGATAATGTGATGGATTTTGTTAGCACTAGGATAAGTGAGTGGGTAGTCAAGCATTAAATTCATTTGAGAGCATATTCCAGCTAATACCCCCAATTGAATGGATTAGTATAATCCACCAATAATTTTTTTTTTTGGATTATCAAAAGAACTATGGAAGAGAAACAAAGGTTATTGAATACAAAGTAAGGAAACATTACATGGGTTGATAGGATTAATCCAAAAAAATATAATGATAACTCACCTTATATGCTTGTATATGGTAGAGAATCAAGGCTACCTATATTATTTTAATTACTATATCTGGAACTCATTAACCAAATGGAAATGATGGAAGAATTTGCAATGGGAATTGGGTTTGCAAATTTGATGGAGTTGGAAGAAATTAGAGACCAAGAAATGTATACAATGGAGCTTCATCAAGCCCAAATAAAAAGATCATTTGACAAGAAATAAAATCCTATAATTTTTAAGGAGACCTTGTTCTCAAGTGGGATGAGGTGAAGACTAAACCTAGAAGGAATACTGAGTTCAACTCCATGTGGAGTGGACCATACATGATTTCTAGCCGCAAATAATACAATTCCTTTCAACTATCTAAGTTAGATGGTGAAGAACTACCTATCCTAGTTAATGGGATATATCTCAATCATTACAATTGAAATGATTCATTCTTATACATATTAGGATAGGTTTGTGATGTTGAATAAGTGTTGTTGCAGATTGTTGTAGTTATTGTTTCCTCTAAGTGTTGATGTAGTTTTTTCGATTAGGGTATTTCTTTTAGTTGTCCTTAAGTGATTGTTTTATTTTATTTTTGTCATTGTTTGTTGTTGTGTCTCTTGTTTTGTTGTATTTTTTCTTTCAAAGTATCTTAGGTCTTCTATGAATATATACCCAATGGATTATTTAGGCTACTAGTTAATTTTTATCATGCAAACATCTCATAGAGGTTTCTAAAATATTGACACCTCGTGCCCCCTTGACATCTTCCCACTGATTATAATTGATTTGAGAGAATTATGTGGGTTGTTTATGTTAATTTGTGCTTTTGGGTTGTGATATTTATCTCCCATGTCCTTAGTCAATTACTCAAATTCAATATTCTACTATATCACCTCATTCGAAAACTTTAGGTTCACTTTTATGTTTAGTTTTATACCTTTTCTTTGTTGCAATGAGTAAAGTTAGATTTAGGTGTTACACTCGGAGAATCAACCCTCTTTAGAGATTCACTCCAAGTTTAGGTCAATCACAACCTAGGAGTGTTTCCATTTTTCAGTTGGAAAGAGAGTCAACACAGTAATCTCTAAATGATGCATTATATTATAATAATTCCCTTTCTCTATTCCTCATCGACATATACTTTCATTTGAAATATCAAGTATTAGCATAGTGTATTTAGATTATTCTACATTTTATCTATTGTATTTTTTATTTTAAAAAAATCATATCTTTATTTTCAATATTGTTTAAATGTCATGCTAAAATGGGGGTTTGGCTAATGCAAACCCCTCAAATAGGCAACCAAAAGAGTTTTCCCTTCATTTATTACACTGAGAGGCATTCTATCAGTCGCATAATGGATCAAAAGACCCGAGTACATAAAAAAGAAAGGTAAACCATTATATTCGAAGAAAAACATTCATCACCACGTCACCTTCCATCCTGAGTAGTGGGAAGCAGCTGCCATGCATATGACCGTAACCGATGGGAGTGGAAGGGTCTGACGATGGGATTGGAAAAGACACCATGGAAGAAATTATAAAGAAGAAAAAATCTAGAGCATTTGTAGATGAAAATTCACTTTCTGTTGAAGCTATGTTAATGAAGTTCCAAGAGAAACCAGTTTTGCTCCTTTTTACTAAGCTTTCACCAAAAAACAGATGCTTGGTTAGATTCTTCTGATTGCATTATATTATCATGTTTCTCAACATGTTTGGACTTGCCCATCCTCATTCCTTCTCATGCGCAGAAATGGATACTTGTTCCATCTACAGATTTGTTATCTCACTCTTGAGGCCTCTCGTTGTCATCTTGAATGGTTGAATCGAGAGTCCATCTGAGGCATAGGAAATTCTACTTGATCACAGCTTCAATGTGCCTTTGTCTTCATGTTTTTTCGTTGATGCTTGCATGATTGATCTTAAATAATGAAAGATGTTTTTTATTGTACTGTAAATATCTACTACACTAATGATCGTTGATGGGTTTCATGGCTTTCAGAGGCTTGTCAAAGTGGGTCATTCATACTGAGTAACGATTCGCCTTGCTGTGGTATTCAAGTGTAGAAATTGCTTTGAAATGGGTGATCCACAGGGGCTTGTCAAGCAGACAGTTCGTGACGACCATACTTCCTTCAAAGTAGAAAATCCCCGAGTGGCTATCAACATAGACTACCTGAAAAGCAAAGGCGAGTACATAGCAAACATTGCATAAGGTGGGAATTTTTTTTCTCTATTTTTGTCTAATCCATCTCTTCAATGAACTCGTAGTTTTGCGTTCACTCATGTTAGGCGGGTGAGCTGAATTCGATTCCCAACAACGATGTTATTTTGTTTTTATAATTATGGCGAGGTCATTAGAACATAACTGATATTTTAATTGGAATTATAATCATAACACTAATTAATTAAATTCAAGAAGGAAGTTTTTAAAATGATGTGTCAAAATATGAGTAGAATTTTTTAACGAGTAAAGGATGGCAGAATCTGGCGTGAGAATGGTGGGCATGGTTCATGAGCGTTTAAATAAAATGTTTAGTAATGGTTCAAAGCTAGATGTATTCACTTATAGTTCTTTAATATATTGTCTATGCAAAAAGTTTAAGTGGAAAAGGCTAGATTATTATTGGAAGAGATGGCAACAACTGCAAGAGAAGCCGATATAATCATGCAACCAACAAAACAATAGGAAACTCAGCTTAATAAGCATACCTTTCAAATTTTCATTTTGAATCACATAAGCTTCCCCCTCAGTGCTCTACATGGCAATGTTGCAAAGCCAGGACTTTAAAAATCTTAGCTGATATATCTTCATGAAAATTGCAAAATTTCATTCTAAAGACTGATTTGAGATTTTATAATTTCTCAAAATCTGTGGAAATTATATTGCCAACTATAAATATGAAATTATATTGCTGATGAGGGTGCAACCCGAGACACATAAAATCACACAGAAAACAAAAGATTCTTATTATTTTCAAAATATGAAATTCTTACATACAGAGGATCTCAAATCCTCGAGTTCTGCAATACATGCAAACTACAGAAAGTTACAGAAATTCTCCTTTTCGCAACATGCGATATTCTTTCCCCAAAAACTACTCAAACAAATCATCAACCAGCCCATAAATAGCCCCTTTCCCCGTTTGGAGCCAAAAACAACATTCTAATTATGCACCAACTTCTGGAAGCCCTAACTCAAGATCTAACCATCGGATCTTCAATTATAATACCTTTTCGGAAAGTTCTTGCGAAAATGAAATGGTAAAAAATGGGGCCCAATGGCTAACCACTTTTGTTTTCCGCCAATTTTCGGGCCCATCCGGAGCCTTTAAGTCCCTCAAAATTAGCTCTGAAGATTTTGGAGGGCAAAAAGCAGAAACCGAAACTTGAATAACTTTTGAACCGGGAATGATCTTAGCCTGATTCTTTCACCAAAGTGTTTATTATTCTGTCCTGAAGCTTCTCTTAAATTTCAGTTTTCTCACGCCTTCAAATTCATACTTGCTAAAAATAGCAGTTGAGCAGAAAAAGAAAAACAGTTCTGAAAGTCGGGAGTTCTTCGACGAAAAGGGTATCCAGAAATGCAAAAACATCTACAAAAATCTAAATGAAAGTAAATATATTTTTGGGTGATGTAGGATTGCCCTTACACCATTGGATGCTCCTGCATCAATTGCCAATTATAAATATGACACACTAACAAAACACACACCAATGTTGCATTGGGATCGCTTTCCCTACACATATAGTGGAAAAAAACTATAATGAGCATCTATGTTTCCAACTCTATCTCCATCATTGAGGGATAAAAAGAGTTTTATATAAGGGGCTCAGAACGGTAGAACTAAAATTGACATAAAGAATTTATGAAGTATTGAGAATTAGGTTCAGATAAATTGGAGTTCTTAACTGACACCTAGAAAACATCCTTACTCAATGGAAAAGGTTACATTGTTATTGGAAGAGATGGTAAAACCTGCAAGAGAAGCGGTTATGATCACGTGACCAACAAAACAACAGGAAATTTACAATGCCCAACTAAATAGGGATAGGGAAGAAACACCAAGTTGAGTAAAGTAGGGGAGAGGATCCATAGTTGTGCACCCTAACTTTGCGCTTCTAATTATCCTCCGTGGAAATTTCAAATCACTCCCAATTTTTTACACCACCTTACTTGGCAAGTCCCCTGCTTATAAATTTTGTTTTAGGGTCAATCATCAAATATGATGCCACATTAGCATGCTTTTTTTCAAGATGTCCAAAAAGGCCCCAAAAAAAAGTGCTACCAATACTTGTGCATTCACAACATGGGTAGTTGAGCGCTGATGTGGCATCACATGATTGGTTGCTTTTTAGATCAAAGGAATACATTTTGTTTAAGCTAGGGTAGTCATGTCACAACTATTGGGCATTATATATAAACAACTACTATCACAACTATTGGGCGTTAAATATAAACAACTACTATCACAACTATTGAAACATGCTCAACTATTGGGTCCTCTCCCCTACAAAGGCTTACAAAAAAATGAGCTGAAATCTACATAAACACTTTTCTCAAATATATAGGCAATCTTACGACTTCTGAGCTCCCTTCTCAGTTTATTTCCGTACAATTTTATAGTTAAATTTTCAATCATTTATATAATATTGTCAACCATTTAAATATTGGTCAAACAAAATTTCTATCATTTCTATAATAGTGTGAATCATTTATCTCAAATATATAGGAAATCTTATGGCTTCAGAGCTCACTTCTCAGTTTATTTCCATACAGTTTTATAGTTAAAATTTCAATAATTTATATAATACTTTGAACCATTTAAATATTGGTAAAAAAAAAATTTCAATCATTTATGTAATATTGTGAACCATTTATTTGACCAAAATTTAAATTTTATATATTCTAAAAGAATTATACACTATTTCTGATTCAAATACATATTTTTAAATATTTAAATTCTCAAACATTTATATTTGATTGTGCATTTTAAATTAACACTTGTTTGGTTGAAGATGTGATTCAAAATATCACATTATTATTATTATTTTTAGTTTGTTCATGTTTAAAAAATGAAAATTCTTTGTCTTTCAAAAATTAGATGATTAAAAATATTAAGTTCTTTTCTATCATACAAATGTGCAATGACATTATTTTTACAAACTTTTATTATTTTTTAATAGGAATCAAAATTATATGAGCAAGTATGTCAATCTTTTCATTGACAACTTCCACTATGGAAAAAAATAAGCAACCCAAATTATACAAACATTTGCATGGGTATATATACTTACGAAACACATAAGAGAGGGATTGGTTACAACACAATCTTAGTACAAGCATGAATGTCCTAATTCAACACCATATTTATCTCAAAACTACGCTAAAAATTGTTCACTTAATAAACACTAAAAGTAATTCAAGGTTCAAGCCCAAGGAAGGTCAACATGGGATTAAGGGTTATACTTATGATTGAATAAAAAACAACTTGGGCCAATGCATGAGAGAGTGGAAGTTCCTTCTTCTTAGGGATCTATAAAGATAAGGGGGTATTTCCTAAGGTTTTAAGGCCAATTATAGATAAATTAGGGTTAGCATGAAGGTTAGTGTTAGGGTTAGTATAAAGCTTATGATTAAAATTAGGGTTAGCAATAGAGTTAAAATTAGAGTTAGAATTATAATTAGGTTTAGGATCAGAATTAGAGTTATGATCAGTTTTAGGGTTACCAATAGAATTATATATAATTTTATGGTACTAGGCTTAGGTTTAGGATTTGCAGTAGAGTTAGAATTAATGCTAAGGTTAGATTATAGTTAGGAATGAGGTGAGGGTTCTAGTGATGATTACAATTATTGTTAGAATAGAAATAAATTTGACACTAAATTTAGAAATAGGGGTTTTAATGTTAGGTTTAGAAAGTGTTGGAATTAGGGATATAGCTAGGGTTAAGATAAAATTTCAAGTGTTAAAATAGTATTGCACTTAGATTTAGGATTAGGGTTAGGGTTAGAGTTAGAATTAGAGTTATCTTTATAATTAGCTTAGGGTTAGAATTAGGGTTAGGGTTAGAGTTAAATTAGAGTTAGGGTTCTAAAATAAAGTTTGGCATTAGGGTTAGGATTCAATTAGGATTTGGGATATGGTTTGGGTTCAATTAGGGTTAGATTTTAATAAGGGTTAAATTTCAATAAGTTTAGGGTTAGGGTTAGGGATCCAAGATAAATCTTATGGTTAGGGTTGGTGTTAGGGTTCACATCTAATTAGGGTTAGAGTTAGAGTTTTATTTCTCTTAAGGTTAAGGTTTAATTATAATTATTGTTAGGGTTTAAATATTCAATTAGGGATAGGGTTCAACTAGGGTTGTGATTAGGATTCAACTATAGTGAGGGTTAAATTAGGGTTTGGGTTAAGGTTTAATATATAGTTATAATTAAGGTCTCCATTAGAATTAGGATTATGAATAGGGTTATAATTAGGTTTAAATTTAGATTTAGCTTTATAAGTAAGATAATGGTTAGGAATATAATTATAGTTGAGGTTGTAATTAAACCCCAACCCTAATCATAATTCTAAAATAAATACTAATACTAATTATAACCCTAAACCTAACTCTAACTCTAACCCTAACTCTAACACTCATAGTAATTCTAACTTGAACCCTAATTATAATTCTATCTCTAACCTTAATACTAGACCTAATTCTAAAACTAATAATAATTCCATTTGCAACCCTAAACCTAACCCTGACACTAACACTATTTTAACCCACCATAATTCTATAATTAACACCAATTCTAATTGCAACCCTAACCCTAACCTAAATCTAACTCTAACCCTAACCCTAACCCTAACTTTAACTCTAACCCTAACCTTAACACTCATAATAATACTAATACTAACCCTAACACTCACAATAACACTAACCCTAAAACTAATAATAACACTAATCATAACACTCATAACAACCACTAACCCTAACCATGACACTAACACTATTTTTAACCCACCATACTTCTATAATTAACATCAATTCTAATTGCAATCCTAACCCTAACCTAACCTAATTCTAACTCTAACCCTAATTATAGCCCTAATCTTGATCCTAATCTTGATCCTAACCCTAATACTAACCCTAACCCTAAACCTAATACTAACCCTAACCCTAACCCTAATAATAACCCTAACCTTGACCCTAATACTAACCCTAACCCTTACCCTAATTATATCTCTAACACTAATCCTAACCCTAACGTTCACCCTAACTCTAATTGTAACCTTGATGCCAATGGTAACCCTAATTCAAACCATAATCGTAACATACAAAAATATAACAATCATAACCTTAACCATAACTATAACCCTTATGTTGATTCTATTAATTTTTTTAACCCTAATCCTTATTCCATCTCTAACCCTAAGACTAAACCTAACCCTAACCATATAGCTAACCCTAATTGTATCTCTAACCCTAACCCTAACCCTAATATTAACCCTAACCCTAATCTTAATCCTAGCCTTAATCCTAATTCTATCTCTAACCCTAGTCATAACCCTAATCTTGATCCTAATCTTAATCCTAACCCTAATACTTACCCTAATTCTATCTCTAACCCTAATCCTAACATCCACCCTACCCTTGATCCTAATTCTATCTCTAACCCTAAACCTAATGCTAATGATAACCCTAACCCTAAAATCTAAGCATAACCCTAATGCCAATACTAATGTTAACCTCAACCTTAACCCTAATTCTATCTCTAACCCTAACCTTGATTTTAACCATACATTTCATCTGAAATTTTCTATGTCTAAATGTAACTGTAACCCTAATTGTGATAATAACCTCAATCCAAATTCTAATTCTATCTCTAGTTCTAATCATAGGTTTAACCTAAACATTATCCTAAACTTAACCCTAATCCTAACACTAATAATAACTCCAACCCTAATACCAATTTTATCTCTAAACCTAACACTAACCCTATTCTGAATAATAAAATTATCTCCACCCTTAACCCTTATTTTTTGTCTAACCCTAATGTTAATCCTAATAATAATAGTAACCCTAATCCTAGCCCAAACCTTATCCCAAATGTTAATCCCAAACACAATCTCGAACCCCTCTCCTAACCCTAACCCTAGCAATAATAATTTTGTCATCCATGTCCCGCTGTGAATGCTACTAGCTTATATATATTATTTTAATAATATATAAAATATGCCGAGAGATATCCTTCTCAAGGAGTCTATTTTATAATGAATTAGTCACATAGAAGTGCAATAGACATCTCAAGAAGGATATCTCTTGGCGTATTTTATATATATTATTAAAATAATATATATAAGCTAGTTCATGTATTGATATACATAGAGGAAGAACATAATTTTTTGTTGTTACCTTTTCATCTCTCTATGATTATTTATATTTTCATTATTTTAATATTTTGTAATTAGTTCTTTAGTTAATTAGCAAGCCCCTCAAATAAGCAACCAAAACATTTTTCCCTTCATATATTTATGTATAGATATATATAGAGGAAGACCATATTTTTTTGTTATCTTTTCATCTCTCTATGATTATTTATATTTTCATTATTTTAATATTTTGTAATTAGTTCTTAGTTAATTTTTGTTTAAATATTTTGTATACATTGTAAACTAGTTATTTTTGTTTTGTGTCACACATCTAGGTAGGATGATAGCATGACATGAGGATGTCAACATGTGCGCTAGCATCTAAGGAAAAGGATTTCAAATAGCTACAAAAGGTTCCTTGAGATTAATATTTTTCATTTTTGTAAGAATTAGATTGTAATTTTTATCTTGTAGAGATATATTTATAATAGCTCTTTATAATTGAGTATTGTACATTGCAATTGAATATTTATTATTGTAATTTATACTTTTTAATTATAAATGATTATAAAGAGGATAATCTAAACAATCTTTATAATTGTCGATTCATCCCAATGTGATGTGTGTAAATCTATCTAAAAAAGAATTAAGTTATTTTTTGTTATATTAATTTCTATAGCTTACAAAGATAAATAATTAAGGTAAATAAAGTTATTATGAATGTAAAGAAATCTTCAATAAGCTACTGAAATTTAACAAAAGAAAAATTAATAAGAATTTAGAATAAATGACTTAAATTTTATTTGTATTTCTGAGAACTCAAATTCTCTTCAAGAAATTTATATACAATATCTATGAAGAAATTTTCTAATGGAAAGAAAAGTATAAGAGGAATAAACATGGAGGAAGAAATAAGTTAAAAGCTATAAGAAGAAGAATAAAGATCATTTGTTTACAAAGTGAACTCCTTATATAACTTTACAATTGCAACTCCTTGAAAAACATAAATTAAAAATAAATTTTATTGTTTTTCTTAAATAAAATAAAGTTACTTTTGATTTATTGTAAAATATATAATTATAAAAAATAGTTTTAATTTATTATAAAATATCTTGTAAAAATAAAGTTACTTTTGACTTATTGTAAAATATATTATAAAAATTCACTTTACAAATAAAAGATAAAATGTTATAAAATTCCATTGAGGAATATCTTTATTGTGTTTTTGGTTTTGTCTACCAACCACACCATTTGTTAAAATATTCAAGACTACGAAAGAATTTCTTTGGCCTTGTAATTTTTGGAGCTATTTCTTTTCCATTTGGTATAGTAGTGCTATTGAGGCACATTTCCCATGTCAACTAAGCCTCATTGATGTATTTTATCCTTTTATGAACATCAAAGATATTTATCAGAAAGTAATCAAGGTGGCATACATTTTGCTTAACTTTTCCATAGTTTTTTCATCAATATTTTTTTTTTTAATAACTCTTTTGAAAGCATTTCCTTGAATTTTTTCTTCATAGTAGAGACATGAAAAAAGTTTGTTTCATCTTTGTTTAAGCATATTAACATCAATAGATAAGAAATTAGCTCAAATGACCATTAAATTGAGTCAAATACCTTTGGTTAATCTCTTAAAATCTTCCATGGATTGCTTCAAAGATAATGAATTTGTACTATATTTCTTTATATTAGTTAAACATAGAATTTTCATCGAGTTTATTATCAATTTGTTTCATAATTACAATATTTACATCCATCTTCGACATTTCTTGTAAATATCTAATTACTAGTTGAAAATTTGCACCCTGCTTGCTAACAGTTTGAGGTTCAACTTAAATATTTATTTATACAACTTCATGGCCTTGTCAATATAAAGAAGACCATTTAGAGTTATTCTCTAAACCTAAGATTTAGTTGTTTTACTATAATCTTGATATTTTCTAATTTTCTTTATGATGCTAGAACGTATTCCTCTTGATGATGCACTAGAAGAAGCTAATGGGAAAGCATAAAGGGGCTGAGAATAGGTTTCAATGATGAGCTTAATGTATAAATTTAATAATATTACCTAATTTTTGAGATAATCCCTTTTTCTTTCTCCTTTTTAATTCTTTCTACCAATTTGGTAACATACACCTAGAAGTTATGAATATAACCTTCATGCATAGATGGGCCAAGGTCTAGTCGAGTGATATTATGATTTTCCTTAATCACTTATTTTCCATTCTTATAACTTTTACGATATATAATCTCCACATATTGGTTTATATAGGAATCTACCATTAACCTAGATGTAGTATGAGCCTTATTAGGTTGAGGTAACATTTATAACAACTTTGGTACTAGATCAAAGCTAGGATCAACACTTTTCTTGTGTGTTTTCTTTTCTAAGATACAAAGAATTTGAGTCATAGAGATGGGGATGCCATCAATTATGATTTGAGTGCTATGGGGGGAGGAATATTCTGAGACTAAATCAACATTGGTGTTTCTTAGTGGAGGTAAAGGTGAATGGGGAGGAGATGAATGAGGAGATGGTAAGGGAATAAGGGATGAAAGTAACACATGGTTTTTCATTAGTATGATCTTGAGAGATTCCTCCACCTCTTTGAGTATGTGGTATTTTTACTTCAAATTTATTCTTCAGCTCCTAGCTTCCTCCTTCACATGTATTTTTAAATTAATACCCTTCTTTGGGTCTTCATCACCACTCCGTTTTAACTATGGTATAATTTAACCTAGTAGAATATATTGCTATGATAGATGGATCGGACAAGGAACCAACTAGTTTCTTCTATATTGTACTATTATCCTTTGTAGGTGGTATAATGGTAGCATCTTTGGTGACCTTTGATTTTAACTATTTTTTTTTGCAACATAAATAATTTTCTTCTTTAATATTATCCATTTATTTATTAGACGAATTGATGAGTGTGAGTGGTTGCATTTGGATTATAGAGATATACAATTGGTCCAATATATCAATGTAATTATTTTATACATCATACATATCCCAATATAAATTGAAGGCTTTCATTTGATCAATTTTAGCCTCATCCATTCTCTTCTTCTTACTTCATAATTATTTGAAGAGACCTCCCAATAATCCCCCAAATGAGGATTGTGATTATATGTTGGCTTGAGATGTAGGTTACCTTTGACAAATATTTCTCAAATTTTTATGCATTAGTAGAAGATTTACAAGTATAGTGGCTTAGTTTTAGGGATAAGGGCTACCATACTAGCTTGTTTTCTTTCATTTCTTAATTACTAAACCCATCTATGTACATAGCTCAATGAGAATGATGTAATCATTGACATAGAGGAGTAGATTTTAGGGAAATTATTTGAAACCACCTATTCTAAAGTATAAAAACCTTGAATACTAAATGTAATAGCTACCATATTGGGTTATCAAGGTTTCTACCTAAGGAGAAATTATAAACCTAAAATATTCATCAAATTCTCTCAAAATTAGTATTGTTAAATCATCCTTAAATCTTTTGAAATCCTTGTTGTTGATCTCAAGTTGGAGCTATGGGCATAAGTCATAAATTTACATGTTATTATCATAAACTCCTAATATTGGAGGAAATTCCATTCCTTTATACTCTTGATGAAATATAAGAGATATGGAGAATTAAAAGTATTGATTTGTTTTGAAGTTTATCGATTGATAATATGGATTATCATTTATCAAGTTACCCTAATCAACATACTAAGAATCATAACCTATGATAGTGAAAAATTAACACATCCAATATTCAAAAGTGTATATTTATTTGTTCCCCATTACCTTATTCAACAAGGTAATAATTTTAGAGATATATTCTTTAAAATGTGACATTTGAAAATTCTTCAATTTTTGAGATTTACTTGTCTTTGCATCTTCAATTAGTGTTTGGTAATGTTGAGAAAATAGGTATATTTGTTATCATTAAAGAATAAATTACCCTTTTCAAAACTCATCTCTTTGTGGTAAGCTTAGAGTAATATTGTGATGTAGACCTTTTTGTTTGGATACTAACCTATCATCAATTGCTCTCACTTCTATGGTTTTTTACATAGCAAAGGAACATATATGTACATTGAAAAATAGTTTGGAAACTACTTACATGAGATAGACTACTTAAGAAAGTTTTATTTTATACTCTAGGATCTTGTTGCATTCAATCCCATAAATCTTCTAAATCAATGTGCCTTAGCTTACTATCTCCCAACTTTGATAATAAATTATGGATAATTTATGTATGTTAATGTCCTTCATATTCATGCTCCATTTTGTGATATTTGAACATAACTAAATGAGGTGGGTTAGGGTTTCAAATAGGTCTTTATAAGCAAAAAGAAAAGGGATTTTATTTGGGAATGGGTAGTGGCTATGGTGAATTTAGTTTATTAAAATGTAGGTTTAAAAGTTAGAGAATTCAAAAATTTAGTAGCAGGTGTTGGTAAGTGTTTCAATAAGATAATTGATACTCAATGTACTTCAAATATGGGTTACACTTTTCCTACCTCTTACCATGAAGAAAAAATAATGGAGGAATGATAGGGAATTGATAGTAGAAATAGGTCATGCAATAAAAAACCTTTATTTGAATCTATGATTTTGATAGCTAAGTCCATAATTATTTTTAACAACTTCAAATCAACATTTTTGAGCTACACCTAACTGTGAATAGGGAACTTGGGATAATATTGATCAAATGAACTCAATAAAATAGGAAATAAATTCAAAACCCTAATTCAAGTGGTCAACAAGTTCTAATCTCAATGGTGTGTGTGTAATATTCAAATAAAAGCAATTAAAGAGAATGTAAATTAAATCAAATCTAATCTACTTTACCTCAAACGAAAATGCCTAACCTTACTCCATTGTAAAGTATATGATTATAATTTTTAGTATGATATGTGGATTTCTCATAAACCTAGCATAACCTTATTAAGAATAAGTGAGATGAAATTGAGTATAGTTTGGCTACCAATTTGAGGAGATATTGAATGATTATAAAATGGATGTTTGATAGGTTTTCGGGATATTTGATCAATGGTGTGAGATGTGAAATGAAATTGACAGATGAGGATTGATAAAAGATTAAGATGATCATGAATAGGCTAAATGAAGAGATGAAGTGGAGTGAGTGAGAGTGAACTAGGGTTGAAGTTCAGTCAACTCACTAAATTTAGCAATGATCACTAAATTTAAAGGAGTTCACTAAATTTAGGTTTTGAAACAATAAAGATAGAAAATGATATACTTAGTAAATAAATAAAATGATGAATTTTTTAGAGGAATGCACAAACTAAATAGATTATATAATTTTGGAGGAATAATTAGTGAATTAAATTTTTTAAAACATTTTTAATTATAGAAAATGAGAGGAATGCATGGTTTAATTAAATAATTAAAAAATATTTAATTAATGAGAGAAGAATAATTAGAAATTAATATAACAATTAAAAATTTATTTAATTAAAGTAGATGAGGTAAAATGATTAATTAATTAAATAATTTAAAAAATACTTAATTAAGGGTGATGAATGGAAATGATGAAATAATTAATAATTGAAATGATTTAATTAATGTGGTAAATGGATTAGTTTTATCAAATAATTATTATGTAATTAATAGTGATGAAATGGGTGATGAGTGATGATGATGGGAAATAAAGAATTAAAAGAATGTGTTAAATTTTTTAGGAATCTACATTTTACCCCTCTTTGGGATAATGTACCATGTTATGTTGTTCTAAAGGCATTTTGTTGATTTGGAAAAAATGGTGATAAGGTACCCCATTGTGCCCTAGCGGATGAAGGAATGATGGTTGGATGGTAGGTTTCCTCCTCGAGAGGTCGGCCAATTTTTTTGGGTCAAGGTCATGATAGGTAAATGTGGTAGGCTCAGTAAAGATGAGGATGAAAATCAGGCTTAGGTTGGTGAAAATATTGATCAAGAAAGGTCAGGTGTGATGAAAATGGGATGAAGGTGGGTGGGATGGGGGAAACTAGGGTTTGGTTGTCTATTTATAAGCCCCAAGGTGTCATTTTCAACTCATTTGCATACTTTGAGTTTAGAGATTTGGAGATCCCCTAGAGAGATTTTAGCAAAAAGCTAATGCAAATATTGTTGGAGTTCCACATGTTGTTCACCATGGAGATTGAGTTTGATAGTACCCGAGGCTAGAACTACCTCAGATACTATGTTTCTAGCCCTTAGGTCTTTAGTCATCAATTTGCGTGCATTAATTATTAAGTGAACTTAGGATTGTAAAAACATTGTTTCATGAAGTGACACATCTAAAAATCAACGCAACACTTTTGATACTTGATGCAATGCATTTGATAGTGTTAGATCACATTTACAAAAGTGTGATTCCTTTTATTTTTTGGGTTTGAAATATATGTGGATAATTCAATGCATTTGAAAAATGGCTCACATTTGATTTGGGTAAAGTGACGCCTTTAAAAAAGTCTCGCATATGATTTTGAAATTTGATGTGTTTGATTTTTTAGGTTGCAAATGAATGTGTAAAATCAAATTTTTGACTGTAAGATTGTATTTGAAATAGAGGCTAGTGAATTTAATAATTTTTTGACAAATTGACATTGTGGGCACTATGTTTTCAAGTTACCTTAGATCTGATTATGTTGAGGGAGTGAAATCCTACCATCTTGCAGCAGATAAACATCTCAGTGAGCTAGATGTATTTTTGAGTGTTGTGGGATTGTTTCATATTACGTACATACCCAAGATTAGAGCACATAGGGCCATGATGACCACCCACATAGAGAGGTGTCATAGTGAGAGGTCTATAATTATATTTATGATTCAAGAGGCTATAATCACCCTTGAGAATGTGTAGAGGATCTTGAGGATCCCAATTATAGGTGCTTGCATAGTGTATGTTATTGACATAGGTGAGGACACCTTGCAATGAGTGTTTCATGATGATGATCTCGACATTGAGGATGGTGAGATAGATTTAAAATGAGAGGTAGGGAGAATGATTATATCCCCTTGGTGCTAGGAGGTTTGATATCTAGGGTGATTATTTTTTATTGCAAATTTTGAGGATTTCAGTGGGATGGGGATGCATCCTTGAGAGGATTCTTATATATGGTGTTGTTTATACTTGGGGGCCAAGTGTATTGGCCAATTTATATCATGATATGCACTAGGTGGTCTACTAATATGTGACCATTTTATCTTCAAGAGTCACCCTACTACATGTATGGGTGTGGGAGCATATTGTCATTACTCATCTAGTGGGACATGTCACTCGTCAGGTTAGAAATCCACATGTATATTATTATGAGGCTAGATTGACACAACATTGGTTAGTCAATATTGACTATTGGAGATGTTGTATTGATGACATGGAGTAGTTTATATGGAGGCCATGGGTTTTATGTGAGGTATGGGATGATGATGCTAGGCATCTTCCCTTCTATCAACATACATGATGGTTGATCGGATGCATGCCACACATTATTGAGATATATCTACCAGAGAGAGTTTAGTAGTAGTTCAGAGAGGTTTAGGATACCCCTATTTAGTTTTCCATGTTTGCTTGCAATCAACGAGATATTGGTGATTAAGGGGTGATGATAGTCCCTAGGGTAGTAGTTGAAAATTTTGTTGGATTGGTGCCTATTTAGTGGGAATGGATAGTTATAGTAGAGGATGCAGGGAGTACCCTCGAGTATGATTTATGGTGCATAGTTCATTGACTTGTGATATTCACACATCTAAATATCAAGGCTATGAGGAGTGCTAAACATGTTCTTGAGCTAGATAGGGCTCATAGGGTTAGGTAGTAGATAGAGGGAGTTGGTGAAGGTGGTGGATGGGATGATGATCCATGAGTAGAGGAGGAGTAGGGGGAGGTGAAAGGGGATGAGGTTATGTAGGTAGGAGATGATGATGAAATGGGCGCATGACTTGGGGTCACACTGTTAGAGTGGGACCAGGTCCATAGGTAGTGTGATGTATACCAGGTGGAAAGGGATAAATTATTGATATAATTGGCTCATAGGACAACTAAAAGAGATGTTGAGGCAACTCAATGCTAGAAGGAAGAGTCAGAGAGCGACTTAGAGAGGGCACACTTATAATAGTAAGATTAAGAGAATGACTTAGAGAGATCACGTTATCAATAGTTGGAGGTGGTGGGTGGTGGTGGAGGATTAGGTGTAGTCATCTCTATGGATCACTTTGTGGAGGATATGCAAATATTGATGTAGGAAGCTACCTACTATCATACATGCTATATGAGGTAGCAGTTCTAATAGGGAAGATGCAACCTACCTTCTTAGTTAGGAGCAGGGCGGGAGGCTTTCCAGATGCAAGCTTAGAGGGGAGGTCATATGGAGGATTAGTGGGGTACCCACTGTTGGTTTCACCACAACCAATTCAGCTAGTGGCACCTACAGGGCCTCTCTAATGTTTGGTTAGCTTGGTGTTATAGGTAGACACACAATGCAGAGGATGGCTTCCTAATTGAATAGTTCATCATCTATGAGAGGATTCATTTAATTATCAACCAAGAATTCATAATATTTTGATAGTGTTGACACTATATGTGCATTCATATATTCTACATGACCTATACCAATGAATATAGATGATTTACACGTGTGCAAAAAATGATAAAACTAGAAAAAGGAAGTGAAACACTAACTGGAAAAATAGGGGAAATAACATAAATTGTTACCTATGTTGTGGGTACTTACAACTTAAGTTTGTGACTTCTAAATTTTAATACTAAAATATAATTAATCACTTCGAAGTATGAAAAAAATATACAAAATATAATTCAATTATAGAATCACATTTATAAATCCACATGCACGTAAATTTAAACTATCTTAATTAATAATGTATGAACTAATTTAATAACAAAAAGATAGATTGGATAGCAATACCTCAAGTATCTCTTGCTTGAGTTATTGTTTCCATAACATATATCAACACTTACTACTTGATCGACACATCATGATACTAAACTAATTCCTTTATTGCATAATAAATTTGAACACTAACAAGAATCTAATCAAGATATATCATTCAAAAAAATATTCATTATTCAACTGATAATAGAAAAAATAACGATGATAAAAAAAAAACTAGATAACTAGTAACTAGATTCGCTCCTCAACAAATCCCATTATAAGGGTCTACAAGGAGTCTTATTCATCGTAGGAATGAAAAAAAAAACATAATTTTTTTTTTCCACTCTCCCTCAAGAATAGGGAGGCGACTTAATCTTGTAACAAAAAACCATAATTGGAAAGTAAAATAAGATAAACTAACTTAGAACTCTACCATAATGATTAACCATATTGACAAAGATGAGTTTCATAGGAAATGTTATGTCACAGGTTACTCCTACTCAGAGAAAAATCCTTCTTCTTTCAATCATATTATCTAGTGTGCTTGTAGTGACTCATGGTTGACCATTCAATGGCTACCTCCATTCCTCTCTAGAGTTTTAGCACTTTAGTCATTCTAGCTTCTCCCCTGTAGTTGCTTGTGGTCCTTATGTTGCAAGCTGAAAATCTAGTTGTTGTGGGTTATAGTTCTTCTTAGTTGCAAGAGGTTAGTTTCATTCTAAAGAATACACACCATTAATAACCATAAATTAAGCATGAAATCATACTCAATTTCATGAACATTCATACATTCACTCATACAAATTTCATTATATCATATTTGCATTACCACATACTCAAGTTTGGTTTAAGATGCATAAAAGGTATTAAAGATGTCTAAGTCTTAGGATAGTCTGTCAACTTTGGTAGATTGAAATGATAAATGACATAACCTTAATAAAGAAAACTATCCATAAATTGAACCCATCACTCCCCCAACTAAGTTGTTGCTTTTCCTCAAGAAAATTTTAAGGTTGGAGGTTATACTGCAAAGCTATCTCCTTGAGATCAACTACAATGCCAACTCCCTTGACCTGCTTCAAGTAATAGCCTTTCTAGTATGGGATCTTCGCCAATATTTTGTTCTCCACTAATTCTTCTCCTCATTTATTCCTTGTATAGTGTGGTACTAGAAACAAGAGGATAGGAGGATGGAAGACAAGTGGAAACCATGAAATTCCATTGTTTAGTGCAATGTCTATGTACTTGTGAGACCTCTGAATCATAGCTGCAAAGTTATAAAGAGAGTGTGGCTCATTTCTTTGCAATTCTAGTGAAAGTTCTTCCCATCTCTTTTGAACAAATTTAAAGGCTTCATTAATAATCCCTATGGATAATCCTTGCATAATCATGTTTTTTGATATCCATTATTTTCTTTCCAACACCTTTGTAATTCAAGAGATCTAATCACTGATCTATGACTACATTAGGATCCATTGATTCTTTCTTGAGTTGTAAGGCAATACATTTTTCTCTTTCATGGTATTCTTCTAGGATTGTTCCCCTCTGATGCTCATTTCTAACATAAAAGGCTAATGCTCTTATTTGAAGATCACCTACAAAAATCAATGGATTCCAAGTAGTATCATCTAAAAGAACATAATTATGTAGATAGAATGCACATAGTTGATCTTGCATGTCTGGTGTGGAATTGAAGAAAGTATCTAAAAAATAGAATTTCCTATTCATTGCTATAGGAATATCACTAATCAACTAGCTAAACTGAAAACGTAATTTTTTCTTACAAGAATAAAGCATAAACTCTACCAGTTGGCCTACACTTTAGTAATTGTGTTTCCTTGTTATCTATTTCTCCAATCTTTAATTTCAATCATTTTACTTCTACTTCTTGCTTTCCTAGTGCCCTAGGTTATCAATTCAACCCTCCCTATCCATTATTTATTTTCCTAGGATAATTCTTGTGTTATGTTCCATAATTCAACACCTAGGAACACTATAGTTGGTTCAATAGGGGTTTTAATATAAGGAATTGGGCCTTGGGATACTGGTTCTTTCCCTTCTACTTCTACCATGGAAAGCTATGCCAATATCTCCAATTTTGACCCATGCTCAAACTTGTAAAGACTCTCCTCCAATTATCCAATCCTAGCATCCTGCTCACTATCCTTTTGTTGGTATGTCTTTAATAATTCTTCTAACTAATTTATTCTCTACATTGCTTCTTGTAATTCCTTATTACCATTTATTTCTTCAATAAAAATTTCTTCATCCTTCTCCAAAAACTTCTCATCTCCCATTTCACTTGTGTATTCACAACCCTCTGAAATAGGGCTTTTCAGAGACCTTCTCCTCATTTTCTTGGCTACAAAAATATATTCTAAACCTGATTCAAAAGTGTTGGAAATATATGATGGTTGCACAATGGGTGTTTTTACTTCATCAATAGGGGCATCCCCCTTTGAGTATTTATCTATCTCTACCATTACAACATCCTCTTTTGGCTTTTCAATTGGTCCTCTCATGGACCCCTTGTTCCTTAGGCGATGTGAACGCCTTCTAGATTGTGTGGGATTCTTCTACCCTCCTACAGGTGCAAAAGAAAAAGCTCCACTTTTCCCTTCCTTTACTTTTGGTGGCCTCTTATTCCCCTTTACAAGTGTAGAGGTAGAGGCTCCATTCCTTCTCTTTTTTACCTCCTGGTGGCCTCTTAGAAACAAGGGTTTCTTGATTGTTCTCTAATACGGGCTGCTCATCAGAGGATGCAAGTTGGGTTTCTTGAAAACCCTCCTCTTTTGGTTCCTCTGTGTTGCAGGTAGGTGTTGCAACAAGGGAACTAGAAGGAATTTCTCCCTCAAGAGAAGCCATAACATGATCTTCCATTCTTTGTTCTTGGCCTCTATTTCCCTCATTAGGCAATTCAAGGACACTATTGATATTGCTACAATTAAGAAAGTCTTTCCAAGAAAAAATTGGGAACTAAACCCTAAGTCTCTTGTTTACCAGTAAGGTAACTAATAAAAAATGGAATGATTTTGAGTTATTTCTTTTCCTTTTATATTCAAAGGATATTATTTTTAGTAAATTATACAAAAAGTTGGGAACATTTACATGCCTTCCATGGTGTAGATGACTCAAAAATTTAAAATGGACTGTGTATAGAAATGACTACTGCCCATCACATGTCAAGTATTTAACTATATAAGAAGCTACTTTAGTCCAAAGCCAAGGCAAAGATAAACATTTAGTACCTTGTGAGGAGGAATTTATATTTTCTCCTGACAAGGAGAATTCATTTCTTTCTACAATGGTGTTTTCTCTAATTGGAAACTCCTCTCCCACTCTTGGAAAGCCAGATACTTTAGCTACAACTTCCTTTGATGCATCTATCTTCAAACCTCTAAAAATTGCCTCATCATTTTGAAATGTGTTGGTGAATTTTTGGGTTATTACCTCATTGAATTCTATAATCTTCAAGAAATAATCCATCCAACCAACCCGTTGGAAGATAGTCAAAAATTTCCTACCTTCCAACAAGTTATGTGTTGTTGGATCCCTTTGTATGATATCACCCCCCATCAATGCTTCAATATTTTACAGTCACTTCTCAATTATACTTGCTTCATAATTCTTTCTCTGCTATGTTCTTATTTCGCCACCCAGTTATACTTCTATTGTGCATGTATGTTGTATTACTCAAATGCACCTCTCAATTCAACTACTTAGAACCATTTTCTCTCCTCTAAAATTTGTGTCTTTTGACAATGGAGGAAAATAAAATATCAAAAATATTTGCAGAGTTTTAAAAATCAAGAAAACTAAGGAATAATCATGAATACCCATCCCCCCAACTAAAGTTACTAAGTGTCCTCACTTAGTGGGTACGGTTTGGGTGGAGGCAAACATTAGAAGTAGTGGATAATTATAGCATGATATGTGACATGCACGAATGAACTATAAACACATAAAAAATCAATAATCTTCTATGTTAATTATAATAATTAATGCATAGTGTACTTGTAGGAATGGATTGAATTGAAATTCAACTCATATGAAGTAAGCGAATGACGCTTGCAACTTGATTTGAAGTGATAATTGTTGATTTCCATGAAGTTTGTGTAGTGATAGTTTAAAATTAATGACAACATATGTGTGACACGTGGAAAATGATAGATGAAAAAGGCTATGAAAAGGATGAAATGGGTGAGGTAAGATTAATTGCATGGTATGTTGGAAATGAAAAGGTGGTATGATGGTTACATGTGGATGGAAGAAATAGGTTACATGTAATGAAGTGAAACATGTATGGTTGTATGTGCGAAAAGATATGCTATGAAATTATGGAAATATAATTAAGGTGAGTGTTTGTGAAATGGCTGAAAAACAAGTGCTACAGGCTCATGTAGTAATAGGTCCCTCCTGTAGTGTTTTTTCCTAGTGGCATGATGTTGTAGGTCCATGATTCTTCTACAACTGCTTCATAAAATGGAGATTATCGATTGTCACTTATGCAGTGTGTGCATGTGAAATGTGATAGAATTATACCCATGAAATATCAATAGGTGAGCTATGTTGCTCGTCTATTGATGCCTCAAAATAACTACTTGTTGTTGTCAATGCATTTTGTATCTGTGACTCAAATTGATGCTGTAATGTTAAAATGAAGCCATATTTTTGCAATGGCAAATTGTAAAGCTTCAACTTGTGGCTATTAACTAGCAATGATAACCTTACATCATCAATTGTTTGTAATTGAATTGCTCCATTTGGAAAAGATATTTTAATATCATTATGGCCTAAGCCATCTAGTCTATAATTTTCCTTTGTAATATTTATACCTTGAATCATATAGTAAGGCCCAATCACCTGCATTGAATTCTTTGGTTTTAATAAATTGGTCATGTCAACATTCCCTTTGTTGTTGGATAATTTTAGTATGGTGTATGGCTTCCATTTTTGTTTCATCTAATGCATCGAGGTTGTGTAACCTCTCCTTCTGTGTTGTTGATAAGTCCATATCTAATTTGACTACTATCCTTAGTATTCAAATTCTATTGGAAGTACTGGATTTTTACCATAAATTAACTCATATGGTGTGAAACTTGTTGTCTTCTAAGTTGTCCTGTAAGCCCAAAATACTTTAGGTAACTTGGTTGTCCAGTCCTTCCTATGGAGTTGTATAGTCTTTGTGAGGATTTTTTTAATTTCTCTATTTATGACCTCCACTTAACCATTTGCTTGAGGGTGGTAGGGTGTGGAATTTTTATTTTTGATCTCATATTTTTATACTAGTTTTGTGATCGGATATGATGTAAATTGTGGTCCCTAGTTTGTGACAATTTATCTAGGAACACCATATCTTGTGAATATATCTTCATAGAGAAATTTTTCCACATTCCCATCTCTTGAAAATTACAAAGCTTTGACTTCCACCCATTTGGTAAGGTAATTTGTACAAACTAGTATGTATTCTTTATTATTTGATGTTGGGGAGATGGGAGCAATGAAGTCTAGTATCCAATTATCAAATGGTGCTACTAGTACTTGTGGTTGTAATGGGATCTCATTTGTCTTTGTTGGCCTTCCCATTCTTTGAAATCTATCACAAATCTTGGTGTAATTGACTACATCTTTATGAAGTGTTGGCCAATAATAGACAAATTTAAAATCTTAAGAGTTTTCATCTTTGATGCAAAGTGTCCCCCACAAGGTTCATCATGGAATATGCTCTGAGGATATCATACACTTCATCTTCTCTAATTTATCTATGCATTATGTTGTCAGGGTCTATGTAGAATAAATACCCTACTATCCATGAGTAAGGAAAACCTTTCTGAACTAATTTCCTCTTCTCCCTTGGTGAGAGATGTGGTGGTGTTTTCCCTACTACTAGATAGTTGGCTATGTCTTCATACCAAGGTGTATATATATATATAGAGAGAGAGAGAAAATAGGTGATCATCTGGGAATGAATCATCTACAACATCTTCTTCTAATTTGGTTGGCAGTCTAGAGAGGATATATACTACTATATTGGATTTCCCTAGCTTGACCATAATAGTTATGTCAAATTCTTGAAGTAGTAGCAACCACCTCACAATCCTGCCACCCACTATTAGTTTGTTCATCACATACTTTATTGATGTATGGTTAGTATGTATGAATATATAATACCCTGTAATCTAGTGTCTAAACTTGTTGATTGCATGAACCACCACTAATATTTCCTTCTCAATCATTTTATAGTTGAGTTCCACCCCTTGAAGATTTTTACTGATATAATAAATGGCATAATCAAGGTTTCCATCCTTCTATCCTAGCATAGCTCCTATTGAAAAATCTAAAGCATCTGTATGGATATGAATGGGTACTAGTTTAGTCCTCTCGAAATAGGGGTCTTAGTTAATACTACCTTGAGAGATTTAAAGGAATGTTGACAAGCAGTTTTCCATTCAAACTCTACATCCTTAGACAATAAGACAAATAGTGATGTTGTAATCTTGTTGAAATCTTGTATGAATCTTTTGTAATATCAAACATGTCCAAGGAAACTTCTGAAATATTTCTCTTTGAGGTATAGGTAATGTTGATATTATCTCAATTTTGTTGGGATATACTTGGATTCCTTTATTGAAAACAAAATATCCCAAAACTACTCTGTCAATCATCATCACGAATCATTTTTCATGAATCAAGGACTTTCTCTAGATTGGAAAGTGCTTCTTCATAGGTATTCCCATATGTTGTGAAATCATCCATGTAAGCTTCCATGGAATCATTAGTAAAGTCTAAGAATATGCTTAGGACTTCCCTTTGAAAGGTGGTAGGTGTATTACATAGCCCAAATGACAAGACAAAGTAAGCATATGTACCCCAAGGGAATGTGAAGGTATTATTGTATTGATCTTTTAGGGCTATCTTAATCTGATTGTATCCACTAAAGCCATCCAAAAAGGAGAAATATTTCTTATTTGATAGTGAATCTAGTACTTGGTCAATGAAAGGAAGGGGAAAGTGGTCTTTCCTAGTTGTTGCATTCAATTTATGGTAGTCTACACACACTCTCCATTTCCACCCTTTCTTAGGTACAATCACCAATAGAAACACCCATTGAATGTCAGAGATTGGATAGATGAATCCTACAACCAACAAATTTTGTATTTTAGCTTTGACTATGCCACAAAAAATAAGGTTCATTCTCCTTTGTGGTTTCCCAACTAGTTTATAGCCTTCATTGATGTAAATCCAATGCATGCATAAATTTGGGTCTATACCCTTCATTTCATGGTAATCACATGCAAATACTATTCCATGTGCTTGCAACACATTCAATAGTAAATTCTTATGTGTAACATTCAATTGGTTGTTTATATTTATAGTCTTGATTGACATAATCTCTAAAGTCAAGATGATGTTTGAAAAAATGAAATGTCAAGACCTGCTATATTTGGTATACAATGATATGGCAATAAAATGTGGAAATTTTTAGAAACAAACTTAGATGTATTGGTGGGAATTCTATTATACAATGGGTCTTACAAACTTGTCAAAAAATCATGTTGTTGTAGGTCCCTACCATAATTGTTCTATATGATGTTTGTAATCAGTTCATCTTCATCTTGGTTTTCTAACAATGGATTGCATTCAATAGTCATCAAACTTTGTAAGGAGTACTGGTCTTCCTCATCTAGGGAATGCCATACAATTTGATCCAAATATTCATGTGGTTGGGCAAGTGGATAGAGGACTAGTTTCTAAGTCACATTTCCATTGGAAATGATCATGTTTCCAAACCTGTAACCTATAAATGCATTTGTAGTTTCCAACCAAGTTTTTCCTAAGATGAGAGGGTATCTTGCAAGGTTATCTTTAGGTTGCAACACCATAAATTCTACAAGGTACTCCCATGAGTCTAGTTTTATTACCAAGTCTTCTATGACTCCCTCAAGCTTAACTGTAGAACTCTCTTTTAACTGTAACATAGTAGGTGTAGGTCTCAACTCCATTAGTTGTAATAATTTCATGGTTTCTTTGGTCATTACATTAATGGTCCAAAGTTAATTAAAGAGTTATTTATGAGAGTACAATTGATTTTGACATCCATTACAGGCCTCTTAGGGTCTGCATACTTGGGGATAGTTATGTTTCCCAACATAGTATTTGCAAGTTTTCCTAAGACGTGTACAATCTGAGGGTCCTTATGTTTTGTGGCTGGATTTTTGAGGCACAAATCTATAATTGTTTTTGTATAAATGGGTACTTCCTTAATGTCCTGGATGAGGGTTATTTTGATGCAAATATCCTTGAGTTGTCCCAATAGATTAGTTTCAACTTGTGAATGATGTTTTTGGACTATTAATTTTTTAGGGAATGGAGGCTCTAGACTCTTGGTTGTTGGGTTAACCTAATTTGATTTAGGTTACTTAGGTTTTTTTTTGCATGGGATCTGTTGGAAGTTCATCATCAGTTAATTCAATAATATGAGGATATGGAGGCCTAATTAACATCTTCCGTGATCTGAGGTGTACATCACTCACCTCAACCCCATAGGTGGGGTATTGTATGGTGTCATTAGCATAAGCCTATTGCACAAGCTTATTACTTGGGTTAGGTGCAGGTTGTGCTAGAAATTAAGGGGATCTTGGTGGATTTGGTGCAACTATTGAAGGGTTTGGCATTATGGCTTGCTACTATGATTGCAAGGGCTGCTATGGGTGTTGATAGTTGAGATTTTGATTTTTCCACTACTGACCTCTTTTCCTCTAAGGTTGCCATTGATTTTGTTGGGGTGGCCACTGATAATTATAACTAGGTCCTTGGTAATTGTTTGTGGCCACATGTTTTGTTGTTGTTGATTCTAATAGGATTGAGGCATCGATCATTGTGGATTTTGCACATTGGCCCAAGATTGAGGGTTCCAATTAGGGAAATTTGCATTGTTACCAAGAAATGACATGTTATAACTCAAAGGATCTTGGGGAATACATTATATTGGCTATGGTTTCTATTGAGCTATGTAGAACACTTGACCATATTCACCTTCTAGTGCATGAAATTTTAATGTCCCTTTCTTATCTTCAAAAATACTAGCCACCTTCTTGCACTTGCAATTGATTTCTTTTTGTTGACAGTGTGGGCAGTATTTTGTAAGGGTTGCCTTTGCTTCTTCTAGATTTTTCTTGATGTGGAGGGTATCTAATTGTGTAGCCAAGTGGCTTATAATATCCTCTTTCATATTTGATAGAATATTTCTTAGCTCCACCCTTGAGACTCAAATGGTTGATTTGTTGATGGAAGATGTCTTGTCTCCTCTAATCTTCTTGGTAAAAGACCTTGAATAGTTTCTACATATTTTTAAAATCTCATCAAATGGTAAATGTGAGATGTCTCCTGCCCCAATAAGGTGGAGTGCATCCATATAGTCTTCATTAACTCCCCTTAAGAATACTAGTTTTAGGGATTCATCAACAAGTCTGTTTTGATGGGATTTTTTGAGGGAGAATTGAAACCTTTCAATATAGTCCTCCAAAGATTCATCTTCCTTCTGTGACATCCTAAATATGTCATCCCTATTTATATCTATGCTTCTACAATAATATTGGTACTTCTCTAAGAATTTTGTCTTCATTGTGTTCCAATTGGGAACATCTCTTCCCAAGCCCATGAACCATCTTAGAGCAACATCTTTCAATGTTGGTGGAAATAATTTGAGTATGTGAGCATCTATTGTATAGTCATAACTTTGGCATAGCACATAAAACTCAATGAGAATGGTGTATGGGTCATTTGTAACAACTCATAGAAGATAGGTAGTGTTGAAGGAGGTATATTCTTCAAAGCAACAACCCTCTCCTAGTTGGCTATAGGGAACTCAAATGTTACATTCTCTGGTGGGTCTTCAACTGCTACATCAACTATGATGTTGATGTGTATGTGGGAAGTATCCTATTTTTTTGGTATAGATATTGGTGTCAAGGATGATTCTTCTTTAGAAATACCCTCTCTTTGTTCACTGTTTTCACTAGTATCCTAGAGTGCTTCGTGTGCTGAAGGGAGAAATATTCCTAGAGCATATCTTTTCCTCCAAATGAAATTTTTGTAACTTTATGGTTCAATGGTTCCTACAAATTGTTAGTAACTCATGTTGTGTTGATAGCTTAAAACCTATTTACCCTAATACTGGAAAAGGGAATTGCTAAACTAGGAAAGTTTGAAAAAAATTAGAAATACACAAGAGAATCCCGAACTTAGCAGAATCCCCAATAATGGCATCGAAAATGTAGGGCCTCTCTAATGTATAATTAACTTGGTGCTATAGGTAGACACAAAATTCAAAGGATGGCTTCCTAACTGAACAATTCATCTTCTATGAGAGGCTTCATTTCATTATCAACCAGGACTTCATAAGCTTTTGATAGTGCTAGCACTATATGTGAATTTATGGATTCTACATGACCTATATCAATGAGTATAGGTGATTTACACATGTACATACAAGTGTAAAACTAGAAAAAGGAAATGACATATTAAGTGGAAAAATAAGAGAAATAACATAAACTATTACTTGTGCTGCGAGTAGTTATCTTTAGAAATACCCTCTCTTTGTTCACTGTTTTCACTAGTATCCTAGAGTGCTTCGTGTGCTGAAGGGAGAAATATTCCTAGAGCATATCTTTTCCTCCAAATGAAATTTTTGTAACTTTATGGTTCAATGGTTCCTACAAATTGTTAGTAACTCATGTTGTGTTGATAGCTTAAAACCTATTTACCCTAATACTGGAAAAGGGAATTGCTAAACTAGGAAAGTTTGAAAAAAATTAGAAATACACAAGAGAATCCCGAACTTAGCAGAATCCCCAATAATGGCATCGAAAATGTAGGGCCTCTCTAATGTATAATTAACTTGGTGCTATAGGTAGACACAAAATTCAAAGGATGGCTTCCTAACTGAACAATTCATCTTCTATGAGAGGCTTCATTTCATTATCAACCAGGACTTCATAAGCTTTTGATAGTGCTAGCACTATATGTGAATTTATGGATTCTACATGACCTATATCAATGAGTATAGGTGATTTACACATGTACATACAAGTGTAAAACTAGAAAAAGGAAATGACATATTAAGTGGAAAAATAAGAGAAATAACATAAACTATTACTTGTGCTGCGAGTAGTTATCACTTAAGACTATGAATGCTAACTTCTAAGATTGAACTGTAACTAATCACTCTAGAGTATGAAACAAAGCTACAAAATTTAATTTAATTACATAATCACATTTATAAATCCACATGTTGTAAATGTAAACTATCTTAATAAATAATGCATAAAATAATTTAATAATAGAAAGATAGAGTGGATAGCAGTACATCAAGTGGCTCTTGCTTGAGTTACTACTTCCACAATAGACATCAACACTTACTACTTGATCAAAAAATATTGATATTGAACTAATTCCTTTATTACATGATAACTCTGAACTATGACAAGAATCTAATCAAGATATCTCATTCATATGTACATATTCATTATTGAATTGATAATAGGAAAACTAAGGATGATAAAAAACAAACTAGATAACTAGTAACTAGATTTGCTCCTATCAAGAGATCCCACTGTATAGGGTCCGCGAGGAGTCCTATTCATCCTAGGACTAAAAAAACATAATGTTTTTGTCCACTCTCCCTCAAGAATAGGGAGAGGAATTAGTCTTGTAACATAAAACCATAATTGAAAATTAGAAGAAGATAAACTAACTTAGAACTCTAGTCTAATAGTCAACTATAATGATAGAGATGTGTTTCATAGGAAATGTCATACCATAGGTTACTCCTACTCAAAATAGACCCCTTCTTTCAATCATCTTATTTGGTGTGCTTGTAGTGACTCATGATTGACCATTCAATGGTCACCTCTATTCTTCTCAAGAGATATCACACTTTAGTCATTCTAGCTTCTCCACTACAATTGCTTGTGGTCCTTATGCTATGGGTTGGAAATCTAGTTGTTGTAGGTTACAGTTCTTCTCACTTGCACAAGAGGTTAGTTTAATTCTAAAGCACACACACCATTAATAACCATAAATTAAGCTTAGAATCATACTAAATTTCATGAACATTCATACATTCACTCATACAAATATCATTATATCATATTTGCATTAACACATACTAAACTCTAGTTTAAGATGCATAAAAGGTATAAAAGATATATAAGTATTAGGATTGTTTATGAAATTTTGTAGATTGAAATGATAAAAGGCATAAAATTAATAAAAAAACTATCCATAAACTAAACCCATCAACACGAACAACACAGGGTCTAGAGGCTCAACCAACGGGTCAATAGGGTGCTCCTCTTCATCCACCTTCTCCTACTCAAATGGAGGGTGGAGGGATTTTGATGTAGATTTCCTTGTATATATGATTTTACATATATTTTTATGTGGACACATATTTTGATATTCTTGCAGTTAGATATTTATGTATATTCATGGCTCTTGGTAGCCCTTGTACAAACTTTTGTATATATAGATGATATATCATGACACATTTTTTGATGTATATATGAGATGATATTTTGATACGACTATGATGTGATGTTATGTGATGTTATTTTCATGTGATAGATATTCTATATGACGATGTATCCATGTAATGATTTCTATTTTATTCTATGCTATATGATGGATGGATTATGATGATGCTTAGACTCAATGATGAAATGACGTGATGCTATAATTTTTTTATATTTTTGATGATTTATATGATGATATACATGATGATATGATTATGGATGCAGCATATATGATGTTATGGTGATAGTAATTATTTTTTGTATGCAAGGATGTGGAATTTTTTTTTGTTGTGGCATGATACTTGGATAAAATAGTTAGTATGATGAGTATGATAGAAGAAATGATTTTGGAAAATGATGGATATGTAGATAGAATTTGGATAATGATGGATAGATGGTAAATGAATCGCGTTGATCAAATACCAATGAAATCTATAGTTATTGGGATGATTTTGGATTTTATTGGCAAATAGGATGGGAAAAATGATTTTTCTTTTGCTTTTGGTTATGCTAAAAAATGTAGATTAATCCTTATTTTGATATAGAAAGTAGACGCTATGCACCAAGGTATGAATAACTAGATTGACGTTGTATCTATTGCATGTACTTTGACTCTAGAACAAATAGGAGTATCCTTATTCATACCAGATATATGAAAAACCTTGTTTTATCATGTGAGAGAATGAAGCTCAAAGCAAGTTAGGCCTATGCACTAAAAGTCTAAAGAACCTAATATGCAATGATCATTTTTTTATGATTAAAATTACCTCTACACACACAAGGAAAGTATTTTCTATGGTAGTATTAAGATAACATCCCATAAATATAATATATGGAAGCAATGGCCATGCCCCATTTTGTCCTCCTCTAGGCACACCAAGGTATTGAAGATAAAGGTGGCTTCAAGAAAGTAGTAGAAAGAGACAAAATAAAAATAAAAGAATGATTGATAAGACATTTCAAAGCCATCATATCTATTGCTAGAGAGATTGTAATTTTTGATCCATGATTATGCCTATTGTATGAATGATATATCCATTAAGACAGTGATTTTGGATGTTGAATTAAATGTTTTAGGAAATTGGTATGTAGGTAGTGGGTTTGTTTGTGTAGTGTAAAAAATTGTATACCTTTACAATTTCACACTATGTTTGGATCCCTTAATTTATTGGACTTAATTAAGCTTCTAGTTTTCCAAATTATGCATTCTAAAGCCTTATTCTTATCATTTTCCAAAAGGGGAACCAAAATTAAATAAATGAATTTAATAATTAAATTTCCTTGGATCATGTGTGTCCTGGAAGTATAGGCTAGGACCCATTCGCCCATGGGTGAATGGGTCCCCTTTATGAGCTAGGACCCAAATTAAAATATGTTTTTGGTGATATTTTAATGATCAAAATTCAAATTGTAAGTGTCGGATTTTGGAGTCTAATTTTTGGGAAATTAGATAAACACTTATAAATACATAGTCTTTTTATCATTTGAAAGCTAAGCAATAATCTAGAGAAGAACTTATGATCAGGAATTATTGTCAAGATCATAATTGAGCATTCAAGGGTAGCATTATTAGCTATTTGTAGCAACAATCAAGATCCTAACATCATGTCAAAGTTTATGTGTATTCATGTTGTCTTGTGAAGCCTAACAAGTGTTGTAGGTCTTCAAGCATTCAAGCATTCAAAAAAATCTAGCAAGCAAGATCCAATTCATTTGAAGTGATGTGTATGTATGGAGTCCTTTAAGGAAGCTATTGAAGAGTGGTGAGTTGCATCAATTTGTTCATTCATCATTTCCTTCCTTTCCATTAAGGTTTTCATCATTGGAATTACCATTGTGAAAGTGGGAACACTATTCATGAGGCTTGAATGAGGCAAACCCCTATATGGCACAAACATTTTTCTCTCTTTGTGTATGTGCAGATTATAGGTTGAAGAAGGATTGAAGAGATCTTGAAGAGAAATTTTGCATTGTTGCATTTGTTGTCATCATTCTTATCAACCTACAGAAACCACGTTGCAAAATTCATTTATGAAATTTCAAAAAAATTGTAGGTGGAAAACAACATCTCAGATCTAGCACCAAAGGACTATAAAACATATTTTTGGAAGCATAATCAAAGACACATTTTCCTACAAGTGAACTAGTCCCTTTGCACATGTCAGAATCAACTTTTTGTAACATGTACATACTCTCTGATATCTCCTAGATCTGCTTGCAAAGTGTTGTTACTGTCTATTTATCTTCAGGAATCTACATTTTTCATAATAGGTCATATAGTTCAGCTAATTTCATCATTTAAAATCATATTTAGATTATTCTTAATCATCCTAAGGCCCTAAAGAATCACAAACCCAGGCCTGATTAACTTACCATCGAGGTTGAAAGTCAATCTCTTGGATTTGTGGTTGGTATTCTAATGAAATCTTGGAAAATACCCCTTACATCCTAGGTTCTTTGAATTCAGGACCTAGGACCACCCCTTTTTCCACCATTTAAGTTTTGACAATGATCGATGCTTGCAATTTTTCATGAATGTTATTGGTTTTGATGATTACCACATTTGCTTTTTCTTACTTTGTCAAAGATGGGTGTGATGACAAGTTTATTTTGAAAGATGATTTATTATGGATGGGTGAGTTGTGTTGATTTTTTTTGTTGGATTTTGAGAGTATTTGAATTTTTTTGAACTTTTGTTGGGGTATTTAAGGCTATTTTTGAACATTTTTAGAATATCTGTTTTATTTATTTATTTTCAAAATACTATTATTTTTGGATTTTGGGATATCTAAATGATTTTGGATTTTACAATATTTGGATGTTTTTGGATTTTTTGGAATATCTATTATTATTGGATTTTGAACTATTTGGATGTATTTTGGATTTTTTACTATTTGGATATTTTTTAGATTTTTGACTATTTGGATGTTTTTGGATTTTTGACTATTTGGATGTTTTTGGATTTTTGACTATTTAGATGTGTAAGAGAGGGGGACCAGCCACTACAAGGCCCCAGGTCACGAAAGGCTAAAAGCAGTATGGCTGCCCTAACTTACCTCGGTTTAAGGGAATGTTAGGATAGGCGGGATGAGAATGATGAGAAATATGGGGTCCTTCAATCACTCTGCAAACCTGAATACTGAAAGGAGACTAGGCGAGTTAGTTTTTAGGGTCGACTCTGTGTCTCAGATAGCTCTCTGTCAGAGGAAATAAGCACGATTCTGGGATGACAACATGGCGCACTGCTATCTCTCAGGTGCACTGACATCCATACGACTAGAAAACTAAGGATACAAGGTCTAACCTATAAAAAATGGACTAACAGCCTAGTTACGAGTTTCTAAAGGCATAGAATAAGATTATGAAATATGAAACATAAAGACAAATGTGATAAAGAAAGTAGATTACCGCAAGGGTGACGAAGATAATCTCACACACTAATCTTTTCACCAACTTGCTCCAAGATCTCTCCACCTACACACATAAAAGAGGGAAAATGTTGGGGGGTTGTTTAGGGGTCTGCCTCAGTCAAACCCCCATTTTGGTGTTTCCACCTCCATAGACAACCAAGTTTGCAATGATATAGAAATAAAGCAATAAAGAAGGAATACAAGCAAAGTACACCAAAAATACTACAAAATAGTACGTGCTTACTCAACCAAACAATAGAGAAGATGAGAGGAGATTACCACATCCATCCAAAGTGCTCAAGGCTAGTGGAGGAGAAAGATGAGAAGAACTCAAGCCTCTGCTGCAATGGATTCGTCTTGCGCTTGCTCTATCGAAGTGATGGAGTGATAGATTTCTTCTATGGAGTGTGAAAATGCTGCTTCAAAGCTTTTGGATGAGTGAATAGAATGGTGAAGAGATCAACTAACTTGAAAATGGATGAAGGAATAGAGAATATGAAGAAGGAATGGAAGAAAATGGCCATATTTGGGTTGGCTAGCCAAAGGGAGGTGTTACACTTTGAATTCCAATAGGAAGTGTAACGTCTTTGCAAACTCTAGCCGTAGGAATATACCAGGGATGTAACTGTGTCGTGCATACATGTGTGTGCCACGCGGGCATCCTCAACAAAAACCTCTCCACCGACACTCAAAATAGGCTCCAAGTGTAATGTGAACAATGGGCTTAGGTGGAATTAAGCCTCCGCCTGTGGTTTTCTAAAGTGGAGAGGGTAAAAGGGGAATTTGTGTTAGGGGTGCAAATTCGCTCCTATACATTTTTCCCCCAATTTAGTGAGCATGAATATTGGTGAGTGCTTTGGTAAAGTAGATCGAATAAGTAGTAGGGTTAGAAATGTATACCTATACTGATGAGGAAGTAGATCATGGTCTGGCGAACCTGAAACTGAAAGATGAGAAAATGACTTCATATTTCCGTGAAACTATGAAGCTAAAGAAGAAAGCACCTTACAGACCCACAAACTTGCAAGGAAGGTATCCTTCAAGAACTCTCACATGAAGGAAATCAGGAAGAGAACCTTACAGACCTGCAGACCTGCAAGGAAAGGTATCCCCCAAGAACTCTCACATGAGGGAGACTGAGAAAAGTGGATTCCATAGAGTTAGAAACATCGACATGTTTACCTGTAGATAGAACACATCAAGAGTCGACTGTGTAGGCCAGTGAATGGACAGTCATGCAAACCATCACTAAGCTGGAAGAATTTCAAAGGGGTCCCTCAAGAACCCTTCTAAACGAAGAGGGGTCCACTCAAGGGACACACTGTTTGAAAGGTAGAGACTAGTTAGGCTACCCCCAAGCTAGACATAAGATATGAAATAGGTCTAGTCGGGCTGCCCCCGGGCTAGACACGAAGATGTGAAGCCAGTCTAGTCTAGCTGGACTAGATGCCATATAACTCATTAGAGATAAAATTTTTTTGAAGGGGTCCCTTGGGAACCTAATGTGAAAAGAAAGGGGTTCACTCAAGGGATGCACTGTTCAAAAGCTAATGTCTTCTTTCTCGAATTGATTCATCATCAAGGAATCCTTTTGAAAGATGTTCACTTCATCAAGGAATTCAAAAGGAATGATATGCCCCCACGCGAGGAGAAGATAAAATTTGTTCCTGCTTCGGAGGAAGGTGTCCAAGTCATTTCTTTATGAACCTGTGATGAAGGGAAATATATTCCGTTAGGGTTTCTCAAGTCGAGAATGCAATTCTAGTAGAGAAATGTGTGAAGGGTCTTGAGAAAAGATTCATTGGAAACAAATGCATTTTCTAAAGACCGAATGATGTAGGAGTGGCATTGTCACACATGAAAGGGAAAAATCAAGCAAAGGAGAGATAAAGATAAAGATAAAGATAAAGAGAAAGAAAAAGAAAAAGGAAAGACAACACGTGAACAAATGGCACAGGGGTAGCTTGATATTTTAGGGTCAGAGCTACTCATAAATATATATAATTATAAAATAGTATATAAATGAACTGTCATCAACCCCCTACTATATCGGGCCATGTGAGGAATGCATGAGAAGACAAAGTAAAATAAAAAAAATTGAGTCAACATGGAAGGAAGCCTAGATGCTTCCAACACTTTGCATCCTCCCCAATTTGCAGAAAGTCAATCACAAACATGGAAGAATGATGATACACATAGAATAAGGTTTACAAAACAAATGCCATGCCTATATCCAAGAACCAATAGGGGTGACAAGGGTCATCCAGGCACACATAGGATGATCACGAGGGAAAAACATCACAACACACACACATCTAATCTACAGATCAAGAAGAGGTCTCCACCTAACATTGGTCGACCAAGAGGTCATCAACTTCCCACTCTAGATCATCATAGGGGAAAGGATGACAAGCCAATAGTGGTGTAATGTTAAGGGGAGGAGCTTTCAATCCTCTCATGACAAGGGCTAAGATAGAGGGACCTGGGAGGTCTCTGTCGCTCAGCTCTTGTGGGTCTATGGTCAACAACTTCATGAATATCACTGACAGGGTCAGAACTTCATGCACCAAGTTAAACAAACATTTAAAAAGAGTGCCATGATTTTCCTAGATGGTTGGAGGAGTTTGTGCCTGAGGTTCACTGCTAAGCTCACTGAGCAATTTGGGAGCAGTGACAAACTCAAGGGAAGTTGGGACTGGTTCTACTACTAGGATAGAACAAGTCAGTGCAGGGCCACCTTTTAGAGGAGGTGGAATCCTCTTACATCCTCTATAGTTGGAGGGATCACTCTCTACCTTTTTCTTCATCAAAGGAGGAAAACTCCCCATAGACGAAGCAAGAAGGGTAGAGGGAGAGGAGGAAATAACCATAGTAGATACAACCAAAGTGTCAATCATATCTATAGGTTTCAAGAAAGGTGAGACTTTCAAAATGGATGTCAAAAATGGAGGCTCCACAGAAGGAGTGATGAACACCTGCACCTTTCCAGGTGCATGCACACTCACAGCGGAAGCTAGAAGAGATACATAACTAGTTTGGATAGAAACAAAAGGGAGGAGAGAGGAGGACGTAGCAGGAGGTCCTAATACAGGAGCAGTCGTCTCCTCTTCCTTCTTCTGTGAGGTAGCTTGCTCAGCCAAAAGAGCCTTTTTTCGGTGCTTGCGCTCATGCGCAAGGTGGTTTCTACGACTCTTCAAACTAGAGGCCAAGGGTTGCAAAGTAACAAAAGGCTCCTGCTTAGCCATGGGAGTGTCCTCCATAGTTGTTTCCAGCAGAGGAGTAGACTCTTGGATTGGAGCAGGAGGGACAGGTTCAAAAGTGGCAAGGGGAGACGATTCTAGCACCTCAACAGTGGGCCTCTTCCCATTCATCACCTTAGGAGTGGGAATGGTAGGAGGTTGCAGAGGCTGGGATGTAGAGGAATCTCCACAAGGGGATTTCTATCTACCATACTGAATGGGTCTAGGCTCTATGGGTAAGATAGGAATCTCGAATGTGAGACGCTTGGACCTTCACCAAGCGGGCACCATGGGATTCTCTCACAAGTGCAAGGTAGAAGCATATGGTATCACGAAAGGGTGAGAGGGAGGATTAGGCTGAACAACATAAGAGGAAAAAGGAGGATCTCAGGACCTCTTCTCTTCTTGCTTTCTATGTGCCTTAGCAACATGAATATCAGCCTTTAGGCAAGCCCTATGTGAGACAACATAAGATGAAGGAGGGTATCTCACTTTCGGCCTAGAACATCCTTTCTTATAATTTTGATATGTGTGATACAAGAGGTCTTTCTTGGGTAGGAGAGGACCAATAGGTGTGACCAAAAGTAATCCAAGGTATAGCTACCATGCATAACCGACTGTTTATATCTGGTGTCATAAACAACATGTATCGAACCCCCATGAATGAATTTTAGACACTTATGGACAACCAAGGGAACTGCATTCATAGCTACCAGCCAGGGGATACCTAGCTTCACCCTGAAGAGTTCAGACCCTGGGATGATGTCAAACTTAAGGCTCCTAGATTTAGGTCCAATGAGGACCGATAGGGCAATACTCCCTATAGGAGGTACAAAAAGTCCGTCGTGTGCGCGGATGGTACTTTTAGGCGCATTATATCCATCCATATGTGGGAAGTTTATTAACATGATCTCCTCAGTTATAATGTTCACTTGAGATGTTGGATCAATGAGAACACCTATTACGGTATTCCCATTTATCCTCGTAGGAATGTAGAGAGGAGATGGTTCCCTATTAAAACTCATTGATAGGTCTTGTGAGGTGAAGGTTATACTAGTACCACTATTCATAGACTACACAAATGGAATAGGTTGATTCAGGAAAGAGGCCATCACACACACTAAATAGTACTTCCACAAAGCCTCCTAAAGTTTACGGGATAAGATAGTGAACCAATCAAAGTTTCATTATGCAATACATTCGGATCCTTCCAACTACGCTTACTAGGGGTCACAGGTTGGGTTCAAAGGCAGAAGCCTCACAACACTCACACCTAAAATGCTCCTAGGACACGAGGAAACAAACTTTCAGTATCACAAAACATAACCAAAATGGTTCACATCAGGTTCACCAAAGATGTAAGAGAGGGGGATTAACCACTGCAAGGCCGCAGGTCAGGAAAGGCCAAGAGCAGTATGGCTGCCCTAACTTACCAAGCCATGCTAGGTGTGTAGGAAAAAATATGATAGTTGAAGGAATAGATATAGATGAAATGTTGGTTTTATTATGGATGGAATGGAAAAGAGTTTGGATAGATGGTAGATGTTTTTGATTAACAGGAAAAACAAGTTTTGAAGGGACCCAAAACTATTTACAAACAAAATTTTGTAAAAAGAAAAAGATACAACCCACCAACAACCAACCAAAATTCAATCAACAAAAAACTAAAAGAAAAAAACACAACAAGAATAATTCATATTTTTTAGAGTCTGCCACCTCTAGCTCTTGGTTGTATAAATCTTGATGAAGGTTAACTAAGTCCAGAAGCTCATTCTTTTCCTCCTCAAAATATTTCTTTTTTCTCCCCCTTGTTCTTGAACTTGGCCCCTTAGAATTGACTGGAACCTATTTCTTCCCTTTGAATTTAATTTCATGTTATTTCTTTCTTCTAACCTCAGGGGTCCTATTAGTAGTTTGCTAAGGATCCTTCTCCCTCAATACCATTTTTAATGGAGTAGTGAGGTATCTTTAAGATATTATCTAGATTACCATTGATGCCCTAGATTTTCTTTTACAAGCCATTCATATGAATTTCATGATCCATATTTAAAACATTAATATATTCCTCAATATTATCAAACCTCTTTTTAACCTCTCTATCTTCAATCCCAAATTGGTCGTGATCCTTAATGGAGACTTTCTCTTATAGACCATGAATTTTGATATTAATTTTATTAATTTCTAAAAAGAACCATTTTGTTAATTTGAATTGGGTAGCAACTCTATCCTTGTAAATCCCCAAGATGACATATATCTCCTCTTTATTAGTGTGGAGATAAGTAAAATCTTTAGATAGAAGAGGAAAATCAACATCTTGGTTTTCTTTGACATAGCCTTTCTTCGGGGACTGGATTCTCGTAGTTATTTTATCTACCATTTTATCCTTACCTTTACTTGAAACTTCCCCTTGAGGCTTTAAAGTATGCTTCCCCTTCCTTTTCATTTTAACCCCTTCCTCCTCCCATGTTTGTGATCCCTCCAACCAAGAGATAATATTCTTTGATTTCTTCTTAGGGAATTTATTTTTCTCAACTCCCTTTCTTTTCTTTTGGTCCCCCCCTCAAAAGGAAGCATAAAAAAACTTCCATTTAATATTCACCCTTATCTCCCTCCCTCCACTTCTCATCATCCCCATCCTCACTACAATTTGAGCTCATATCAGAATAGTGAACAACCATCAATTTTTGTTTTTCCTTACATTCCACTTCCCCCTTGGACTCAACATTGGGTTTGAGTTTTCATATATTCCATAATTATGATAATTAAACCCTCACGCAACACCAATAGTTTGGGGTTTTTCATGTGTTCCTTTGTAGCATAAATCAATGAAGCTAACATAAAATAGGAAAATGAGACCAACAACTTATGCCTGATTCAAGAAAATGAAATGAACACCAAGGATTGCAGTGTACCTTTTATAGAAGTAATATACCACATGATAAAATTTTCCACATCTACCTAGATGGGTTTTATGGATATTCTATAATAGCCCCAAGAGGAAAGTTTCACCAACTTCCCTCATTCATTACCCCTAAAAAACTGGTTAAGGGATTTATTGTCAACCTTTCTTTCATGAAAATTCTTGTCCTCCATTGATAGACTAGTAATATTCAAAATCACCTCCCTAGTTATAGAAAAATCCCCACCTTCCACATTCAACACCCTATTATTCTATCCTTTGGTAAAACGCTTGGAGGCTTCTGGGTCATGACCATGGAGCCTCTCTAGGTAGGGAGTCAAGCCTCCCTCTTCCATAATTCTCTTTTTTTTTGGTTTTTGTGAACCCCATTAGAAGATAGGGGCTCCACATGGCTTCTCTCTCCTCTTGTAGTAGCAAAGTTGAGTCTAATGAGAAATCAACATATGTTGTTCCACGAATCCCGATAGAAATAGAAAGAGAAAGAGAGCCCCTTATTACCCAAAAATGTGAAAGAAGTCTGAGTCTCATTATCCCCACATCCCATCCTTTCTCAAAATCCATGCCAACATTTATTGTTTATAATGGTAAGAGCTTTGATGGGTACTAAAGAGTACCCATCCCATATTTTTAATGATTCCCTTTTCATGCCTTCATTAGCTAAGATGTATGCCAATTTATTTCCCTCACAAAAAAATGAGTAATCCTAATCTCATCAAAGGATTTGAACATATTTAGGGAATTAGATATGGAAGTCTTAATAGACTAGCTAGGAGGTAGATTATTACTTAGACATCTCATAATGTTTAGATAATCTCCCTCCAACCAAACCTTCTTATATCCTCTATTATATGCTAATTTTAAACCATTATAAGTTGGTGCAACTTCAACAAAGTGATTGGTCTATGCTGCTCATTACACATGGCCTATGTTTGTTAGGTTTTCACCAAACTACTTGTCCAAAGTGCCACCAAAGTAGTTTTCACAAGAGGATGATTTTTATCTTTACTATTTTCTCTTTTTTTAGTTTTTTTTGGATTTTGAATATACATAGCACCTGCTTGTAATTTTTTCACTAAGGTAATTGCTTAAGGTGCTATCAAAATGGTTTTCACCATTGGATGGATTCTTTCTCTTTGATTTTTTGATTTATTGGGATACCCTAACGAGTTAAGCATGTAATTGCTTGAAGTGACTATTGTTGATGGGATATTGTTAGGGCTCACCTTCAAGCATAGGCAGTTAATAGGATATTGAACTAGAGATCATTGTAACTACAAAGGTTTTTGTAGACACCTAAAATATTCCCTAGGAATATTCATCATCACTAAACCTATCACCTAATACCTAATCGATCAATTTTATCACTTGCTCCTAATAACCTAGGATATATCCTTTTCAACTAAAGTCTATAACTTAATTAAATAATCATATTATTTAATTAACCACCTTTTTCCATCCCATCATAATAAATAAATAATTAATTACATATTTCACCTATTATTCACCTCACCCATGTGGCTAAAATAAATAAATAATATTTTACTTAATTAATCCATTATCTATCAACACTTTCCAAGAATAAATCGAGACCTAAGAACACTTGTTCTTATTATCCCATTATTCTCTCAACATATTCTAAGAATATCAAGCACCTAAGAAAACTTGTCCTTATGGCCCATCTATTCTCTCAACAAATCCCAAAGTTTTGGCCCTTTTAGGTGCACATGTCCCCAATTTCCCTCATGACCACAACTACTTATAAATTTGGCAAGTTAATTCTAGACATTCATATTATAACTACCTTCATCTCCACCCTTAATCTTCTCCTAGATCCTAGGGAATTACTCTCAACCATTCTCCACCCTTGATCTCACAATTAGATCTTGGCCATCCATTCCTCATTCCTAAAATCTATAAATTCAAGCACTTCATCCCTCATTATCCTCCATTATCATTCAAGCTAGGTACATGATGTCAATTTTGTGATATTCAAGAAAATAGGGCATCCACATTCCAATACATCAAGTAGAAAATCATTCAACAATGGAGCTTTATGGTGACTTTTGAGTTTATTTCTTATGTTATCTTATTTTGTTTTTATTATTGAGCTCTATCCAAGGTTTGTGATAGTTTAGATAGGTTTCTTTTATTGCATTTGTTTCCATCTTTTAATTTATAAATTACCCACTTACATTATGATGACTCCATTGGGGAATAACCTTGTATTCCATTCCATTTTTTATTTTCATGCATTTTAATGTTAGGTTACACTAACGAGTTTTACAATTTTTAGTAGTGAATTTCTTGTAGGTGTGTTGGAGATAAAAATAGATAACACCATAATGATCAAAGTGCTTGAAGATAAATTTTGATACAAAATACTTGATATTTTATTGACAATTTTTTTGAGGTTTTTGCAAGTTTGTAGCTAGCACTAACACACAATCCAAGGTAAAAAAATCTTTAAAATTATAAAAACTACCTCATAAACTAGAACTCTTTAAAATTTTGGTTTAAACCACCATTAAAATAGTGAAAACCATAAATTTTAGCATAAAATACCATTATAATAGTTAAAACCACGGTCAAAATCACCAATACCACATATTTTTAGTTCAAAACAGTTTCAAAAAGCTCAAAACTACGTATTAATGGGATAAAACCATTTAAAAAAAATTTCAAAACCACAAATTAGTAGGGTAAAGCTACCCATGAAAGGGTAAGAACCATGAATTCATGGGGAAAAATACCTTAAAATGTCAAAAACACATGATGACCATGTTTAATGTTTTAATGGATGAAAGGAAATATGAATCCACTCAAGATAATTTTCACATAACCCAAATATAGAAATATATGCAAACAAGTATTCAAAATATATATGAAAAAGAATAGACAACATACCATAAAAGATGACACAAGATATACTTTGGGAAAATCTTGAAGAGGAAAAAACTCAGCCTTCAAAAGTGTCCATCACTCATGTATTATTCAATAGTAATGATTACTATACATATTCAAACTTCTCCATGAACACCTTTGAAACATTAAGCCCTGTAAAAGCACTCCATTTGATCAAGCATGTAACCACACATCCCATGCCATGATTTAAACCTCACAAATGCTAACAAGAGATGCTCTTAACCCCTTAGCCAAAATAGATAATAAGCCAACCTTAGATAGCTACCCATGTGTTTTCTTTATAGAAACAAGCTCACACAAAACCACCAAGTGGTATTACATAGAACCATGTGATTAATATCACGATCTTACAAAACCATGAAGCCCACATTTACATTTTGGTACTAAGTTTTCCCAATATTAAATATTTTATCCAATGTGCATCATGTTGTAGCTTGATAAGCTTAATTTTCTTTGATGTAAAAAGTGTTCCTAAGGTTGTACATGCTTTGGAGATTGTTAGTATACAAAGGTATCTAATGATGCATGTCAACATTACAGTGATGTGGAAGATTAATATGTAGTTTTTTCCCAAGTATGATGTGGTTGTGGGTACACATGTCTTGATATGTTCTCAAGATTCCTACAATGATATTTTTTTAGTTTGGTGTACCACACTTAGTGACAAGTTGCAAGAAGTTTTTTCTAAGTCATTCAAAGTATATACTCTAAGGAAGAGACATAGTATTTTGGTCTGCATCCTTCCACAAAGCAAGATTTAGTCTTGCGATTCAAAATTTAAGATTATAGAGATGTGAAGGTGTTATGTCCTAAGTTTCATGTCAATATTCCTTTTGCAAAGAAAGTTATAAGTGACAGAGTGCCAAACTGTGTTAGGGTAGTGCAAAGTGGTTCAAGAGACTTGTTGGAATGCTCTGCATTCCACTGCATGTGAAGATTTGACCAAGAGGTTTTGAGGGAATTCTCAATAATGTATAAAGTTTGCTATATGGAAGTTTCAAGTCATTTGGTCCTTCACAAGTTCAACTTTCAAAGTGTCAGAGTGATACAATTGGTTTTAGATGCTTAATCTTCATCAAAACATGTGTTTGAATATTTGGGCCAGTAGAAAGTTGTAAATTTTAATAGTATGAGTTTATGTGGACACTCCACATGTCTCATAGTGTCTAAGGTATGAAGCACATGAAGATATTTCTTGTTTCTAGTACTACACAGTTGTTTCAAGTCATTTTATGAAGTTATGCTTTTGTTGAGGCCAACTAAGGTATGTTGATGGTATGCACCACTAAGGATTGATTGAAGATGTTATATGGGTCATTCCGACTCATTTGGAAGAAATGTAAATAATATTTTATTATTCTTGTGTACCACCAATAGATGTGAAGGCCGACAGGCTACAAGTTACATATTTTCTTATTTATGGCCAATTTAATTTAAATTTGAAAAGCATGCAGATAATATATATAGAAGATCAAAGATGAGAAGAGATGTAAGTAGATGTGTGAAGATGTGTAAGTGTATGTGAAGGTAGTGATAAGGTCCGCCTTAGACATAATGTCTAAAATTGATGACTATCAGTGTGTTGAAGCCATAAAGTCAGTCATATTCTAAATTTTATAATTACGGAGTTGTAGCTTCCTTGGGTGTAGCCCTAAATTTGTGATCAGGGAGTTATAGCTTCCTTGGGTTGTAGCCCTAAATCAAAGTTGTAATTGTTGCTCATTTGTGAGGATAGATTTGGATGGTATATGCAAGTAACATTTCTCATGGTGGTTTTCCCCTGTGGGGTTTTACACTTATATTTGGTGTCAACTATGTTCTTGTGTGGATTCTTATCTTCTTTTTGTTTTGGTTAAGTAGATGAATGCTTTCATGTTGTAACCTAGCTTCAATAGTTAAGGGTTGAAATTGAAATTGAAGTATACTGATTTACCCCACTCTTAATATTCCAGTGTGTTCAACAATTGGTATTAGAGTAGAGGTTCCTTGATATAGCCTAATAGCTGAGGTAGATCCTATCTTTGGAACACATGGGGAATGAAGCAATGCCCAAGAAGAAGTTCTCTCAGGAAGAAGAGGACATACTCCATAAGGGGGATGATGAATTTGAATTCAATAAAGAAGATTGTCTGGTGGATTATGGATACCTCATTTTTTATCTAAATGATCTAGATGAAGAAAGAGATAAGAATGAGGTTGATCCCACAATAGTGGGTTACACTTTTTGGTCAAACTTGACATTGAACTGAAATTTTTAAACTAAATCTTCACTTTCAGACACCTATAGCTACTAAACCATGAGAAATTTGAAGATGATGCAAATTAGTGATTTGTGAAATTTTTTCTTTAGATTCTAAATATATATTTAAAAAAAAATGGGAATCAAATTGCATTTCTTTTTCCATCTCCTTCAATAACTATTTTTTAACAATAAACAACATTTTAAAGAGTGATGTTTACTATATAACACATCATTTTTTTATATGAAGGATAAAATTCTATTTTTTTAAAATTTAGATTTGTAACTATGATATCTAGCTCCTTAATTTGGTTTCATAGTGTTTTATTGAATATTTTTTTCTTAATAAGTTTTGAAGTCAAACCAATTACAGTTTAGACATAGGTTTACTATATAACACATAACTTTTTTGTATGTATCAAAATTCAAATTTGTTTTTTTGTTGGATCAAGGACATCAATACCAAGAGCATAGATATTTTTCAAATTATTTTGGTAATCTACTACTTTTCCACATGTGCAGAATAGAGAGCTTGATTTTCGGTGAAAAACCTACATTCATAAGAAATAAAAAATAAATATAATAATAAAATTAAATATATTTAAAATTATACTTTTTGGGAAGCTTATAATAAGGACTAAATACTTAAAAAACATAAATTTTAAATGAATTAATTTGATCTCCCAAAAGGTAAATGAAAAGTGATTTTTAATCAACATTTTGATAGGTGTAGAGGAGACTCCATTATAGGTATGGTTTAAAACTAGTGGGGTTCTATCCAAGGGGGTTTGATCAAACCCTTTTCAATTAAAATCCTTCAAATGGAACCTTTCAAGGCTTAAATCATTATATTTTAAAAATATGTAATTTCAACAAAAATCAGGATGTCACAAATAGTGTAACCCATTATTGTGGCAGCACTAATGAAGAACTCTTGTTCAAACTTGAAAAATAAAAAAAAAGAACTATCAAGTTAAAATTTCAAGTTGAATAAGGTAAAATTATTGTAGATTTCCTAAATGTCAAGCTCAATGACAAATTTTTTGAATGATCCAAGATTGAAGAAGAGATTGTCTCCGTAAGGAAAGAATTAGATAAAGAAAAATAACAAATTGACATGGGTGTAAAGCTAAAAGGAGGTTTTGATATTCTTGATGAGATAATTATCTCTCAAATCAGGTCTTGGAGAAAGGTAAAAGTCCAACAACTAGTGCATCTGTAGACCTATATGAGACTTTTAACGTAGAAGACAAGTTTGAAATGAAGGATGAAAAATCTTGCACTGAAGAACCTAAGAAGACACCCTCCAAAAATGCAAAATCAAATCCAGTCAAGAAGATAGATGATAGCAAGAATAAAGAAGGTGAATTTATCCTAGTCCACAAACAAAGAAGATTTAGAGGTCCTCCACCTACTAGTCAACATGCCCCTACCAGGTTCACTCAATATTTTCAAGGTTATTGTTATTATTGCAATAAATTTGGGCGTAAGGTTGTTAATTATAGATCTAGGGCAAGGAGAAATGACTACATGGGTAGAAAACCATTTGTGCCTCCAATATATGATGCTACAATGTCTCATTCTTTTCATGGATATTGCTATGAATGCAAAAAAATTGGTCATTAGGTTGTAAAGTGCAAAAAAAAGTTAGGAGAAATAAGTTTAATTTTGAATATAACACTGTTTGCTACAATTGAAATAATTTTGAGCATACAATTTTTTTTTATAGGAGTGGTTCTATGAAACCACTTGTTCATAACAAGAAGGAAGAAACCCTAATTAAGAAAAAGAAGGAAAATGATTTTTTTTGGAAAGAGAAGCAAGGTCAAGAGAATGTGAAGAAGGATGATACCATGCTTGTACATTCTATACAAGATCTTGTGACAAACTGAGATAGAGCATTATCTCAACATGAGCTATTATTTGTAAACCTTTTAACCCCTTGGAAATGATAAAATGTTGAATATTTTAGCATGAAAGTTGATTTGGGTCAATTCCTCTGAAGTATAGGTCCATAAGAGCAAGATTAAACCTATTGATCAAGGTTATGAAGTGAAAGAATGATTTGTGGAGATTTTTTGAGCATCCTTGTATCCTAGTGATGATACAGTGTATTCTGCTAGAAGCTTACCTAAAAAGTATGAATCTATTAATGAAAAAAAGTTAGGGAAAATGAAAGGATTTTTATGCTTTATTTGAATGATTTGTTCTCATTTGCAATCAAAAGAATTCATGTTCAGAAGCAGATAAGAGTGAAAAGGGTTTTCAAGCTATCTTGTGTTTCTATGTTAAACCCTAGCGATGGAGTTAAAAAAATTCAAAAGGAATATTAATGGAAACCCCATAGCTAATAGATGTTGTAGAGAAACCCATGCCAAAATATAATAAGTTTCCTTTCAAGGTGATGGAGGTTGATAAAGATGGTGCATTTTCTAAGGTTCTTTCATTTGTAATGTATATTTAAGATGTAAGAATCTATATTCATGTCGTGCTCAATGAGATTGATCAAACTTCATTTGAAGTGCTTCGACATGATATCTTGGATGATCATGGTGTATACAATACTGAATATGCAAATTTGGAAGCAAAAGGGTTAGATATTTGGAAAGATATCCTAGAATTTTATGACTGCATAAGGATTATCCTAAGTCACATTCATGATGAATTTTTATTTTTGGACAAACCCTATAGGATAAAAAAAAAGGAAATTAGGGTTGTTATTGGTCTTTATGCCACTGGACCTATCTTGGTGCTGAAGTTAATAAAAAATGAGAGGGTTATTGAGCTTACCAGATCTAAATTCGACAAAAGAACCCTAACAATGAAATATATAATTGATATCAGAGTTCATTATGCAATAATGAAGAGTGCCTACAAAATCTACTACACAAATAGAGAAGGATCGCCACCACCACCATAATCCACACTGCATATCAAATGGTGAAGGAAGGTTCCAACTTTGATCTTTGTGAGTTGTTGAGCGAGCATTGGATATAATTTCAGGTTTGGTTCATTGATTATCTTCCTTACATTCTTTTTCTTGAATTAATTACTTGGATTTAAAGGAAAATTATGGGATAAGTTCTTTTTGGTAGCTGCTCAAATCAAAAACCATATAAGGGGTTTTTAGGATAACCAAGCATCCAATACTATGTATTGGGGCTTCTTTAAAAATCTACAAGTAGAGATGCAAGATAGAGAGATAATTTTATTTGATTTGTTCCAGAGATATAAGGATGAGGTAACATTTCTAGAGGACAAGGACCACTACTAAATTGAAGCAGTAAAACCCCAGAACCTCATGGATTCTTGAGTTTTCTTATGAAGTTACATCTAAATAAGTCAAGGCATATGTGGATATCTTGTTGAAAAAGCCAAAAAATACATCTACTAAGAGATTTAGCACATATAAAGAGAAAATAGATGAGATGCATAAGAAGAATGCAGAGGACCATTTGTCAAAACATAGAGAGGAGCTACACAAGAAATGGGGTATTCCTTCAAAGTCTACATATAATTCCTCCATGAAGGATTCTAAAGAAAAATATGTTCCTCTAGAAGCCAACAAAGGGTCAAGAAGGTCCAATAGATCCACTTATGTTGCTGCATCTACTCTATAGCCCTTCATATCTTCACAAACAACTGGTATAAAGAGAAGAGTTTTATTAGAGACACCACCACACAAGAAGGCCATTAGGCCTAACAAAAAGGCAAAGAGGAAGAAGATAGATTCAGAGGAATTTGGAGAGGAAAAATAAGTTGGAGATGAAGGTACCTCCAAATATATAAAAAGAAAGAGAAGAAGGTAAAGAAGAAGAAAATAGAGCAACCTCCTTTGGTAAAAGTTATACATGATCCCCCAAGCTTGAATCCATCTTAAATGGAATTGTCCATTATGGTCTATTGGATCAAACCATAGAGATCCATCTGAAAGTCCCTTTGAAAGATCAAAAGACCATAGAAAAGGCCATTATTATGTATATTCTCAAGCCTAACAAGTCTTTGAGTGACTTCATTGAAAAGGCTCCAGAAAGCCTATTGTAGGATTTAAGACAAAGAAGAGAGAATGCAATCAACATAGATGAAGAGCTATAATAATAGGCTATCAACAAGTTTGGGTCTTCTATCTCCCAAGAAGAAAAGGATAAGATAGCTTAGAGACAAGAAAAAGAGCTCCGTACAAAGCATAAAATAGATATGCTTATGAGCATGGATGATGATGACAAGGAAAAGATTTAGAAGGATATAGAAGAAGTCACAAAGAAAATCCTTGAAACTATGTAAACTGATGCTAAAATGGACTCACAAGAGCCTTTGGAAGAACAAGATATTGGTAATTTTCCCCCTTTAGAGTATACAAATGTGCAAGATGTCTTCGGTCAACAAAATTAGCAGGATGTCTCTAGTAAGGAGAAGAAAAAGGAAAAGGAGATGGAAAAGGAGAAGGAAAAGGAGAAGGAGAAGGAGAAGGAGAAGGAAAAGGAGAAGGAAGAGGAGAAGGGTGATGAAGAAGAGAGCTCAAAGAAAATATATTCCTCTCTAGTTGACTCAATCAAGGAGTTTTTGGCACAAGAGATGCAGATTCAACCGGTAGTATCTTTGTAGCTGCTACATGTTCCTATATTTGATGGGCAAGTTAGTTTGTGTAGTATGTCTCCCCTTCATAAGATGAAGCTTGGAGATGTACTCCACTCCATTGCAAGGTAAGAGTTACTACAATAATACGTAGAGAGTGTAGAGGCATTGGAAGAGGTAATGAAGGTATTGAAAGAGAAATTACTTTAAGAAAAAAGGGATACATCTCTGCCCCCTACACAATAGATGAAGTAGCTAATAGATTCCTTTGAGACTTATTCATTCCATTTGGAGAAGCAAGAGAAAAAAAATATTAATGAAAAAATATTGTCAGATGCCTCCGTAAAGTGTACCAGTACATTAGCCAAGTTACAATCATGCATCAAGGACATTGAAAAGAGCATGGAGGAAGAAAAAATATTATGACTTCTATCTAAAGTGGCTTGCAACCACAAAGAACGTAAAGGATCAGATCAATGTTATTGAAGTGTAGATAAAAAATGTGGTTGCAATTTATGATCCTAGTACAAGACAATGATGGTGCCATAAGGGCACAAGTGGAGAATTTTCACTCCCAAGTGCAACAATTATAAGATCAAAGGGAGTAGTTAGCCTAAGGTTGGCCTCACTCACTAGACTTCTAATAGAATCAAATGGTTTAATTCAAAAGTACCATGCACCATATTCTTTGGAGGAAGTATAAGACACATATGTGCAGTTGATATGTCAAGTCTGGACCCTGACTACAACAAAGGAACAATGGGACAACAACTTGATCTAGCTCAAGAAAATTTATAAGAACATTCTTCTATCCAGTTGAGCTGAGTTTGATTTTTGATGTAAGATATATTTTCTTTTTTGATGTTATGTATATATGCGAAGTATAACAAACTATAGGTATGAGGATATTTTTGATAAAGTAATTAGACTTCATCCCAGAGGGAGTAAAATTTGAATAGAATAAGGGGGAGCCTATAAGCTTTTGTATGAATGGAGAAATATTAGTTACCCTTTTCCCTTAATGTCAAAGGGGGAGAGAATGCACATCAAAGGGGGAGAGTTTATGCATGTCAGTTGGTTTTTCCATCAATGAAAAAAGGGGGAGATTGTTGCAGCTTGATAAGATTGATTGTCATTGATGTCAAAAATGTGCCTAAGGTTGTACATGCTTTGGATATTCTTAGTATGCAAAGGTATCTAATGAAACAGGTCAACATTATAGTGATGTGGAAGATTAATATGCAGTTTATTTCCCAAGTATGATATAGTTGTGGGTACACATGTCTTGATGTGTTTTTAAGATTCCTATAATGATATTTTTTAGTTTGATATTTTGCACTCAGTGACAAGTTGTAGAAGTTTTGTCTAAGGCATTCACAATATATACTCTAAGGAAGAGACACAATATTTTGGTCTGCATCCTTTTGCAGAGCAAGATTTAGTATTGTGATTAGAAGTTAATATTATAGAGGTGTGAAGGTGTTATATCCAAAGTTTCATGTCAATATTCCTTCTATAGAGAAAGTTAGAAGTGATAGAGTACCAAAAAATGTTAGGAAAGTGCAAAGTGGTTCAAGAGACTTGTTGGAATGCTTCAAATTCCACCACACATGAATATTTGGCCAAGTGGTTTTGAGGACATTCTCAATAATTTCTAAAGTATTCTATATGGAATTTTCAAGTCCTTTGGTGGTTCACAAGTTCATATTTTAAAGTGTCAAAGTGATACAGTTAGTTCTAGATGCTTAATCTTCATTAGAACATATGTTTGAATACTTGTGCCAGTAGAAAGTTGTAAAGTTTAGTAGTATGAGTTTGTTTGGACACTCATGTCTCATAGTGTCTAAGGTATGAAGCACATGAATATATTTCTTGTTTCCAATACCACATAGTTGTTTCAAGTAATTTTGTGAAGTTATGCTTTTACTAAGGTCAACTAAGGTATGTTGATGGTATGTGCCACTAATTCAAGATTGAGAGGATTTTAAGGATTGAATGAAGATGTTATATAGGTCATGTTACTCATTTGGAAGAAATGCAAATAATATTTTATCATTCTTGTGTACCACCAATAGATATGAAGGCTGACATGCTACAAGTTACATATTTTCTTGTTTATGACCAACTTAATTTGAATTTACAAAGTGTGTGGATGCTATATCTAGAAGATAAAAGATGAGAAGAGATGTAAGTAGATGTGTAAGTGTATGGGAAGATATTGATAAGGTTTTCCTTAGACTTAATGTGCAGAATTGATGACTATCAATGGGTTGAAGCCATAAAGTCAGTCATATTCCAATTTTTCTAATAAGGGAATTGTAGCTTCCTTGGGTGTAATCCTAAATCTATAATCATGGAGTTATTTTTTCCTTGGGTTGTAGCCCTAAATAAAATTTGTAATTTTTTCTTATTTATGAGGCTAGATATGGATAGTAGATCCAAGCAACAACCATGGATTTTCCCTTGTGGGGCTTTCCACATATATCTGGTGTCAAATGTGTTCTTGTGTGGATGCTTATCTTCTTTCTATTTTGATTATGTAGATTAATTCTTTCATGTTATAACTTAGCTTTAGTAGTTAAGGGTTGAAAATTAAAATTGAAGTATACTGATTCACCCCCTCTCAATATTCTGATGTGTTCAACACATCGCACATTAAATATTTATCACAATGTTACATACAACACATAAAGTGGTCCCAAGAATGCTAACCCATGTGATGCATGCATCCCTAGATCCCCTAGGTGCACCACATAATAATAAAATATTATATTATAACATTATGCAAAGAGGACAACACACATTTTACTAACACTCTCTCGCTTGTTGTATATATTGCATAAGGGGTAAATAGGTAAAATCAAACATGAACAAGGGGATAATCCTTGTATCCACATATACCATAAAGGAATCAAAGTTTTCCATATGCTCCATCAAGATACATGCAACAAGAATCAAAGCAACCACCATCTCAAGCATGAACTCTCTCATCCTCCATGATGCCAATGCACAAAGATAAGAATCCATCCAAAAATATGCCATACTAACTATCAAAAAGAAGCACAAGTCATGCCTCCAACTGATATCCCAATACACAAACACTCAATCCAAAGGTAATAAACATGTATCAATAGTTTTAAAGATATAATCACCATAGCAAAAATATCACCCACAAAAAATTCTATCACATCCAACAATCCATACCTCAAAGGTATACAAATAATAATAAGTGAATTACATGCCATCAACATATACAACTCATAACACACAATCACAAGCTCCAAGTTCCAAACTTGTCATATGATGATTATACAAATATATGAACTACCACTACATAGGTAATGTAAAGTACAAAAATGATCAAGGCAACAAATGATTCACCAATACCATCACATATAAGTGCAACTAATATCGAGTAGTACAAAGGAAAATCCATAAAGATATGAAAATATTGTAAACTAATACGCTACAATACATCTCTCACCACAAGTCTCCATAGCTCTCCAAAGTTCTTCACACTCAAAAAAGGAAGGAGATAAAGGAACCTCCATGTCATTACCAAAGAATAATGAAAAACACATGACCAAAAACATAGTGATCACCATATCTCCACAGATCTCAAACCAATATCATGTGAAATCAAACATATAGGAAGAAGAATGAGGCCAAAGAAAGAAACCAAAAATCAAAACCTATAGCATGTCCTTCTACACACACCTCTAAATGCTAAGTTGTGACAAGTATGATCTCCTCCATAAAATACCAAATAAAATATAACTATGCAATATAACCATAACCAATATGTGTGCATCTCAAACCAAAGGAAGATCAAACCAAATCCATTCCCAAACCAGGGGAATAAGCCCGATAACATATCCTAAACTCAACAATAATGAATAATCTCACAATGCATAAAGAGATAAACATGCCAACATCCCTCAAATGATAAAACTAGAAAACCATAGATCAAGGTCCATATTCATGAGAAGATAGAACATACAAAAAAATGAATCTGAAAAAAATGGGAAATACCTCTCAAATGATAAACTACCGAGGAGACTAAGAGTGGGGAATACAAATGTTCTTCCAATATATCCAAGTCATCATGAATCAACGAAGAACAATATCCTCATAGGTCCATATTGTAATCATGTCCAACCAAGGTATAGGATCCTTGGAATTCCATCTAAAACCTCATCAAGAGTAACCATCTCAATACATGTCTATAATCACAAGAGGTCTCCTAGCCTCACCTAAGTCTCCAAGTATTCATGAGTACTTGTACCTAATCAAACCATGTCAAACTCCAAATGCAACATAGAATCATCATGAAGCTCCCAAGAAAATTATCAAGGTACTCAATACCAAGAGAACTAACTAAGATCAAATTCAAAATCCCCAATCGCTAAATCATGAACTCAACCATGACATCATGATCTCACCTATCCTCAAAATAAGGTCATATGCTCTAATGAACATATCATGTTCCTGTATCATGCCAATATCATTCCAAAACTCTAAAGTGCACAAACAAGAGTATATCATGACATAATAACAAAACCATCCTATCAAAATAAGGATCACATGTCAAATGACAAACCATGAAATGACTAAAAATTTCTCCATGGCTAACCAAGATATCAACATATTCAAACCAAATAAATATAATCATCTCCTGCCAAGAAAATCATCCACCATAAAATGGGGAATCCATATCATCACCAAAATGTCCCATTGAAATATGATATTGAGCACTCCATAGTACCATAATAACCATATCCTAAACAAATATCATCCATGGCCCCAACACAATCAAGAAACTCAACACCAAGAGCTCCCAAAAAGAAGTGTACAAACCAAAAAACTCAAAACCAAGAAGATACAACACCGCCAAACCATCACTATCATGAGCTCCCACTGAATAGTGTAATCAATATATCCATGACATCGTGATAACAACCTCCTTAATGAAGATCAACCAAAGGTCCTCACATAATCAAAGAGCTCAACTAAAACATGATTTCCCAAAAGGTAAAGTAAAACCATGAACCTCAAGCCATGAAGATACACCACCACAAATAGACTAGAATCAACCCAACACCACCAACAATACACTTGCATAAAAAATAATGTCATACCAAATTCCCTAAAGAACAAGGAACATCAATAAAAACATGATCATAAAAAATGTACCAACAATAAAATCCAACTATATCACACATGCCTGCATCACATAGTAAACAACATGGGTTCCATATCATTATTGTACCTAATAATACCATCTCTCTATTTGAACATGACAAACAAACCAACAAACCAACAAACCAACAAACCAAGTGACTAAATCAAGCAACAAATTTGAATCTACAATGATACTAAAGCATCTATAGGAATCAACAACCCACATATAAATAATACATACAACCTATAAGTGTAAACAACCTACTACAATGCACAAATCATAGATCCAAAAATGCAACTTACAAATCTAACAATTTATCGAGAACCATATCAAATGAGAGTAATAAGAGATGTAAATGTAAGTATACAATGACTCAAATACCAAATCACCATAGTCAAAAGAACCCATTAACAACTTAGATGAAAATAATAACAAATAAATCATGCTAAAACATCTCCAATCTCAATCCACTACATAGTGCTCTAAACAAATTTTTATCGACTATAAGAATTCAAAAATCTGACTTTGTATGCACAAGTTATGACCTCTCCAAGCTTGAAAATAACATCTGACTTCTACCAACCATTTCTCTATCAAAACAATAAAATCTAGAAAAACCACCAACACCACAATGAATTACATGGAATCACCTTTCTAATGAATATAAGAAGTTGAAAAATGGACACCCTAGGTGAAATTTATCTCCCCTAGACAAAAGTTGCACAATTTGACTATATAGAGGTAGTTGGTGGTCCATTGGGCGGCCTGTCAATGGTGGCGGTATTGCCCACAAGGGTGGCACGAGCCTGATTGAATATTAAATTGAGCTTATTTTACATTTTAATTTTAAATAGATAGATTTTTATTGTTTTAATCTTTGATGGGGCTGGTGGCATGGTCCTCGCTAGACCGAGGGTGGGAATTGGGGTCCAAAGGCCCTACCAGCCCAACAACCCCACCGACCAGGAGCCTCTATCGATTGACAAATTTGACACCCCTATGGTTGTTAGTAACTTGAAGGTACAAGGAGTTACATGAGCAGTAGCCCACACATCCCCCCACCCCACTTTAATATTTTATTTTTTTAATAAAAAATATTTTTGGGTTTTAAATTTTTTATTTATTTAAATGTAGGAATTATTTTATTTTTTTGCAGACAATTTTTTTATGACTGTATGATAGGGCAAGGAGGGGATTTTTTGTATTTTTTTCAAAATGGCCAAAATAGACCAAATTTTTTGTCAATCTTCATCTCTCTAGCCTCCTGGATCCAATAGTGAGGTCTATTTTTCCCAAGGGGCCATCTAAATATTTCCCCTACAAGACCTGAAGAGGCATCTATAAAAAACCCTTTTTCCAACAAAGATTTATAAACCTATATTTGCAAAAAAATACACAAAGCTGCAACCTCAAAACCCCAAATATGCAAAAACAATGTGCGCACAACTCTCATATCTTGTAGTGTCTTCATTCTTTCCATGCAAGCCTTGGACTCAACTATGTATGAAATCTACTCCAAAAATGGTTATTCAAACCACAATCATGTCTCTAGTACCAAATAAAAGGAAATATACATCCACCCAAGATAATTTCCACATAACCCAAAAATAGAAATCTATGCAAAAAAGTATTCAAAATCCATATGAAAAATAATAAACAACATTCCATCAAAAATGACACAAGATATACCTTGGGAAAACCCTCAAAATGAAAAAACCAAACCTTCAAAAGCATCCATTACTCATGTATTATTCAACAATAAAGATTATAATACATCTTCAAATTTCTCCATGAACACCTTTGAAACATCAAACCCTCTACAAGAACTCCATGTGAACAAGCTTACAACCACACATCCCATGCCATGCTTCAAACCTTATAAGTGCTATCAAGAGATTCTCTTAACCCCTTAGCCAAAATAACCAACAAGCCAACCTTAGACAACTACCCATGTGTTTTCTTTTATAGAAACAAGCTCACACAAAACCACCAAATGGTAATAAATAAAACCATGTGACTAATACTAAGAGCTTACAAAAATTAACCCCACATTTACTTTTTGGTACTAAGTTTTCCCAGTATTAAATATTTCCCCAATGTGCATCCCCACATTAAACATTTATCATAATGTTACATATAGCACATACAATGGCCCCAAGAATGCTAACCCATGTGACACATGCATCCCTAGATCCCCTAGGTGCACCACATGATAATAAAATACTGCATTATAACATTATACAAGGTGGACAACACACCTTTTCCTAACAATAGCCTTTAAAATTTACAATTCACATGTCTATTAAAAAATCCTTAAAAAATCTACATTTCTATTAATTTTTTTTTTTGAAAATGTTGGAGTAATTAGGACACCACTTGATAATTAATTAATTATTAGATCCCTTATTACTTTATTCACTTAAGCTAAACTTAGGAGTGCTCTTTTATTGCTAGATTGGGCTAAATATAGGTAAATTTGTCTCATTGCATTAGATTAAGACACTTTTCACAATATAATCAAATTCGCATCTAAGGCTTATTTTTTTATTTTTTAAGGATTCTCATTCATTATAATCATTCATTCACATTATTATTCAATACAAAATACATATCAGATGCTTGTGTGGATTATTTTTTCTTTCTTGGTTTCACAATAAATTAGTTACTTTGATCTCTCATATGTGAGATGTTTTAGTTGCAAGTGATTTCTAGGAGGTATCGGGTTCACTATTAACTCCAACAAAAATCCACACTACCTAATAGTTAGAGTGCGTAAGGAAATCTGTTAGCTAAGTGGGGGCATTTTTTTTGCCTCCTTTAAGGAGCCGGTCATATTAGAGACTAAGGTCTCCACTTTTCACTTGATCCTTGGTCTTACAGACTTATAAGCCCTTGATCATATCTTTCCATACTTAAGCCCCCTAATTTTAGACCCCTAGCACCTGGCCATGGTCACCTGGGTGATTGAGAGCAAGTTGAAGGGGGCTTAAGCCTTTGTTTTAAAACATGAAGATTTATCAAAAAAGAACATGTTAATCAAATCATGATAAATTTTTTCTACAAGTCATATTTTCAAAGTTTAGTAGGCATTAGAAGGCTATTTCTGCCATGGATGTTATGATGTAGGTAGTTTTTCAAAAAAAATCTCCAAAATTCAAGTATTATCATTCAAACTTAGGCTTTCTTTTTCAAACTTCCTTTGGTCATAACTTTCACGTTTTTCTATTTTTGACTAACTTTTGTGTGCATGTCTTTTCATTATTTGAAGACTTCAAATCTTGCAAACTACTAACTCAAGTGGTTTTTGTAGGACATTTAGTTGAATAAATTGTTACCTTTTCCTTTTCTATGTTTTTTCTACCTTTTATTTTCTCACTTTGGAATTGGGTTGAAAATTACTTCACATTTTGATTTGGGATAATAATTAACACATGTCTTTTAAAACCCAAGCACACTTATGTATGCTCCCCTCTCACACCTTAGGGTGATCTTGAGGATCAAAGATAAGTGTTGTCTTATTTTATTTTTAGGGGGCCTACTTGGGGATTTCATCACCCTAAGGGACAACCTCAACTATAATGTTTTTGTGGAGTATAAATAGTGGGGGTGAATTTAAATACATGCCTCTTGGATTTTTTTCATCATTTGGGCTAAGATCCCAAGTAACTTATACCTTGCGGAAGTGAAGGAGAAGGGTGGTTACCCTCTTCTCTTGACTATTTGACTTTCTTTCACTTTCAAATTCATGGATTAGGCCTCATGTACCCTTATGGTATTTAGAGGATACCCCTAGATAAGCCTTGTATATCCTATTTTAAGACCTTTCATTCATTTTTTATTCGTGGTACAAGGACATCATTCTTGAAGGTACTCACCATGTACCTTCTTGTGTTGAGATAGAAGCTATTCATTGATCAGGGCTTTTCCTTTCAAGTAAAGGGTTGTAGAGGTGGTGCATGAACTTTTCATACCCTAGTTATCCACTCACTTGAAGGTTTTTTATTGTGTGGGCATATATTAAGTTAATACACCCTTTATTGAATAAATATAGGCTTGTTATTATATCTTCTTGTTTGAGTATTGTATATACCAAATTTATTGTTTTTTAAAACCTTTACTACCAAGTTGAGTCAAGTCAAGTTTGAAATACTTTTATTTGTTTGAATTTTTTTTCCAAATCGGTATCCTTTTGAAACACAAAATATCAAACTTAGGATAACCATTTACTTCCAAATTAATCCAACATCCTGCACATCACACCAATACTTTTTTCACTCATTATCCACTTGATCATAACCATATTGATCCTTGAAGTCACATCAAATATATTTGAGAACATTAGGATATCCTTAAAATCATTCCATCATTCATATTTTATCCACCATCCTTACAATCCAAATTTGATCATCATCAAATCAAATCCTTGGTCATAGTTGAAATTTAACACCTTTGGACCCTTTAATTAAAATAATCATATTTTCCCAACCTTTAGGACCTTTAATCATAATAAGGCCCATTTTTAATCCTTGGAAACTCTACATCAATCTATAGATTCCAAAAATTAAAGTCATAATTCAAACAATCTTAGGATCATAGTGTGTAACTTACACTTTAAACCAAGTCTAGCCAATCCACTCCATTTTAAATCCAAGTCATCCATTTCATCTCCAAGGTTATCCTAATTTATTAGGATTTTAATCCCTTTTGATTATTCATAAAAAAGCTAACAAGGTCATCAATTTCATCCATATCCATAATCTTCCACATCAAGTTTGAAGACAAGACCAATGCCTCCCACCATAAGATGAAACACTATATGTGAGAACACAAAAGAAAATACATTTCATAATCAACTCCTCATAAAAAGGTTTCCTTTATTAGGAGAGAATTCCCAAGTTCCACATGATGATAGTGATACTGATGATAATATTCCTCACCAACCTAAGTATACTATCAATCCCAATAAAATCCTAGATTCCAAACAAGGATGAGATCTTAGGGAGAAATACATTGAGATAAACAAAGATTCTATCTTTAGAAAATTTATAGAATTAGGGGCACAACTATTTCCTAGTTATAGCCACTCCAATCTTGATCACACAATTCATATTGATCCTACTCATAAAGTAATTCATCCCACACATGACCATATTGATCCTCATGAAGACCCTATCTCTCCTACTGAAGGGAAACAACCCCTAGCCATTAGAGGTAATATCTTATATCAAGGGTCATTACCACCTAGAGTATCCACTTCCATTCCTAATGAGGTTCAAAATCCAATATCCACTAGTCATACCACATCCACAATAAACATCCCATTTAGAACACAAACTATAACTACCCATATAAACCCCATCTCCATCTCCATTCCTAATCCAAAAACTTCCATTATCACCATGCTTCCAACATGAACATACCAAGTTCACCCAAGGTCAACATCAATTCCAAGAGTCATTTCAACCAAAATCAAAACCCCATCTCACCTAAGGTCTATAACACATAACATTATCCATACACCTCTCCAACAACACCTAGTTCATCCTTTGATCAAGAACAACAAGCCATGAAGGATGCTCTTAAAGGAATTCAAGGAGGACCTTATAAGAAATCATATATGTTTGAGGAATTTTTCCCCTATCCTTTTTATAGGTCAATATTTCAAATACCCTTCCCTACATCTTTTGAAATTCCTAAATATGACAATTACAAGGGGAGGGGAGATCCTAGGGAACATGTTATAGAAATCTTCATGGCTAGTCAAGGAGTAGCCCTCAAAGATACTACTATGTTTATTCCATCATAACTTAGGTGGTCAATCACTTTAGTGTTTATTGAACCTACCTAAGGGGTCCATCACATCCTTTGGAGACAATAAATTTTTTTATCAAATATTTCTCCTATAATATAGAACATGAGCTTACCATCATAAACTTGTGTAAATCTGTAATATTTTGAACAAAATATTTTCTATTTTTTTTGCAAATATAAAAAATAATCATACAAATGTAATGTATCAATCCAAATATTTGATAAAACTTGCCAATTTTCACAAATTAATCTCATCAACATTTTCACAAACATTTGGCCAATGCAACAATAATAACATTTCCTAGATATGAAATCATATATGTAAGTCTTTAAAATCTCTGATATAAACCACTTCTTAGAAGATCTAGAAATTACGTTCATATAGGGTAAATAAAACAACAATTAATTCATTTTTCTGATCTTAAGTTGAAATTGATAAAATATTTATGGTTTTTGGTTTGAACTTGGATATAGGACTATACACATCAAAATCCCCATGTAGCTAGAACATATCTAGAATCTTGAGAGTGTTGAGGTTGTTGTTCATACCTCACTAATACCTTAGTAACTGAAACAATATTTAAATGTATTTTTTGTATAATATTTCCCTTTTAGATGAGATAAGTCCTGCCTTAAACAACATTAATACACTTATCAATAAGTAATGGCTAAGGAAAAGAGTTCTAATTACAAAAGGACTCCCCAAAAGTAGAATTTAGGCTAGTATTACCACCCAATAACTAGTGACCCCTACTCTCTTTTCCTTAAACTGCTCAACATCCAACTCCCATTACCATAGAAATCTATAAGGATGGAGCGATTATGTTTTCAGTCCCTCGAACACTTTTAAAAAGATAGGTGAAGAGTCCCAATAGTAATACCTTTAATAAATTAGAGTGATACCTTTTTAGATTCTTTAATGATTAAAAAAGGTAGGTCGATTGGAAACAAGATTCCTACTAACTTTAGAACTCCTCTCAAAGCTGCACTTAGTTTTTACCACCTTCCCACACCTTTATCAAAGCTCGTGATCTCAATAAAATATAATATAATATAGATTTGAATCTTTAAAAGTTTGACACTAATGTTTGAAAAGTCTCAACAATATTAAAATTCCTTTGATCTATCTTTGTATAAGGCGTCTTCGAGAAATTCTATGCATTTCCTTAATAAAATGTAGGTGAATAGTTGTAGCTTTTATTTAGGCACAATTAATAAACAAATCAATCTTCATTCATAGTGTCCTCATTCACAATGGTGGCTAATATTTCATGAATAAAAATATGGACAAACTTTTTAATAATAAAAATTATTTCTACAAATTTATTATTTATCTATAGATCTCTAATAAATTTGTAATTTTCAAATCTTGGGAATTTTATGTCAATTCAATCTAATATTTCTACTCCTCAAGTGTTTAGCACAACCAAAAAAAATTCTTTCATCACAAAGTTAACTTTTATATCAAACTTATCTAATAAAATCCAAGAGTTTTCATCCCCAAATTCCAAATCTTCAGCACACCGTCAATCTATGGTTGGAACTGCACTACCTTCCAAGATTTTGTCTGTTAGGAAACCTTCAGGGTTTTCGTCCCTTAGATGAGAAATCTGGCCACAAGCACAAATATCCAAAAGAAAAAATTAACAATATCCAAAATAATGCAAGTGAGCTTATAAAACTTCTTTTATAACATTTCTAGAAGCCTTTCGAAAAATAATATAAACATTTCCAACACCAAAAATTACTTTATCAGTGTCCAACATTTAAAACTTTCAATTCTCATTCCAATGAGCTATTATACTAAGGTACCCATTAAATTAATTTAATAAAATTAGAAACCTTAGTAAAATAATTAAATTATAACTCATTAATACATCTGATTTGTGAAAATTGTCGAAAAGCATCAAAATTGGAAAATGATAGCACTAGAGTGTTACCAATGATAATAATGAGAATCAGACCTAACTGAGTGACTTACTATAAATAGGCGTTCTCTCCAAAAATCTTGGATAACACACTAGAAGTCGACAATAACTTCATTAATTAGCATCTAAGTTGTGTAGATCATCTGATCTCACTAGTAACATTAAATAACCCCTTTGATAAGTTTGACATACACTGAGAAAGGCAAAGGTAACTACATTGCAAGAGAACCCAAAAATATGGATATTATTAAAACTCAACAAAAATTGGGGAAAGCTTCTCATCATTTCTTAAAAGTTGAAGATATTTAGATAGTAGGTTCTCATGGCCAATACCATAAAAATAATTAGTTCACATCTTTGTTACCAATCTTAATCTAGATTTGGCATTCCACCTTCAAGTCTAATGTGTCTCTTATTTTGATGAAATCATTGAAAGGGCTATTCAAAGCAAAAAATCCCTCATTGTTAAAGGGATTATCAAACTTTATTCCAAGGATCACAATAATAAATCCAAATTTTCTAATGATAAACCTAAATTATTTAGCAAAAATAAGAATATAGTTGGAGATGGGGTTATTAATTCAAAACATGGCTAAGATTTCCAATAAACCTCATCTATTTCCATTCCATCCACACCCCCTAAACCACAACAAAAATTAAGACAATTTACACCTTTAGGGGAATCCATTGAGTTAGTTCTCCATCAACTTGTCAAGGCTAAAAAGGTGGCCTTTCCACTCACAAAACCTTTTGATGATACTCAACCAAAGCCTTCATGGTATAAAGAAGATAAATACTCTAATTATCATCATATCAAAGGTCATGACACAAGAAAGCGTATGCAACTAAAACATTATATCCAAGACCTTATAGATAAATGTGAGATTGAAATTGAGAGACCATCAAATACCTCACCTAACCAGGACTTGGGTATATATCAAAATTCTCTCCCTAAGTATAGTTAGTAGTGCATCCAAGGTCAAGGCTCTCATATGAACACCATCAATTATCACAAGACCCATTCTAATTATGATTCCACCATTGGTTATATTGAGCATTCTAACAAAAAAAAACATACCATATAAGTGAAATTACCTAATTGTCTTATTACCACTCAACATGGAAAATAACCATCGCTACTTGTACTCCATCCACTTCGAACAACCATAAACAATATCACCTTCTTTATCATCTTGAGAAAACATTGGACTAAATTCCCATTCTTGAGCTTCTCTAGGAATCACCTACTCATAGGAACATCTTAAACCATGTCCTACAAGAATCAAAAGTACCTAATGATATCCACCCTTCATATTTCCTAGCCCTTTTTGGTCACCTTTCCATTGACCATTGTCTCACTTTCACTCCACTTGATCCATCCCATAATCATCCAATTCACATAGAAGCTATTATTTCCAATCATAAGATAAAGAGTGTGCTCATAGATGATAGGTCAAGCCTAAATATTTGTACTCTTATATTGGTGAAAATTTTGGGTTATTGAGTAGAAGCATTAGGATCGCATACTATTACCATCAAAGTGTATGACAATATAGAGAGATACAATTGGTAGTATTTTTTTTCCCATTGAAGTAGGACTCTCATTGCAACACACCCTATGCCATGTCTTACACCTAGACCTTCCATAAAATGTCTTTCTTGGTCAACCATGGCTTCATGCCATACAAGCCGTACCTTCTAACTATCATCAATGTCTTAAGTTCCCATACAATGGTGTAGAAATTACTATTCTTGGTGATCTCAAACCCTATCAATTTTTCCAAAAGTTGGAAGGGAAATATGAAAACCATTTCCCTTCTAACATTTTCCCCCAATCATCTTCCACACAATCCACATCATATATTGACCCTATAAATTTACCTTCCACATCCTTCCCTTCTTCTACTAAAATCCATCCATAAAATCCACATTCAAAGTCCTTGATAAAGGATGCAGAGAATACCAAATCCATGAATCCCTTCATGTTGCCAAATTATCCCTTTCACCATGATCTTATGATTGTTCTCACCCAAGAGTTCAAAATCATCTTTTCATGTTGTAATGGGGCCCTACTACTTTCCTTTTTAGTGGCTATCTTGTTGATGGTGGCATAGAAGGTTTTTATACCACATGGATTTACAAAGATCAACAATATGCTACTTTGTTCAAAAAACATACATATCCCATTCCCTTGCGCATTTGTAGTAACATGAACTATCAAGGAAAAGTTCTTGGTTTAAATGAATAAGGCCCTCTTGATCCTATCAATATACCTACAAATGATGGAACAAATTTTTAGGATATGGTTCTTAGGATGAGCATCTTGATTTCCTTATAGATTTTCTTGATGATTCTAGGCATACCTCTTCCAATCTTGACAATAGAGAAGTTTCATTCCTAGTCCTTTCAAAGAGCTTGCTATCATGAACCTATTTGATGATTATTCCATCCTTACCATCCATATTGACCTCACATACCCCTAACTAATTGAATGGGATCAACAAAATCCTCATAATTTGGACACACTTCAAAGTGATGAGTCCATTCTAGAACTTATGCAATCCTATACCCATATCCCATCAAGAGATCATAAACAAGGTTTTCAAATCTTATTAAGTTCATCAACATATTTTGGAGAACAAGAAGGAATTTTAGAGGAACCATAAAAACCTATAGATACATCCCTTTATAGTGAGAATCTCCTTCTATTGGCTCCTACTCCATTTCAAGATGGGTCACCACTCCTTATTGAGGAAGCTATAGACATAAATTTGGGTACAGAAGAGACACCTAAGTTGACACAAATTGCATCTTCTTTAGATCCCAAGTTAAACATGAACATCTCTATAGTGCTTAGGGATTATCCAAATATAATTTCTTGGTCTTATGGTGACATGCCTAGATTAGACTCATATTTTTTTGTCCAACACCTTGTGGTTAGCCCGAATGCTAAACCAATTGAATAAAATCTAAGAAAAATGCATCCTAAAATTACCCTTTAATCAAAGAAGAAATTTAGAAGCTACTAGATGTGGGATTCATTCAACCTATTGACTATCTAGAGTGGGTTTCTAACATAGTACATATAAAAAATCCAAAAAAAGGAATAAAAGTACATAAAAACTTTAGAGGTATCAACAAAGCTTGCCTCAAAGATTATTTCACACTATTGAATATTGATATGATTATGGATTTGACAACTGGTCATGAGATGTTCCTTATGGATGGGTTTTTAGTATATAATCAAATTCAAATAACACTTGATAACCAACATAAGACAAATTTTATCACCCCATGGGGTAAATTTTGTTATAAAGTCATACCATTTGGCCTAAAAATGTTGGTGCTACATTTTAAAGGGTCATGTCTATCATATTTCATAATATGCTACATAATATTGTTGAAGACTATGTGGATGACATCCTAAGAAAGTCCAAATCCAAAGAAAATAATCCAGTCATATTGCATTAAATATTTAAGAGGATCAAAGAATATAAAGTCAAATTAAATCCCAAGAAATGTTTGTTTGGAGTCACATTAGGAAATCTCCTCGGGTTCATTGTTTCTAGACGTGGCATAAAGGTATATCTAGCTAAGGTAAAACCAATAACATAAACACCACCTCCTAGGAACCACACCTAGTTACATAGTCTATGGGGAAAATACAAGCTATCAAATGATTCATTACCCAATTAGTAGACAAGTGCCATCCATTTTTACATCTACTTTGAAAGAATGTCATCTTTGAGTGGGATTGGTGTACCTTGCACATACGCTCTGTTGTCAAATGAGGACCCCATCTTTTATTTTTCTGTGATTTTCTCACTTTTTAGGTTGTAGGTTGGTGTGCTCTAGGTTAGTCTTCCTTTGGATACTTTTTTTGTCTCAATGTTGGGCCCTTTTCGCTTTCTTGGTTCATGTTTTATGAAGTTTGCAAAGATTTAGATCTTGGTCAGATGGACTCTGATTCTCCAAAAATTCAAGGAATTCATAATTTCGTGTAAATATTTCTATTGCATGGATTCAACCATGATTAGAAAAAGGTCAAGGAGGGGTCAATTCTTTGTAAAGGTCGAGGAGGTTAAATTTTTCCATAGAGGTCGAGTGATTTTCAAATTTTCATGTGTGTTTTCCACCTTGTCTTGCAGAGTATTAATGGGGGTTGGTGGCCAAGGTATTTAAGTGTTTTGAGATAAATTTTGAATCATTTACACTTTTTTCAAGCTAAGATTACAATATGGAGCTTTGTGGTGATCTATTTTTATCCAAACATTCCAATTGAATATAACTTCTTGAGCATTTTCCAATGATTTGCATCATGCTTATGTGTTCCTTTCTTATCTTAATTTCATTTTTTGAGTATGTATGCATGCTCGATCGATTTAAACTATCAAATACTAGGTCATTTAAAGGAATTTAGTATCATTTAGTTCATTGTGCAATTTGGTTAGTGTGTTATTACTTTTGCAATAAATTCTTAAACTAATACTAATTTAGGGGTTGTTGATGTTTTTTATCTAGCCATAGGCTTGCAGTATAGAAATAGGGTGCTCTTGTGACCCTAATTTTGGTTTCCATGCCCTATTTTGATCTTATAGTTAGAATTATATTGTATTAGGTTACATTTCTTAGGTCAATTTTGGCATCAATTAATTGTGGGACATGGTCTTGGTCTTGCGTAGATATCTACAGTCATCTTCCCATATTAAGAATATTCTTGTGTTTTTCCAATGTTTTAATACCTTCATCTTCTACACCATGCATCTACTTATAATTTTGATTATGGAATTTCGAGCCATGCTAAACACTTCAAGTTTTTCCTTAGGTTGATTCACTGTTAGTTTTTTGTAAGGTATAGGTCATTCCTTAGGTTTTGCATAGATTTTTTGATGTGCATATCTAGTGGTCTTTTGACCTTATCAATGTAATCCTTGATTTTCCATAGTTAATATTTCATTATCCTTGTGGGCCTCAATTGTGGGGTTTCAGTAGTCATTTTACCTAGAGTCATTTTTCCACAAGGTCAAATCTGAGTCTATGGAGATTAAAGGCACACTCAACCTTATCTATGTCTCTTTGGTTTTTCGGTATGGTTTTCTCCACACAATTTCTCTGCAAGGTTATGTCTAGGTTGAATTTCTACAAAGGTTTTTTTCACAAAGACATGGTAACTAATGTCCCAAGGTTGAGTATTTATCAAATCTCTATAAGGTTTAAGAGGTTGTGTTTTTCTGTAAAGGTTGAATGCTTGGATTTTTTGGTAAGATCTCTCTACCTTGAATCTCCAAAATGAAATGGTAAAAGTTAAAATTAATTATCCTTACAAAATAATTGTTGTTATAACTTTTAGGGGTATTAGATGATATGCATGCATGATGATGTTGATATTTATAATCATTTAAGAGGATCCATTTAAGGAATTTCTTATATTTAATAATAATATTTCATTTTGCTCATTTAGGGTGCGTTGTGTAAATTTCATGGATAGGAGAAAAAATATGTAGTTCCAGTTTAAAGGTGTGCAACCCCCTACAAGGATTAATTCTAGTTAGAGCATGATTGGAGAAAAAAATCTAAGACATTAATATTGAAGAATTCAAAGAAAGGATATTTGGGGTCAACCCAACTAATCTTGAAAAGAGAATAGTTCAAAGAGGGATAGCCCAAGTTGTTGGATTCCCTATTGTTGTGAAATTCCCAAAATTGATAATGGAGAGTAGATACCACTACCATAAGGACTCAATGAAGATAATAGTTGTTGATGGTAGAGCATTAGCAAATATTTCAACTGCCTCAATTGCACAAATTTTTGGTATCGCATCATTCTCCACCATGTCCCTAAAAAACAAAGAGAAATCCACAAGAATTTGATGAGGGCCCAAAGGCATTTAGGGATCTTGTGAATGAGATGATGAATCGCCCCAAGTCCTTTTCCCATAAGTTACCTAGATTCTTATACATGAGTGACTTCATCACTAAGGCTAATGATCTGGTTAATCTTCTGAGTAGAGTAATGAGAATTTCTTCAACATATACATTTTAGAACCGAATGTTCTATTATGTTGAATAAATATTGAGAGGGACAAAGAATTTATATTGGGCCTAGATAATTAGCGAAAAACTTCACCAATAATTTTCCATAGTGAAGAAAATCAAGATGTTCTCCATGACTTCGTACATAATATATATCTACATAAAAAAAAATAGATATGGAGGATTGACATGCTTGGGTCCTATTGGTACCAACCCCAATCAATATAAGGTTTATGACTGTTACCCCTAGTTGTAGACAAAAATCACAAAGAATCATTACAAGAGGGTAAGTGATACTTTTGTAATATTCATAGTCCAAACTCTACAAGGAGATTTGAACAAAAGACTCTCATCTTCAGCCATGGGGATGCTTAAAATATTTGGGTATTGGTTTATCTAATTCTCCAAATTCACTTACTTTAAAATGGAGGGTATCTCAGGGCCCCATATATATTTCCCAAGTATGCTAATGATAAAATTATGTTGCTAGATATGCCAAGGAAACTCTGCACCTCAAACTACATATTAAAAGGAAAACACAAATAGGGGGTTACCTATCCTTTGGAACTCAAGAGAGGATTATATGCTTGTCCCTCAACTCATACAATAATTTGGCCTCAAATTCCATAGTCATAGGAGGCATTTTGACCCTTATGAAAAATGAAGAAATTGGTGGGTCAATAATATGGGCATAAGCTAGACATTGGGGACTTTTGGACCAATTAATAGGACTATCTAGAGGTTAGAAAGATAACCTACTTTGAAACTACCATGGAATTTTATGAAATATTCATATCTTAGTTATTCCCTGCCAAGTGCGTGAGGATGGAAATGTATTGTAAGAGGTTGAGTATAATGAAGTGACTGATAAGTCAATTCTCCTTATTGACTAAGTGGAGGAAGAGGTGCTAGATGTGGATGTGGTAACAAGACCCATCTTGAAAATAAATAAGAGATAGGTAGAAGCCAAAACCTTTTCTCTCATGTCATAAGGAGTAGAGCCAACTTACAATAAGATAGAGGAAGAACTAGAATCTTCTAGTGAAGAGAAGCAGGCTGGTGAGGAAGCTGAGATCGATGAGGAGTCTATTAAAGAAGAAGAAAGGAATTCTTCCAAAGAAAAGGGGAAATCCAATAAGACTAGAAGAAATCCAACCCATTGCAAAACCAAGGGTATACAAAAAAAGGCTAGAATGGTAGAGGGAAGTAAACCTCAACCAAAAAGAGCTAAAAGGGATAGGACAATATTGATCAAGCCAATTGTCGAGGGTTAGGAGGACTCTTCTCCATCACCAAATCCTTCCACTTCTACCCCTCCACCTTCTCCTCCCACTTATCAAACTTCTCCCACATCCATCATTCTATTTACCATTGCCACTTCACCCAATCCTATTGATATATCCATAGATATTACTACTTCCATCCTCACACACTCCATTGCTCCCATCACCATCATTTATTCCCCTAATCCCTCTCCTACCTCTTATCCTTCCATTGGATCCATTAAACCTCCCCAATTTACCATGTCAACCATTTCTTCTGCTATTCCTTCCACTTCCCTTCCTCCTACCTCTGTGGACCTTTCATAGTCCTTTATAGCTCACCTCTCCCACATTCCCAAGGATGTAGCTATCACCATATTATCATAGGTCAATAATTCTATATTGAATCAATTGGAAAAGGATACCCCCTCACCTTCCTCACAAGAATCACTTGAGCCTCCCTCTATAGAAAGTATAGATAAATTATTGGGAGATTTGCAAGAGAAAGAAAAAGAAGGCATGATAGGCCTAGCTTATGTAGAATATGTGTTGGTCTCTCATCAGTAGAATAAGATCTTAGGACAAGAGAATATTGAAGAAAATATTCTAGACCCTGAGCTTGAAATGGAACAATCAATAGGGCAAGAGGAGGATTTATATGTAGAGAACATTTAGAAGGAGGCCTCTCCTTCTCCTCTTCAGGTAGATTCCACTAACAAAGCTACAACCCCTTCATGGTTGGAAGGAAAACTTAAGAATAAGAAGTTGATAATAGAAGTTCTCAAGTTTAGTTTGGAGGATCTCTTAAGTAGGTTAGAGAAACCTAAGGATAATAAGATGGGTAAAATAAGTTATCATATGACCAAAGATGTCTCAATATATAGAATCTTGCATGTATCCAATCCCACCATAGATAAAGATAGAAAAACCATATTATTAAAAGAGTTCAGTATTTCCACTATCAACCTTGGTCCTTCTCACTGAGGTTAGGATATTGATGACTTGTAGGATTCAATTTATAACATTATAAAAATAATGAATAAATATGAGGCTACAAATATTAAATTGAAGTCCTAAGTGGCTAAACTCACTACCTTTATCAAGCATCTGATCACTCCCATTCAGAGTGAGCTTGGAAGAACAATAAATCTACTAGTCTTGTGAAAAGACAAGGTGGACAAAATGGAGAAGATGAAATCAAGGGCCCAGTCCAATTAGAATTGGATCTGGATTATTTTTAGAATGGTAAAAAGAAATCAATATTGATATATAGGTGCAAAATAACTTCCTTATTCTCAAGGAAGACGATGGAAAATTAGTGGAGGACTGCAACAACAATGAGGAGTACCATGGTTTGGTGTTTCCCAAACTCGAGGCTATTTAAAAAATCCCTAATGAAGTATTGTTAAAGGAAGGTATCCTAAGCAAAGAGATGGTTAAGAAATATCATTATTGGATACATGCTCTAAATTTTCGCAGAGAAATAGTAGTGCAAATTGAGAAAGAAATAAAGAAAATTGATGATCAAATAAAAGAATTCTTGGCCTCATGTGGATATTTTTGAAAGAATTGACAAAGCGTGAAGTGAACGCTTCTAAATAATTGAACGATCAAGTTTTTAAGCAATAATTAAAGTTGATAGTCCATAAGGATCACACATATGAGTTATATATATTGCATGAATGAAGCTGCTCAAATTTTCTTTAAGATATAGACTTTTGTCAATCAGAAGGCTACATGGATGGCTCTCCACCATCAACTAATCAACCAATATTATGTCTAAGCCTATAATATTCATGATTTTGTTGGTCCACCCAATGACGAGGTCACTCCAGTCTTGAAATATTTTATGGAGTTTGTTGTCATAGAGAAGAAAAAGGGAAGGAGAGTCATTGATGATAACTTTTGGTGATATGCCAATCGGGAGATTTTTTGGATTTATTATAAAGTAGCATTTTGGGGAGTTTGTGCCCCAAATCTCCTAGGATTTAATAAATGTAATTTAATAAAGGGATATAAAATAATGTGATTTTGTATATCCCTAGGTAAATTATAATAGAATTATGTTCAAAATGAATGATGATTATGTAGCAAATATTTAATGCATTCCAAATATTAAATACTTATGTAATCTTGGCCCTTGGTGTTGATATGATTTCCACCATTTTGTGTGCCTTATTTTTTCCATATTTACCTATAAAAGGTAATATTTTATCATTGTAAAGGGTTGTTGAACATGAATTATTGTAACTAGACATTTTAAAATCAATATAAGAAAAGTATTAAATTTTGGTGTTTACTCAAGTGGTTTCTTATGTTTGCATGGTTCCTTTTCTTCAATATTTGATATAGTTCAGTTATAATGATAATGGCGTGTGAAGATATTTGATAGATCTTTGGTTCATACCATTTGTAGCTTGATGATCGTAAGTTATTTTGCATGGTTAAACTGAACATATAGGTATTAATTTAATTATTTAGATTTATCTAAATTATGGTAGAACTAGGTATTTACATGAATTTTCATAATCTAAAAATATTTGATTACCTTTGGAGATTGCACTATTATTGTAGCATTGTGAGTTAGCCTCTGATTAAACAAGAGTTGGTTTTGTAAGGGATTTGTCTATCTACAACATTGTATCATTATTGTCATTGTTCTTATAGTTTATTAACTCAATCTCTTCTCACCTTATCTTTTGACTTTTATTTGAAGATTTGAGTTAGTTTAGGAAGAGAAGTGTCCCCTAAATTGTAATATCAGATGTTGAATTTATTTTTCAAATCTCAAATTTGGAAATTCAATTAGGGTTTCATATCAAGATTAGATATTTCAATCCCATGTTGCTTAAGTTCTAGCTAGGTAATTATAAGGCCCCTTATTAATAAAAAAATGAACCATTGAGTAATTTTGTCAAGGTCAAGACCTTACTATCAAAGCCCTGGGATAATATTTTTGAAGACTTAGAGGTTAGATTTTATTTTAGGAGATAAAATATTTTGTATTTTATTTGTTATTATGTGCAAAAACACTCATCAACAAAATTGGTGCTAGAAGGAGGCCCTACAAATTTTCTTAAAGTTGGAGCATATAGGCTCTTTATCTCCTAAATTTTTTGAGAGGGTTTTTAGATCCATACCTAACCGAGTGAATTTATTTGAGTTAGGATCCCCTACTAAATCTAAGAGGGTTAGAACAAGTGGGTGGTCATCATCAGATCTACCCCAAGTTCCTATATCAGTTCCACCTCAAGCTCCTCCAACTGCTCCACCCATAGAATCAACAATGGTGTGGATACCTAATAACCCTTCTCCCAATCATTTTAATGCATACCATGACATGTCAAAGAACCTAAAAAATTTATGTTACAAATTTCATGTTAATGATCTCAACAAGATCACTAAAGAGCACATTAAAGTCTTTGAAGAAATGCTCCAAAATTGGAAAATTCAACAAGAGGATGCAGCTTGTTGGTTATTCCCATACTCCTTGGAAGAAGAGGCATTTTATTGGATTTTTATCTTACCAACTAGATCAGTCAACTCGTAGGTCCTCATGAAAAGTACCTTCCTAGATAGATTCATAATTCTTATATAACCTACAGATTTATACAGATAGTTTGTGAAAGAAAAAATGTAAGACAACAAGCTCATTAGTAATTTCAATAAAAAATTCCACAAGGTATATACTCACCTTCAAGATACCTACCTTCTTAATTATGAAGCAACAAGGCATGTGTATTATTTTTCCCTACATAATCTCATATCTATTGATAAAGTGGAAAAGTGAAACTCTTGGACATCACTTAGGATTTCACAAGGCTTTTTCCACAATGGGGGATTATCATTTAAATTTAGGAATAACTAGGATATGAGATTGACTTGAAACCTAAAAGGTGGGCTAATCAATACTATAATTTGAATTTTGGGGGTCTTTGAGTGGATTTTTCACTTATAACGATAGAAATAGCTAACAATGAAAATGATCTACTCTGATGCAAAAATAGTAAATCTAGAAATTCATAGAAAAATTTGATGTTTAGAAATAGATTGATCAGACTTGTGTGCGTTTGTCATATAAATTTGGAGCTAAATTTGGAGGACTAAGTCACCCAAGGAACCTATGCCCAAGTAACTCAATTTGAAATGTGTCTTCATAGTCCTCAAGTATCTAATTAGAGACTTCTTCCTTTCGGATCTCACTATCGGATCTTCGTCAAATGCTAAGATAATTGAGTTTCCATATCTTGTCAAGTTGTAGGGTTTGAATACAACAATGAATAAATGATATTCAATCTTCCTCTAATATCCTTCAAATCTAAAAATTTCATATTCAAAGAGAGAGGAGGGGTTGTTCCATATAGGGGCTTGCCTAAGTCAAGCTCCGTGTTGGTGTTTCCACCTTCATAATGGAAAAATTGATAAACAAGAGCTTATCCTTTTGAGGGATAGAGGCTAAATGATAAATGAATGGTGAATCAATAATGAACTGTAACTCACCACTCAGATTTGGTCTCCTTGAAGTATTAAATTCATGCACATCATCTCAAGGCTTGATTACAATTTGGGTTGATTGATTGAAAGACTTGTTTAGTTTAATTTAATTATTTTTTGGTATTTTTGCTTGTTCCTCATTTTTGGTTTATCTTTTCATTCTCCCCCCCCCTTGTCTTTTCACTCATTTCTTTCGTTGATCTTGAATTTTTTAATTTTCTTTTGTGTTTCTTATAATGGTGTTTCCTTTCTTATTTTAGTTGTTTCTTTTATCTTGTGTAATATTTATAATTATTGTGGACAATATTTATAGATATTGTTTATAATATCTATAAACATTGCCCATAATAATTATAAGTATTGTTGATTTTTTTGTGTTTTGTTTGGTGGTGTTATATATATATAGTTTGTTTTATCTCATTTTCTTTATAGATAAGTGTAATTCATTTATTTGTATATTTTATTGGTGTATGATATTATTTTTGTTTTTATAGGTTTGAGCATTTTGTAATTGTCTCTTCTTTATTCTCTTTGATTTTCTTATTTGTAAATTTTTTGAGTTCTTCGTTTTTAATTATTATTTGTTTGAATGTTTTTTTGATGTCTTTTTGTTTTTTGTGTTGCTTTATATTTATTTATATTTTGTATTCTTTCTCTTCCTTTCTAGCTCTTTAGTTTATTCTTTTTTATATTTATAATTATTGTGTAAAATTTTATAAATATTGTGTATAACAATTATTATGTACAATATTTATAAAATTTGTGAAGTTTTTATTTCTTTTTGCTTTTATTTGTTGCTTCATATTTATTAATTTTTTAGCTCTTTCTCCTCTCTTCTTTTCAGCTCTCTCGGTTTTTCTCTTTTTGATTTTCATATTTATAAATATTATGTACAACAATGTATAAATATTGTGAACATTTACTAATATTATGTACAATATTTATAAACATTTTGTACTATATTTATAAATATGGTGTATTGTTTTTTTTGATTCTTATGTTTGACCTTTACAAATTTTGCTTATAATATTATCCTTATTATTTTCTTGTTTTGATAATTTGAATTAATTTAAGCTTTTTAAATATTATCTTTCCCTATTATATGTTAACTTATTGAATCTTTTGCATCATATTATCCTCTATATATCCAAGCTTGGTCTGCATTCAACCATTCTTCTCCTACAACTCTCTTCATCCTGATGATGGATCACAGAGTGTGATCCGAAATGTTTTAATGATGCAAAAAAAATTACACAGTACAATCCAGAATAAAGCTCTCTTATAGACCTACAAGGGTTTAGTCCTCACAAACAAAATTATATCATAACATGAACCAACTCATATAAAACTTGACTTGATGTTTCAATGTTTCAATGTTGTAATGAATTTTCTCTTAACTGCTCTTAACTTGATAATAATTGTTTGATCACCAATGTTTCCAATAATTTCCACTTAGTTTTCAATTGGTGAAATGACTAGGTATATAAATGCAATTAATCTAATTTTCCAAAATTTAAATCTCGGTAGTTGATGTTTAACATTTGAAATTCAAAAAATAAAATGCCAACTTTGACATATTAAAATTGGAGGCAAAATGGGGGGACTAAGTCACCTAGGGCGACTATTTCCCAACCCTATTTTGTGGGATGTAAAGTGTTGGGAGAAAAATATTAAATGTGTTCCTTGGTTTTGTACATGGGTTTTCTTGATAAATGTCCAAATGGGCCACATAATATATAATTTCTGATATTGGATGTATAATTAGGTCTAATCACTTAGGGGGGAGCAAAAAATAGTGTGAAATTGTCAAGGGTGACAATTTACGACACTACAATTGTGTTTGTCAAGAGAGATAATCCCACACCACCCTCTCTCAATGATGAATATGTTGAGGTTGTCAAGGTTAATGTAGAATTGGGTCAATCAGGGGTTGGTCTAGTGAGCCATATTAGCACCCTAGGAATGCCTAATCAACATTATAGGATCTATTATGCCTTATCCCATCATACACCTATGGTTAATATCATTATAGTAGTCACTAAGGCTATGGTTCTTCATCCAAATGTCCCTATCTTAGAGGCTTCCCCTTTACATTTACCCTATTTACAGATTGTTGAAGTTAGTAAAGTTAAGGAAGATAGAGAAATGGATAAAATCAAGGAGATCACAAAACAAATGAAGAATCTTACTGTGACTAACAAATGTAGTATGGTCTAACTACACTTGATCCATGAGGATTCAAAGTATAATTAAGCCACTATGCATCAGTCCCAATAAGATCATTCAATGCAAACTAAACTTAGAATCCATTAAAACTAACATATTAAAATATAAAAGCTTCAAAAACACCTATTCTAATCCATTGAAACTTATCCTATTGGGGGAGTGGTGTTGCATTGATGTGGAATGGTGACCCTTTCCCAATCCCTTGGATAATGAGCTTGTTTTGATCGATTCTATTGAAGAGAATCGATGAAACCAATGAGAGATGTGTATGAAAACATGATTTAAAAGATAAATTAAATTATGAAAGCTATTTTGACATGATATAAACTAAGATGATTGATATGGGTGTATGCAAATCTATTCTAAATGGAGTTTAAGCTTAAAAGATTAAAGCCCTAATTACCAAATATGCTAAACGGATGCACCTAAGTTACCATGGAAGCCATTAATGGAAGCTAAGCTAATATGAAGCAAGAAATTAACCTAAAATACCTTTTAAAACACAAAATATGGATGCAAGATGAAAGTGATTTTAACAACATAAGTTTTCTCTTAAAAGATAGATCCATTTGTCTCCAAATAGTGACCTATTTATAGGAGGACAAATGAGAAATGAAGGGCTAATATTGAAAAATTTAATCAATGGTCAATATGGAAGGAAAATGGAGGCATGGATCATGGATTCCCATCAAGGGTTGAGGATGCAAGATGATATTTAATCAAGGGCTTAAATTCATCCAAACAAACACACTTTCAAAACTTGCACAAGAAGTCTTGTTGAAAGTTTGTTTCAAAAAGGAATACTCCCTTTTTTCAAATGAGTGCAAAGGGAAATAATATTCTATGAGAATATTCCCTTTTGGAGGAAAATTAGTCATTTAGTTAATTAAAACCAAATTTTAATGTGCAAAGAGGAAGGAATATTCCATGAGACTATTCCCTTTTCGGAGGAATGTGCAAAGGAGGAATATTCCCTTGGAATATTCCCTTGCAAATGGGAGGATTAGATTTAATTGGTAATTTGATAATTAAATAAAGTTTCAATTATGCAAATTAGGGGAATTAAGATATTCATTAAATAATTTATTTATTTAATGAAAAGGGGAAGTGATATGATATTTAATAAAATAATTTAGGGTTATTTAATTAAATAAGAGGACTTAAGGATTAAATTAAATAAGTTGATCTATTCAATTTAATAGGACAAAATGTTGGTATGAAAGAGGGGGAAATTAACCTAATTAGATTAGTTAGACCAATAGATGAAAATGATGTGATTAATTAAATAGCTATGCTAATTTAATCAATTAAGCAAAAAAAGGATGGGATTTAGGATGAAACGGTGTTAATCTATCAGATTCGAGTGCATGATATCATTCATGACATTTTTAAGTGTCTACACTTACAACAAAAGTAACTCATCTTCATAATTAAAATAACTATTTGCAAAATTCTAAGAGAAAATAATAAATCTAATTTCAATCAAAATTTGGGTCAGATCAAGGGTATCAAATAAAAAATAAATTTTGGAATACTAGACTCAATAATGGAGGAGTTCCTTCTCCTTTAGATGCATCCACTACCTCCAATAATAGGCCTCCAAGGAGAGTCTATTTGGCCAAAGCCGCTATGTCAAATTGGTGCAAATTATACAACACAAGCCAATATTTAGGGTTGAATTGCCACAAATTTTAGATAGTTGCTAGCATATTTTTGAAAGAGGTGCAAAAAATGGAATCCCAAGAAGCACCCAATTCTTATAGATAGGAATTTATACCATATTCAACTTATAATTATACTATGGTCCTAAATAGATGTCCTTTTCCCAAGTAGGAAGAAAATGAACCCTAGAGTGAAAAATCCTTAGAAGGCTTGTTTAGTTCAAGACTAGTCTCTAATAAGTAGGAAGATGTGTAGGCATTCCAACAGTATAAGGGACCATGTAATATTAGGAGAGATAATCCCAAAGGGCCTTTCATAAATTCTACTCCTAATAGTCTTGAGGTACCTCTAGATCTAGATGCAAGTAGAAATTTGGTGCCTCCCAAGGTGCCTACCTAATTATTTGCAAAGTAATCCTTAGCCAAAACCAAATTGTATGCATGGGATAGTATGTCACTGATGAATTAAATAAAATGAAAGTAAGTCTCTACATTTTTGAATTGTTGAAAGTCTCAAAAGTTATAAATGATTTAGTCAACTCACTTTAGGAACTTGTTAGACCCAAGGTATCATCTAATGAGTCTACACCAAAGAACCCTCAAACAAGAGGAAAGTGTTATGCCCTGCATAACCACCCCATCTTTTTCCTTGGTCAAAATGGGTCCCCCTCTTTGATTCTTGTCTTTGGGTATTTTTCAACAAAGGTTTTGGAGTTGTCCTTTTCTCCAAGTCTTTTTGTTTGTTCTTTCTTTGCTCTGGTGGAACCGGAACTAGAATTGAATCTTGACTTGGAACTCAATTGAGTTTCATTGCCTAATTCAGTCCTGATCTCGTTCCCATTGGTTTCTTCATTTTTGTCGTTCGGTCTGTGTTGTTTTCCTTTCGTGGGGCCGGATCTAGAATGGATATTGAATTTGGGACTTGGTAAAGTTCCAAGTTTTATTTTCGTCCCGTCTCTGTCTCCGCCGTTTTTCTTTGTTCATTTTCATCTCAAGGTTGGTGCTTTCGATCTCATTATTTTTCTCTTTGTTTATTCCCTTCATTCCTTTGTCTTTGTCGGAAGCAGAAGTGGAACCGAAATTGGATTCAAACTTGGAACTTTACAAAATTCCCTGACCGATCTTTATCTCGATTCTGGTCCCACTTCCTTGTTTTTGTTCACCACTCTACTTCAGTCACATGATAGTTTTGTGCCTATTCTTGCCATGATTCTATGCCCGACCTACTATATTTATGGCATTTATTACAAACTCTTCACACACGTGTAATTGATTTTTAAACTTAATCAAGGTTAATTTACTGCTTATTATTACCATTGTGAGTAGTAATAACGAACCAGAGCTGAGATAGAACAAAAATGCATTATTTGGTCAGAAATCAAGCATTTGCATGTAGTTTGGATCAAGTACCAAGTTATTGAGTTGTGTTTTGAGGTAGGTGTTCTTTTTAACTTATTTTCTCCTTTGTCGCTTTTGTGGCTTGCATTTTTGGTTTGTTTCTCTTCGCGGGATTCATGAGTTTTACTTGTGGATCTTTGTTTGTGTGTTGTTGTTTGTTTTCCCCCTTTGGTTTTTCATTCCTTTCTTGTCTTGTTTTATTTTCTTTTTTTTATTGTCTGGTTTGTTTTGATCATCGTTGTTGTTTTCGCATTGATCATGTCCATACCACCATGCCCTAGGGTTTAGGGTGTTGTTTTTCAGAGGGATTTAAGGGATTTTAATGGTCCTTGATCTGTTATTTAACCTTTCCATCCTTTTCATGTGTTGACTCGATGATTTCCATCTAGGTTTTTGATGCCCTAATTTCCTAAGTCAACGGTTTCAATAAACTAGGTTTTGTCGCGTTCGTGTTAATTTAAAGTTGTGCCCTAGTCACAAGTTTCCCCTTGGTCATATGGGGGATAGGTTAGTACTGTTACTTTAAGCCTCCTTGGCTTATTGAGTGACCTTGTTTTTTGGGGTCATGATGTCATTCGCTCTACTGGTGAACCTTCTATTAATGATGTCATATTTTGATCTTGGTCGGAGTCAGATCTAGAAATGTTTATGTTCATGGAACCTTTATTTGCAATACATGTTTGATTCATTCCTGATCCCGCTTTCGATGAATTGTGGATTATCAAATGTCTTTGTTTCTGTTAGAAGAGGAAGCCAAATGGGATAAGGATTCAAAATTTATTCATGTATCAGGTGCAAATTTCATTCCGGTTCCGATGACCATTCTGTCTCTGTTCCTGATCCCGCTATGTATTTTTTTTGGACTGCAATTTTCATTTTGGTCCCAACCTCGACAGTGCTTTAAAGCCTTCTAGGGGTGTTCTTCTGCCTGGTCCCACCTCTGGTGAGTATGTAATTTTGGCTAAGTATGAAGAAGGTATATGAAAGGTGAGATCTCTAACCTAGGTTTTATGCTTCTTATGGATCTAATATTGGGTTTGGTTGCAGGATTAAGAGATGTCAAGAGCATCAGGTGAGAATTCTCAAAGGAGCCAACCTATGGAGACTTTGAAACCAGGAGTAAAGCCTAAGAAAATCAAGCCGGTACAACTCCCTTATACCTTGAAGTATAAGCATTAGGGTCTCACCATCACTGGTAGTAAGGTGGATTCTGATTGGGCGAATATCACTGACACTAACTTGGGCTCATTCCATTGTGAGGAGTTGTACTTGGAAATGTTTGTTGAGGAAGTAACAGGGAGGACCCAAAGAATTGTTGAATCTGGCTTGGCGCATGTTACTATATTTCCTCTATCAGTCCAATGTCCTGAATTAATAGTGACAACGACTAGTGCCTATAATCCTACTACCAGACAGTGTGTGGATTCGTAGGGCAATATTATTATTGATCTAACTCCACAAATGTTTTAGTTCATGTTCAATGTGCCTACTCCACAAAATCCTAGGCAACTCAATGAGGCGGAGGCCTTGAAAATATATAGTAATAATAAGGAGGCTAACAAAACTCATTTAAACAAGAGATAGATAAGAACTGAGAAGAAGTCTTTGGTTAAGCTTCTGGATCAGCCTAAAAGGGTAGAATTCTACAAGGAGATTGGGGACATCATAATGATGCTATCCAGGGTATTTGGGAAAAGAGATGCCTTTCAATTTAAGGAATGGATGTTTTCATTCATTCAGATTATCCTAGATGGCAGGCAATAGTTTGATTGGCCTATGGTTGTGTTTGAATGCATACATAACCAAATGATTAGAGTGAGAGAAACCAAGATTTTCTTCATGACCTCCTATGTGATTTATGCAGAAAAAAGAAGAGGCATCTTTCCTAGGTTAAACAGAGCGGGGGTTTTGGGAGAGGATGATGGAAAAAATAATGTGTGGAATCATTATGATTAGCTCACCTTATGTACTTCTGAACAACATTATAGAAGGGTTAATGATGCATTTCTACATGTCATTATTAACCATCTCACAGGAAATGCAGGATACAGATTAAGCCAAGAAGCCATGGAATTTATTGCAGAGTGGGGAAATTGGTTCATCCAATACCCCAGGTTTACTTATTTCAGACTGGCTAGATTTGATGGTCACCCTCACTTGCTCCCTAGGTGTATCAATAATAGGATGGTCTTAATGAAGTTCATTTATCAAGCCTTGGGGGTTAACTCCAAATCGGGTATAAAACATAAGCCTGATTGTCATAAGTTCCCCATGAAGTTGGGTGAATATAGTTGTCCACATCTTGTGGGAGCCAAGGTAGTTTGCAATGAGTTGATGCACCTGAAGTTGGGTTTGTACACTGCTAGGAAGAATTATGATCCCTAAAAATAAGATGAATGCTTTGCTTGCTTCCATTTTTGACAAACACTTCAATCTATTAGAGGAATTTTGGAGTGATCTTTAAGATGATTATAACCTGCGGAAAAGAAATTATGAGAGATTACCTATCCCACTCATGGTGGAGTATGGGGTCAAAGAAGACATTCCTGAAACATTGTCGGATGATGGGGTGACTTTGGATCCCCAATATGATGCACACAATATAGGTACCAAGAATTTGGATCTTGTAGGTTGGGGTGCAGAAGAGACCATAGATATTAAATAGATAGCAAGGCCAGTGTTGGATAGAAGCATCCAATGGGTTGTGCTAAGAACCAAAGAACCCGGGGGTCAAACCTCCAAGAAAATGAAAGGTACAAGAGAATGAAAAGAAGAATGACTCCTAAGGAGCCCTGAGGTAGATAAGGACAAGGAAGACATGAAAGTGATTGATTACCAATTGGGTACAGTCAACTTAGGGAGGCCTACACAGAATCAAAAAATGAACCTCATTGATATTGTAGCTTCCTCCATAAAGTCTAGGATGATTAGGGATAAACAAAGGAAGGATGAACTTAAGGCTCAATTGGATCAGTTGCATAAATTCCTAAAATATGTTTCCACTCCCATGTGCCAACAAGCTATTGCCTTGGAAACCCCGATCTTACTCAACAAAAGAGAAGTTGATGACTTAGTATAAATGAGGAGTAAGTCTAGGATGTTGGATAGATGGATCGACAAGCTTAATCAGGAAATTGGTGAGGTGCTAGTTGACAGTTTTGAAGTCCATAAAGTTGCACTTGAGTTGGTAGAAGAAATGGGTCATCATACTAAAACCCTAGGAAAGAAGGAGGAAGAATATAGGGGATATGTCAAGAAGTTGAAGGACATAAGAAAAATCCCATTGCCAACTCTTTTAGAGCAGTCAATCCTTGAGGAAGACAATGCAGATTTCCTTGAGAAGACTGCTAATATAATTTGGTTCAGGTCTAATTTTATCTATAAGCATAAGGATGAGGTCCAAGAGGCTTGTAAGGATTTAAATGAGAAGATTGATGAGTTGGAGGCAGTGGTGGCCAATATTGTTAATGTGGATATTCCAGTCAAGGAGGGAATGCCTTTAGACCAATTAAAGGAGAAGTGGGAGATCAAATTTCAAGAAGTGATGCAAATGGAAGATAATGGAGAAGATTTGTTGCTAGATAAGCTCATGGATATCAAAGAAGAAGTAAAAGCTACAAGGAGAGAATTGATCAAGTTGAGAGATATGCAGGAATTTTCCTCGGTAGAGTTAAAGAGAATCAAGTTTGAAGATGATTGGGTAGATGGACCCGATGTGGATATTCTTCAACAAGTATTCTCCAGTTATGATGAGTATCTCATGGAGCATGCAATGAATGGGTGAGTTGGAAGTGTGGAATTCTCTCAATAGAATTCAACTTCCTCTTCTCTTATATATTATAGGAGCCTCGACAGTAGGGCAATCAGATTTTCTATTTGATTTTTGGGATAGCGGGGCAACCACCTTTCCTTCACCAGTCCAGTTCCTTTATTCGTTCTGATTCCTTAATTTGTGGATCTGAGTTTTTAATTAAGAAACTTATGCATCGTATGTCTATATGTACTTTGGAGCTCTATTTTGTAAAGGTCGGCTAATTGAAGAAGGATTAGCCACTTGATATGATAGAAAATAGGAAATTTCGTCTTAAGATCAATTTATTGTAACTAGATACTTTAAAGTTTTAAATTGAAATCAAATACCTGTTGATAGTCTGATGTTATTTTCATGTTGTTTGTTGGTAGTGAATCTCTTTGATAAAGTTAGTGAATTATAATCAATCTATATGCTAGTGAGTTTTTTGTGCCTAAATGTTTCTTATTTGATTCAAATCAATAGGGGAAACTAGATTTTAAAGATTATTTCATTAAGTTATCCATGAATGGAATTATTATAAGTGTGTTGATCTGTGTTGTCAAGAAATGAGTAAGTGATCCGTTTCAAGTCTAAAAGGGTTTTTTTTTTTGATGAATGGTTGTGGTGATTAAATTAAGCACTATGAATGTATGCAATGGTATGGATTGTTTTGTGGGTTGCATCATGTTATGGTTTTGATCTATTAAGAAACACTCGTTGTTGAGAATATATGTCTGGATGTTAAGGAATTTTGTTCATGTTTTACTGCTTTGTGCCTTGATCTATCTTTTATTGTTTATTTAAACCCCCCCAATGTAGGTTAATTGATCTGATGTAGTTTGTGTCCTTTATTACCAGCAAAGCCCCCTTGAATATTACAGTTACATTAGCCATTGAGTGACACCAGCATAGTTGAGAACCAACTACTAGGACCTTGGAAGTTAGATTACTACATGTTGTCTTTCTTTTTCAGGAGAAATAGGTTAGAGATATTCTATTTTATGTTGATGTGCTATTTTGACCATCAACAGAAAGGATAATAGTCAAGTCTCTTAGGTAGATAATTTGGTAACATTATATTAGGATAAAAGGGAATCCCCACCTTTCCTACTAACCCTACACATTTTTGTTAAGAATCTTGACAAATATTTGGTAGATTCTTGTGTGTCAAAAAATTTCATGCCCATCATCATATATAAATAATTAGGGCTCTCCCCCACCAAATCCACAAGAAAGATTACCCAGTTAGATAAGATTGAGGTCAATGTGGTGGGAGAATTGAATTGTATTCATATGTAGCTTTCCTTTGATCCCTAAGTTTAGCATATGATTGATATCCAAGTAGTTTATATCTCAGATGTATATGACATGTTAATAAGTAGCGAGTGGTCCAAGATTCTTAATGGCTATATCGTAACGAACTTCTCTCACATGTGGCTTCCACAGAAATGAATAGTGAATCAGATCAAGATGGAGAGGGAGCTAAGAATGGATCATATGATCATAGAGTACAATCAAAATAATGAAATATTATTTTTTGAGGTTGATCTTGGTGTATGTTCCCCTAAGGTCCTTTGGATAGAGGAAATAATGGTGGTGAATGGTATAGATGCATCCATAAGGAACTTAAGTCAGTTTCCCAATAGTATAAAAGTTTGTGTAGAAATGAATGAGAATATTGTCTTAGATAATGAAGGAGGGATGTTTTGAAGGTTTTTTTGATTTCATTTCAAATTTATTGTAGACTAATTAAATTTAGGGGGTAAGGCCAATATAGAGGATTTTTTATTGCCATGTTCTAGTGTATAATCCATAATGAATCTCATTCAAAGTTTTTATGTTCTTTATGCTAAATTGTGGTCAAGAAAATTAAGAACTATCTCAATATTCCCGAGACAACAAATGCTAATTTAAATCAAGAAACCTTCCCAGGTGGGAAGCTTCAAAGTCAAGATGATCATCATGATGATGTCACAAAAAAGAAGAGGATGTTGTCAAACAACAAAAATAATAGAAAAATGTGGACTTTAAGGTTTTATGGCTTGAAATATAAGCAAGGTATTGGAGCTAAATTTGAATTGATTAGTCCCATTGGGAGAATTTTCTTTGTTACCCACATATTGAAGTTTTTTTCACCAACAATATTGTAGAGTATGAAGTGATGGTGCATGGACTCCTTATGGCTATCCATAAAAAAAATGTGTTATAAGTCTTTGGTGATTCTAAAAATTAGTCATAAAATAGGTTCACAAGCAATACTTATGTCATGAGAAAAGGTTGAAAAGTTATCAAAATTGCATATGGGACTTGATTAATAATTTTTATGCATTTAATATCCAAGTGATTCCCTATTGTAAAAATCATGTTGTTGATGCGTTGGAAAAAGTTGCTAGTATATTACAACCACTACCGTTGTTTGGTGTGAAGAAATTCATAGTAGAACTCACCCCAACACCATCAATGTCTAAAAAAATTACTAATTTTTAGGTTATTGAAGATGAAAAGTATATATTAGATTTTATTGCTAGTTCATACATGTTTTCATCTCAAATTATAGATGAAACATAAGGAAGCACAAATTGAACTTGAAGGAATGATTAAGTTAAAGAAAAATATGATTCCTTGAGGTATGGTACAATTGGAAATTTTGTATTTAGATTAGTCAAGGTATAGAGGACAACATATGGATTCTGTAGGAGGAAAATATGCTACCCATAGTATGGGTATAAATGAAGAGGTCAAGAATGGTTTAATTGGTAAATATGTACTCCAAAAGAAAATGAAGGCATAATCAAGGCACTTTGTATTAAGATGTTATGTCTTGGAGATATGAAGACCTAAAAAATTATGATACTTCCATTATTAGTCATGGAACTCCTCTCAAACTTGAGGCCAAGCCTTTTTAGATAGAGGCAACAACCTATCAATGCATTATTGGAGCCATTAATTTACAAAGAAATTCAAAAGTTATGGTAAGAATAATTTTCCTTTTGTGTCACTCCACATGGATGGAAAATTTGGTCACAATTAGGAAGAATAATGGTGAAATCTACCTATGCATTGATTTCAAAAATCTTAATTGGGCCTCTTAGAAAGATAATTATCCCTTACCATCATTGGAATTTTTTTTTCAAATTCTCAATGGGTCACAAATGATTCCCTTCTTGGGTGGATATTCAGGATACAATCAAGTGATAGTTGAGCGAGAAGATAGTTTGCAGACCAATTTAACCATGAAGTGGTAAATATTTGCATACAAAATAATGCCATTTGGTTTGATTAATGCAAGGGTCACCTTACAACGGTCCATGGATATTCCATTCAGGGAACTAGTTTTTAAGTACAAAATTATTTATATGGATGATTTCATAATTTTCTCAAAACGTCAAGAAGATCATGTTTTAGATTTGTGCAATGATTTTTAGCAATGCAAGGATCATGGTACCTCACTTAATCCAAAGAAATGTATTTTTCATGTAATTAATGAAAAGCTCTTAGGAAATATTATTTCAAAACAAGGCATTTCTATTGATCCTAAATGAGTGTGGGCCATCTTAAAGATTCAACCTCCATCTAGAAAGAAAGAACTCAATTTATATTAAATTATTCTAGAAATTAATCACATGATTTATATAAATTGTTAGACCTCTCAATGCCATGTTAAAATAGGATGCAAATATCTAGTAGATTCCCAATGCCAAGCATGCATTTAAAGAAATCAAGCAAACTATTTTTGATGCTCCTGTGCTAGTCAGTCCTAACTATGCATTAATTTTCTATATCTATTTCTTCTCATCTAAAAACACATGTGTTTCAATTCTTACCAAAAGGAAGGAACCAAGTGATGAGCATACCATATATTTTATGAGAATCCTTTGAAAGATGTTAAGTTAATGTATATGAATGTGGAAAAGAAGGCTTATAATTTAGTTGAGATAGTCAAGAAATTTGGGCACTATATCTTGAGAAGTAAGGTATATGTAATTGTATGTGATCCAATAATAAAAGTCTTACTTATGTAGAATGAACTTGGTGAGCATAGAAGAAAATGGGTTATTATGTTGTAAGAGTTCAATTTAGAAATATAATCCATGAAATTGTTTTGAGGACAAACATTGACACGCACGATAGTTGAAGCCGGCCCTAGACTTGTTTCCCCTAAATATAATCTCGAGAATGTCTCTCCATAAATTTGGTATGATGATATAATTTTCTATCTTTTGTTTTATTTCCACCTAAACCTTGAAACCTTCTAAAGGGTAGCTAAAACCTTATTCTCAAGAATCTACAAAGTTAGTGTCCAACTTATGAGTAAGGATTCTCAAGACCTCACTCCTACTCTTTGGGCTTTGTGAAACCCAGGAGGGTACTCCTCATCATGATCAAGAGATATTTAGTTCTTAGAGAGCACTTCTATACACAGATCAATTCCTATTTATTGAAAATAGACATCCTTCATCAAAGATTTGGCTAACCTTTGAACAAATCACTATCTAGTGCTAGGAATTAAGTGAAATTTCAGATTTACACATTGTAATTGAAAGTTTTTAATGATTTTCATTATTGTTCCAAATCCCTAGTCAGGTGCATTGCTAGCTCATTTATCTAAAAAATATCCTAATGAAGAGACCAGTGATTCATATATTGTGATAACAAATTCAAATCATGTAATAACCAATAATATATTAGTCATTTACTCAAAATTTAATGGACTATTTTCATACTACATTGTAGCATTCAACTCACAGTGTTTAAAACATAACTTCTTACCAAATCCTATGCTCTTCCCTTACAGACCTGTGACTTATTTTAGCATTTAATCAATTCTTTGAATTGAAGCATAAAAAGAACCACACAATCAATTAAAGCAATTGAAGATGAACTAAAATATTATTAACCCTTTCATTCATAATTTGCAAGAATATTACATAAGAGAGTATACACATTAGAGCTTAATATTTTCCTTCATATCTAAAACTATTTTAAGATCACTACATACATGACTCATACCCTAGACTTCTTAATTTTCTATTCATCAACATTTCTACAATATGCTTCTTCCTAAGCCTACCTTCTCACACAAACCATTATGAGACTCAAAATTTGAACCCCTTGTAATTAGCCTTGAAATCCCTTTTATAGAAAAAGGGAGCAACAAGCATCAAGCTGAATTACAATTATATTTCACTTGCATTTCATTTCTAATTTCATCAGAATATAAGATATAACCTAGGTCATTACATATAATCATTTGTAGAGCGGGGGAAAACAAAATTTCACACCAAACAAAAAAGCATTAGTCAAAAAAGACCCACCAACCTTTGAAAAGGTTTCATTTTCACAGCACCAAAAACTTGTATGTCCACACCAAACCGTAAACAATCACCACCAACATCAAAGACACAAGAAAACTAACCAGCAAAAAGGAAATGAGTCAACACAAAGGACTAAAAACCAAGCATCACCTTAGAAGATAACGAGGTGCTATACTACCTTGTTGGTAGTAGGGTAAGCACACCTTCCTGCTAGGGGTCCTTATTGAAATTGGGGAAGCAACCACCACCTCATCGTTAGATTCTAGCACATTAGTCATGGCCATATGATACTAGCGCTAGCCTGAATCAATTTCATCTTCACTATTAGAAGGATCATCAAAGACTTCAATAGGAGAATGATGTTTACCCAGATAAGCTTGGTGGTACATTTTCCTTCTTGTTGCCTCCCTCTCAAGCCTATCATACTTCTTCCCCTTCCCCTTGACCAATTCCTTTGAAAAAATTCTACTTCTTAGATGATATGCACAATTTACAATGCTCTGCACTAATTTCTTACCAACCTTTACTTTTTTCTTCAGATTTATAGGAACTTCAGGCATATCTTTCTCATCCTTGGGAACGTCACTCTGAGACTCAAGGAGATTAAGTCTCCTAGACCTTCAGACCAGGCTAACAGACACTCATAGCTTATTCTCTTTAAAAAAATAACCTCACCAACTCCCACAAAGCAGAGACACCAAGAAAAGCTACCTCAAGCTATGCAATTACTAGGAACAACTCCACGCCCTCACACTCAGATTATCAACACTCAAAGACAATAAATGGCAAGAATAAAAAGGAAGAAATATTCATTAAATAGATCAACTAGAGAATTTATATATTAATGTTCCAAGGGAGTTCACACAAGCAAGCTGACAACCCTTGTCTTGATTCCCACTCTCGATCGTCAATCACCAAGATGTCATGAAACTTGTTTATCAACCTCAATGATTGTAGGAGAGCAATCATTCACGCACATCAGGATCAAATTGAGTAATTTTGCATTTGGCCTCAACCATTAATGTGCTCGCATGAAGCAAAATGGATATTGTGTTCATATCTCTGGTTTTAAATAATAGTCACAAATCTCATCCTGAGATGGCAGGTCGAACGACCCAGATTGGGTCAATCAAATTTGAAAATCTATCACCATTGCTTAATGATCCCTCAACTAATGAAAACCTCACCATCAAGATGCCAACTCATCCACCTATGGGCTCCACCCTCCTTCCTTCCTTGACATGGAATAAATCCACATGTCATTCACCCACTGACCCCGCACCTCATTATTTTATTCCTGTGGGGTGAGTGGGGAACAACTAAGATTCAATCTCACCATCGCATCTTGGCCATTTTTCTGAAAGCTTAAGACATCATGTTCAATAGTGAAGATCGAGCCTTGCACCCATGGTGGTATATGTTTCAATAGCCTATTGACCCCGCAATTTCTTTGTGGCATCACCAACACTCCTCGTAGGGATAGCAAGGAATGGCTAGGATCAACCCTTGAGATCGAATGGTCATCCAATATTTCAACATGCAAAAAAGTTAGTGTTTTAAAGATCGCCATGACTAGGTTGATGAGAAATTAACCCTCAAGAAAAGACTTAAGATTTAAGTCTTTTAACATAAAATAATTTAGTCAGACCATAGGAAATATAAAAGCAATGTTATTGTATCCCATAACCGACAGACGTAGACAAAAGGTCTGGTAATAACAATGGTTTCGATGGCTCAAGTTCTAGCTCAGACGATTGGAAACTGAGTGCAATAGGTCAACGAAAGATTAAAATCCCAAGGGTTTAAGACTTACAAAATTTGAATCAAGGGTTTTCAGACCAAAACCCCAAACCCTACCCTTGGACACAAAGAAAAAAGACCAAGATAGAGCAAAGAACTAGTTCAAATTTAGCAAAATTTAGAAGCTCTACCAGTGGCTCCAAATCGGGGACGCATACCCCTGGTGGGTATGGAAAGAATTCAAATCTCATGGTGAAGCAAACCAACACAGAGAGACAAAAAACCCAGGAGCTTTCTCGAACAAGGAAAGCAGATGCAACCGAATGAAAACACACCAAACTTGTATACACTAATTAAAGGACTATACAATGCACATCTCTTATAATTTAAGAAGCCTTCTTATGCAAATTTATAGTCTTCACTCCTCAAATTGGTGGCCCCAAGCCCCCAAAAATTAAGGCCAACTCTTACCTCTGTCAAAGATTTTATCCTTTGTTGTCTGTAATGGATCAATAGTTATACCAAGCATTTCCCAACAACCAGCTCCATTTTGATTAACACAATCAACCATACCTAATTGAATTGGACAAGTGAAACATTCATATTCAACTTGGTCAATAAAATCATAGACTTTGACCTCATACTCAGTTTTCACATCAAACTAAAAACCTTCATAAACACTTTGTTGTGTACCATGCAAAGAACCCCTAGGTGCATCAAAAAGAAAAAGAGCACACTCAGAGACATCCTTGAATTGGGTATCATGGCATAAGTACTCAGCTACATCCTTATATTTAGCTACATCATAACATTCTTTGGTATCATGGGAGTAAAGTCCATATGTGTCATCAACATCCCATCACTAGGTAAACACATCCATCTTAGGTTCAATAACATATTCTGATTCATTTTTCAAATCATCATTCAACTCAAAGAAAAATACTTCAAGAGTAGGTTCAAACAATTCAACACTCACAAGGTCACCAAAGAAACATTTATGTGCGATGGTAATGCCATGTGCATTATCAGTTGGTAATGACGCTGATATTTCCATCTTTGCTTCACACAAAAAATTATGAGTAGCAAGGGAATAAGCACATTCATCTACCCCTTCATCATTTCTAGCTTTGTGCTCAAGATCAACACATTGAACATATACATTCTTATCCTCAAATTGTTTATCATTTACACAATAGATGTGTTCCAATTAATGCAATTCCTAATTACATTCCATGTTTGCATCCAATTCCATTTGTTCATTCACTTGTATACAAGTGAATTTATCAATATTCATATCATTGCATCTTTCATGTGAATACATTACTTCTAGATCATCCTCACAAGGATAGTTACAATCCTCAAAGAAACAAGAAAAAAATTCAATCTCATGTTGATCTTCAGGTTTACTGACAATATCTATGTCAGATGTAAGATAACCAGAAGAAATACCCTCAAGGAGCTCATTAATGTGTTGCCTTATTTGCTCGTTACCATATTCTAACCCTGCATTAGATGCATCATCAGAGTCATTAACAAAGAGTGGATTATTTTTGCACCATTAAGGATCACCATTTCTCATCTCTAGTGAAGATGGTGGCCCATGAAATAAGGGGTTATGTCACACATTCATTGTTTTCATAAAATCTTCTCCTCCCTCAGCATGATGGTCTAAATCTTTCAAATCATCACTATATCCAAGATCACTATAATCACTAGAAGATCATAGAGATAGATTTTCAACTTCATTCACATCATCAATAGTCAATATCTTTGATTCACATTCTGAAAACTCTTCACAAGAAGAAAATTGTTCCTCCTCAAGCAGATATATATCTCCATTATCATCATCATACACCCTATTTAAAGTAGAATATTCCACCTCCACTTCATAAGGATAATTAGAGTCAACAGAGGAGTGACCACATCTAATGTCATCATAGTTACTACAGTAGGGAGATCCATAAATATTGAAACTATGTTCAGATTGAATGCTTAAATGTTTCTGTCTAACATCTTGACCCTTGATCTACAATGAAACATCCACAACACTTGCATCATTATTAATGACCAGATCATGGTATGGAGTGACCTCTTGCATCCCTTCCACTTCTTCCTCATTCGAGACATCCTAAGGACGTAGTTCATGCCCATCTATTTTGTCACCATATCGTGTACCTTCATCCTCATCACCATTATATTGATCTGCATATGTGTTACTTGTGAAGTGGTTACAATCATAATATTCACCCATATAACAATAGGGATGTTCATACTTTGATACACTTTCTTCACTTGTTTGTATTGTTTTCTAATTTTCCTCAATAAGACATCAACTACTAACATTTTGAGACACCATATTTCATGCATAATCACATTTGGCTCCTTCTACAATCTTAATCCATTCAAATATTTGGTCAAAACTATGTGGCTTCAATCCCTTTGGCAATGTACTCAACCTAGAATCATAAATTTCATAAAACAAATCATTGTATATTGAATCCTCAGGTCTAAGATTCTTGGGAACCTTCAACAATGCATCAAAAAATCTTGAGAACAAATCATAGGGTGATTCTCCTTTGTGACTTTTCATTTCATACAATTTCTTAACAAAAGACATTTGATCATCTTTGCTCAAATTTTGTTGATATTCAACTTGGAGCTCACTATGATTTGCATGTTGTGATGATGGGGAAGTTAGACCAACAAAATTGTCATCACCTTGACAAGAATTTCTATTGTGTGATCCATGAAGTCCATTTGCAAGAGGTGTGCTAGGACCACCAATACTTGCAGCCTTATATCCTTTCATTATTGAATATTTCAAGTTATTTTCAATATTCATAGCAATTTGATATGCCTGATGTAATATTGTGGGTTCCTTGTCTCTTAGTCAATAGCTCATTTTCTTATCAAATGCACCACCAAACACATTGCAACATTTTGTCTTAAATCCTCTAGGATTTCCTTTATTGCCTTTGAAAATCTAAGATTAAAAGTTGGGACTAGCTCATCCTCTTCTTTCTCAATGCTCATAAATTTTTGTCTCATTGAAATGGGATCCACCCTTTCATCAAATTTCTCTATGAACACTACTTGAAACTCATCCCAAGAACATATAGAGGATTTTGGTAGGTAAGAGAACCAATCTCTTGCATCTCCTTTTAGAGACTAAATTTTTTTTTCATAACAACATCTTCACAATCAAGCTCATAGTCTCCCATCACATCTACAAATTCTTGCAAATGCATATTTTTTGATTTAGACTTATCCATTGAATTTTGGTATCTTATCTCTGATATTAGATGGTATGAAATTTGGGTAACCCAAAATATCACTAAAATTTATAGCTCTATACCTTTCAACATTGAAATTTCTTTGAGAAACTAACTGGGGCTGATCACAAGCCATGGTTACACTACTAACCATATAGGGATGCATATATTTACGCATACATTTTCTTATACCTTTACAAGTTTTGTTAGATCAACCTTGAAGTTACATAGGGCCATTCAATCTTCCTTATACAAATTCTTATCTCAACTTTCTTAAGACTCTTCAATGGGCAAGATCAAGAGATAAACATACTTTTTCATCACAATACAAAGATCTCAAATTATACCTTAGAAATATATAAAACTATCACTGCTATCCCTTTCTTAGTGCTATTTCACTTAGTAGGTAATCATCTATCATCTTAGTTCTTGAATATTTCTCATAAATTTCCTTTTACACATGATAATACTTTATCTAGATTATCAGAATACCTGGAAACTTGTAGCAGCTACTAATATTTCTTAACTGATTTTTTTTTTTCAGATCTAGAACTTTTCTTCACATGTTTTAGTAGGCTATTTAGAAAAAGTCACCACCTCTCTTCATAGAGGATTGAACTTCAAGCGATATGAAGCTCTTTCAAAGATTAATCTTATTTCGAGTCTTCTCCAACAACGGAGTCACACAATTCATTTGAACTTTTCTGCAACAAAATCCCCTCCAAGTCCAATAACTTTTCAACATCTGAACCAAACGTTCAAAATTCACCAAATACTTGACTCTGTGATACAACAATCTGCAACTAGAGATTCAAAATTCTCCCCAATGGAGTCGCCAATCTATTGGTTATTTTTTCCAGCTGAACCTTGAAACCCTCTAAAGGGTTGTCAAACCCTTATGCTCAAGAATCTTCAAATTTAGTGGCCAACTTACAAGTAAGGATTCTTAGGCCCTCACTCCTACACTTTGGGTTCTGTGAAACCTAGGAGGGTACTCCTCATTGTGCTCAAGAGATATTTACTTCTTAGAGATAACATCTATACACGGATCAATTCCTATTTAGTGCAAATAGGCATCCTTCATCAAATATTTGGCTGACCTTTGAGCAAATTACTATCTAGAGATAGGAATTAAGTGGAATTTCTGATTTACACATTGTAATTGAAATTTTTTAATGATTTTCATTATTGTTCCAAATCCCTAGTCAGGTGCATTGCTAGCTCATTTATCTACAAAATATCCTAATGAAGAGACCAGTGCTTCATATATTGGGATAGCGGAATCAAAAAATGTAATAACCAGTAATATATTAGCCATTTACTCAAAAATTAATGGATTATTATCATACTACATTGTAGCATTCAACTCACAGTGTTTAAAACATAACTTCTTACCAAATCCTTTGCTCTTCCCTTATAAACCTGTGACCTTATTTTAGCATTTAATCAATTCTTTGAATTGAAGCAGAAACAAAACAATACAATAAATTAAAACAATTGAAGATGAACTAAAAGATTATTAACCCCTTCATTCATAATTTGCAGGAATATTACATAAGAGAGTATACACATTAGAAATTAAGATTTTCCTTCATATCCGTGGCTTCTATAAAAATATTTTAAGATCACTACATACATGACTCATACCCTAGACTTCTTAATTTTCTATTCATCAACATTTCTACAATATGCTTCTTCTTGAGCCTAGCTTCTCACACAAACCATTATAAACTCAAACTTCAAACCCCCTATAATCAGCCTTGATATCCCTTTTATAGAATAATGGAGCAAAAAGCATCAGGCTGAATTATAGTTACATTTCACTTGCATTTCATTTCTAATTTCATCAGAATATAAGATATTTCCCCAGGTCGTTACATATAATCATTTGTAGAGTGGGGGAAAAAAAAAATTCACACCAAACCAAAAATCGTTAGTCAAAGAAGACCCACCAACCTTCCAAAAGGTTTCATTGAAACAACACCAAAAAAATTCACATCCACAAAAAATCGAGAACAGTCACCACCAACATCAAAGACACTAGAAAACAAACCAACCAAAAGGAAACAAGTCAACACAAAGGACCATAAACCAAGCATCACCTTAGAAGAGAACGAGGTGCTATACTGCCTTGTTGCTAGTAGGGTAAGCACGCCTGCCTGATAGGGGTCCTTATTGAAATTGGGGAAGCAACCACCACCTCATCGTTATATTCTAGCACATTAGTCATGGCCATAAGATACTGATGGTATCCTGAATCAGTTTCATCTTCACTATCAAAAGGATCATCAAAGACTTCAATAGGAGAATGATGTTTACCCAGATAAGCTCAGTGGTACATATTCCTTCTTGTTGTCTCCCTCTCAGGCCTATCATACTTCTTCCCCTTCCCCTTGACCAACTCCTTTGAGACAATTCTGCTTCTCAGACGATATTCATGCTTGACAACGCTCTGCACAGATTTCTTACCAGCCTTTACTTTTTTCTTCAAAGTTACAGGAACTTTAGGCATATATTTCTCATCCTTGGGAATGTCACTCTAAGACTCAAGGAGATTAAGTCTCCTAGACCTTCATACCAGGTTGAAAAACATACTTAGCTTATCCATCTTTAGCAGAAAAACCTCACCAACTCCCACAAAGCAGAGACACCAAGAACAACTACCTCAAACTCTGCAATTACTAGGAACAATTTCCACACGCTCACACTCAAATTCTCAACACTTGGAGACAACAAATGGTGAGAATAACAAGGAAGAAATCTTCATTAAATATATCAATTAGAGCATGTATGTATTAATGTTCCAAGGGAGTTCACATAAGTGAGCTGACAACCCTTCTCTTGATTCTAAATATCGGTTGTCAATCACCAGGATGTTGTGAAACTTGTTTATCAACCTCGATGATTGCAAGAGAGCAATCATCACACACATCAGGATCAAATTGAGTAATTATGCATGTAGCCTCAACCATTAATGCTCACTCATGTGAAGCAAAATGGAGATTATGTTCATATCTCTGGTTTTGAATAATAGTCACAAATCTCATCCTGAGATGGCACGTCGAATGACCCAAATTGGGTCAATCAAATTTAAAAATTTGATGCGATTGCTTAATAATCCCTTAACCAATAAAAACCCTGCCACCAAGATGCCAACTCATCCGCTAGTGGGATCCACCCTCCTTCCTTCCTCAATGTGGAAGAAATCTATGTGTCGTTCACCCACTGACCCCGCAACTCATTATTTTATTCTTGTGGGGTGAGCGAGGAACGATTGAGATTCAATCTCATCATCGCATCTTAGTCGTTGATTTGAAATATTAAGACGTCAGGTTCAACAGTGAAGACCAGGCCCCACACCCATGTCGATATACATGTCAATAGCCTGATGACCCCATAGTTTATCCATGACATCATCGACACTCCTCGCAGGTCTAGCAAGGAATGACCATGATCAACCCTTGAGATTGAACGATCATCAAATATCTGCACATGCAACAAAGTTAGTTTTTTAAAGATAGGGCCATGACTAGGTTGATGAGACATTAACCCATGGGGAAAGACTTAAGATTTAAATCTTTTAGCACAAAATAATTTAGCCTGACCATAGGAAATATTAAAGCAATGTAATTGTATCTTGTAACTGGTAGACCTAGATAAAAGGGTCAGTAATAATAACGGTTTCGATGGCTCAAGTTGTAGCTCAGAAGACTAGCAACTAGGTGCAACAGGTCAATGAAAGATTACAATGCCAAGGGTTTAAGAATTAAAAATTTGAAGTGAGGATTTTCAGAAAAAAACCCCAAACCCTACCCTTGGACATAGAGACAAAAGATCAAGACAAAGCAAAGAACCAATTCAAATTTAGCAAAATTTAGAAGCTCTACCACTATCTAATTCATCATAGTTTCCCTCCTCACATGAGTTTGGTATAGTGTCATGCCTTGAAGTTGAAAAGTAATAGATTTAAGCTTAAGGGATCTACATTGTACAAAAGGAATCATGAAGGTATCTACTTGAGATGCTTGGGTAAAAATGAAGATTCTATAGTTTTGAGTATTTTTCGTGATAAGTTTAGGACATGTCATGGTTTAGGAGCTATTACTGCTCATTAGATTCTATAGACAGGGTATTATTGGTTGAAAGTCTTCCATCATGCATATTTGCATGCACATACATGTCATATCTATCAAATAACCACAACCAAGGAAAATAATGTTGCGATGTCTTTATAGCCAGTGGTGGAGGTACATCCATTCGTACAATAGGGACTCAATTTTATTGGTATGATCAATCCTCATTCCTCAACAAACCATAGGTATATTCTAATTTCTACCAATTTTTACACTACATGGACTGAGCCTATAACTTATGTAAGCAATATACTACTCAAAAATTGAAAAATTTATTGAAGAGCATATAATCACTAGTTTTGGTTGTCCATTTGCACTATTTTGTGACAATGGTCCAACGTTTTCCTCATTAAAATTCTCAAATTAGGCTTTTCAAGATTATGGGATTGTTTCAACATTTTCATCTAATTACTATCCCCAAGTTAATGGGTTACTTAATTTTAAGAAAAAAAATTAATTGACTATCATGTATAAGTTTCTTGACAAGAATCCCAAGGATTGGCATACCCAATTAAGATTCACCCTTTGGATAGATTGCACATGCAAAAAGGCCACTTTAGGGACTTCTCCTTATCACTTGGTATATGGTTTGGATCCTATTTTCCTACTGAAACTAAAAATTCCCACATTATAGTTTATTAATGAGTATTATGATGATAAGGATAAAATGGAAACTTGCCTTACCCAACTCCTCCATCTAGAAGAAAAATGAGATGACGATATTGAGAATTTTTCTAAACATCAAGGGGTGGTTGAGTGTTGGTTTGACCGATGCACATAGGTTAAGTCATTTTATATCTATGATTTGGTCCTTTATTGGGACAAAACTTGTGAGAAAAATTGAGAGCATGGGAAGTTTGACAAACTATGGCTTGGTCCATTTTAGATTTGAAAAATTCTTGGGGACAAAACTTATCATTTGAAGACTCTCACTAGAGATGACATCCACTGCTTGTTAACGGTAAGTACCTTAAGCACTACTTCCAAGCCTGAGTTGTTTGTCAGCTCACTTTCTTGTATATAGCTAGGCTAGGTTTTTTTATTCTTTTGTTGTTTTGGTTCTCATTTTATCTTGGGGGTATTTTCTTAAAGGGATTTTGAATCTCTTTGGGATATGATTTGATCTATTTCTTTGATAAACAATGAGTCATAATTATTCATATTAGTGTGAGTTATCTAGTTGGTGTTAAGTCATTTTGGGTGCAAAGTCATAGGAAGCCATTTCATTATTGGGTTCACCTTGAAATGATTTGAATCCTTGGAAATCTCATAACTAAATACATTAAGATGCATCCTGCAGTCTCCTTTGGGTTTTATGTTACTAAGCATAAGGTGAAATTTATTAAGTTCTTGTTTTAGTGACACTATGATTCTTAGCCTTGAATGATAAATTTAACCACTTGTTAGGTAATTTTATTTAAAGGAAATCAAGATGAAAAAATGAGTAATTCAAAGGAATGAATAGAAGATTGAAATAAATTCAAATTTCAGGAGGATTCAAATATCTCTATTAGGGCTATAGATGCATGGCTAGTTGTAGAGCTATGCTTGAGAGAATCACAATGACTACCTTGTAGGGGCTATAAATTCCTAAATAGAAGCGAGGTTGTATCCCAAATTCTTTTGAAGATGAATAATTCATGTAGCCTTATACCTTATGGCATAAGTACTGGCAGTTTCTTGAGGGTAATAAATGAACACATTTCACACAAACTTGGGTTTCTTACATTGATAGGAGGATTTTTTGGTCATTTAGATTATTGTTGTATGTATTATAAATTATTTTACCTCAACTAGTCTACAAAACTAATGATTCTAGGTTTGTGAATCTTGTTTATCTTTAAAATGCTTTGGAGCATTTCCCTAGTAGATTCACCGTTTGTTCTACCTTGCACACACACCCTGTTGTTAAAAAAGGACCCCCTATTTTATTTTTTATCTCCTTTTCTCACTTAGTAGGTAGTACGTTGGTGTTCTCTAGGTTAGTCTTCCTTTGGATGTTTTCTTGTCTTGGTTCTAGGTCCTTTTTGCTTTCCTGGTTCATGTTTTATGAAGTTTATGGAGTTTTAGATCCTCTTCGGAAGGCCTTCAATTCTTCACAAACTTGAGGAGCTCCCTATTTCCTACAAAAATTTATATTGCATAGATTCAACCATTATTAGACCAAGCTTGAGGAGGGTTTGATTCTCTGCAAAGGTCAAGGATGTTAAATTTTTTCATAAAGGTTGAATGATTGTCAAATTTTTGTGTGTGAGTATTTTCTATCCTGTCTCACAAAGCATTAATGGGGGTTGGTGGATTGGGGTATTTAAGCATTTTGAGCTCAATTTTGAATCATTTGTAATTTTTTGCATGCTGACTTTATGTTGTGGAGATTTTTAGTGACCTAGTTTTCTCCAATCATTTCAATCTAACACAACTTCTTGAGCATTTACCAATAATTTGCATCAAACTTATAGGTTTCTTTCTTATCTTTGTTTCATTTTTTAGGTATGTGTGCAGGTTTGATTGGTTCAATATTTTGAATCCTAGGTCATTTAATGGAGCATTTAATATTATTTTGTTTGTTGGGAATTTTTTTAGTTTTTGTCTTTTTGCAAGAAATGCCTGAAGTAGTATAAATTTAGGGAGTTCTTAATGTTCTTTATTGAGCCATAGCCTTGCAGTACAAAAATAAGGTGCTCTTATGACCCCAATTTTGGATTTCATACCATAGTTTGATATGGTGGTTAGACTTAGATCCTATTAGGTTATCTTTCTTATGGAAATTTTGGTATCAATTCATTGTGGGATATGCTCTTGATCTTGCAAAGATCTCTACAACCATCTTCTCGTATTAAGAATATTCTCGTGTTTTTCCAAGGTTTTAATACCTTCATCTTCAACACCATACATCTGGTTATCATTTTGATTGTGGAATTTTGATCCATGCTAAACAATTCATCTTTTACCTTAGGTTGAATTGTTGTTAGTTTTCTGCAAAGTATAATTCATTCCTTAGGTTTTGCAGAGATTTGTCAATGCGCAGATCTAGTGATCTTTTGACCTTATCCACGTACTCTTCAATTTTTTAAAATTAATATTTCATTATACTTGCAAGAATCAATTGTGGAGTTTTAGTAGTCATCCGACCTAGAGTCATTTTTCTATAAAACTAGATCTTACAGAGATTAAAGGTGTATTGAACCTTGTTTGTGTCTCTTATTTTTCAACATGGTTTTCTTCATGTTATTTCTTTGTAAGGTTGTGTCTACGCTGTCTTTTTGCAATTTTTTTGGTAAATATGGTAATAATGTCCCAAGGTTGATAATTTATCAAATCTTTGGAAGGTTTAAGAGCTTTCACTTTTCTAAAAAGGTTGAATTCTTTGGTTTTTCCAAAATATTTCTCCACCTTGAATCTCTGCAATGAAATGGTATAAGTTAAAAATGACTACTCTTACCAAATAATTGTTGTTGTCAATTTTAGGGGTATCAAATGATATGCATGAATGATGATGTTAAGATTTATGATCATTTAAGAGGATCCATTTAAGGAGTTTCTCAAATTTAATATTAAGTTGGCAATGTTCTCATTTAAGGTGTTTTGTGTAGATTCCATGGATAGGACAACAAAGATAAATTTTGAGTTCAAAGGTGTGCGGACCCTACTCGGATTACTTAGAGTTGGAGTATGATTGGAGACACCAATCTAGGACACTTTGATATTAATGAACTCAAAGAAAGGATCTTTGGGTTCAACCCAACTGATCTTGCAAAGAGAATAGTTCAAAGAAAGATAGCCAAAAATGTTGGCTTGCCTACTATTGTGTGATGTCAGGAATTGATAATGGAGAGTAAAGAAAACTACCACAATGACTCAAGGAAGATAATAGTTGTTGATGGGAGAGTGTTATCAAATATTTCCACTAACTCCATTGTGCAATTTTTTGGTATCCCATCCTTCTCCACCATGTCCCTAATGACCAAAGAGAAAGCCACAAGAGTATTTTATGAGGGAACATAGGCATGTAGGGATCTTGTGAATGATGTGTATGAAGCATCCCAAGTCCTATACCCACAAGTTACCTAAATTCTTATACATGACTTACTTCATCACTGAGGTTAATGATCTGGTTACTCTTTTGAGTAGAGTAATAGAAATCAAATCCACATCTACATTTGAGAACTAGTTATTATTTTATATTAAAGAAATATTAAGAGGGAACAAGAAGTTTCATTGGGCCTAGATAATTAGTGACAACCTTCACCAAAAATTTTCCATAGTGAAGAAAAGTGGGATGTTCTTCATGTTGGCAACACAAGGGAAAACAACTAAGAGGGGGGGTGAATCAGTTGTCACATAAATTATACTTATTAAACTTATTCTCAGATCTGATAAATAAACATGAAAGAATAAACCATCACCACATCAAAAACATACATAACACCAAGATTTTTGTGGGGAAACCCTATTAGGGGAAAAACCATGATGGAGGTTAATCCACAAGATTATACTCTGTTAAAAGTATTAGAAATGGGGAATGCACATGCATTTAGGAACACTGCCTAGAGCTCACTGCTCAAATACAAAAGGCTTACTGCCCAAAGGAAGACACACTATCTTACAGTCACATTCAGATTACACCCAAATATTTGAACTAAGAAAATAGCATCTGCTAATGCTTGATTACAGTTTCGGTTAATCACATGAACACTTACTTTTGCTCACTCTTCTTCACACTTTACTTCTGCCTTTGAAAGATTAGAACATTATTCACACATAGCACTTGCACATCTCGATCTCCACTTCAAACCATGCATCAAATGGTATAAAAAATCAATCATATATATCCGCAACTAAGGATAACATCAACTACATGTCAGCCCAACAAAATATGAAATGTGTACAAACTGCCGACCTAAATTAATAAATAATTTATCAATGTGAATCAAATAATGTTGGCCAAAACATAGCAAGGACCCAAAACAACATGTCTCAAACATGAAACACATTAAACAATTGGCCTCAAAGATCAACAACACGCTACAATCACCCTATCGACCATGATCATGAAAAACATGAACTCTCAGAAGAAAATCACAAGCACAACAATCAATACAAACCAAAAAAATAGATAGAGAATGATCTAGAAAAATCCACAAGCATCATGAATCACCACAAAAGCATCTGCAACAACTTAGATTACTAGAATCACATCATCTTCTTTCAGGAACGCTAGCTACAACAATAGAACAACTGTTGGAACACCAATACTCTTAACTTGATCAAATCTTCATGTGAACCTCTGAAACTTCAGGTGAATAAATTGGATATACTTGAAAAAAAACCCTTTAATCCACAACTCCTTATCCTCAATATACTGAGCTAGCCATCATATTGAACTTCACTGCACCATTGACAACCTGCAATTTATTTTATTACAATTTTCTCAATATCCTCGACATATACAACCTTAAATACATTAATTCCAATAGTGTTGAAATCAATGACAATCACATATTAGAAATATCCAACAATCTCCAACAATCTCCCCCTTTAGTATTGATGGAAACACATGATGTGAAAAACACCATCAATGATACTTTCTCTTAACACTTTCTCCCCCTTAGGTTTTGACTCTTTTCTCCCTAACTCTTTCATAGATTTTCACATGACTCTTATCCCCCTTTGACATCAATGAAAAAGGTACACATTATCTTTGTCCACACAAGCTCTGAACCACATATCTGATCATCTGACTACTCCCCCTGAGTAGCAGCCACCACAACATCAATCCAAATCACAGGATATGACTATGAAATGCATGGACTGATGCAAGTCATTGCATCTTAATTCTGATTAGGAGGGGTAATCACCCCTAGCTTCCCTCTACGATACTAAAAAGTATCCTTAGGCAAGGTCTTGGTAAAGATATATGCAATTTGTTCCTTAGTAGGCAGATACTACAATCTGACTTCCTTTTCACTCATCTTCTCTCTCAAAAAGTGAAACCTTATAGATATATGCTTGGTTTTTGAATGCAACCCTTGATTCTTAGAAATTTTAATTACACTTGAATGATCACATAATATAGCAATAGGTTCATCATACACAACTTTGATATCTTTCAACATCTGCTTCATCCACAATACTTTAGTACAATTGTTAGTAGAAGCAATGTATTTTGCCTCTACAGTAGATAAAGAAATGACATTCTGCTTCTTACTTAACCATCAAATCAACTTATTTCCCAAGAAAAATGCACCACCACTAGTACTCTTTCTATCATCCACATCTCTTGCCCAACCAACATTAGTAAAAGCACACAAAGTAAGGTCATCTTCTTTAGGATACCATAGGCCAAAATCAACTGTCCCCTTCAAGTACCTAAAAATTCTCTTCACAGCTATCATATGAGAGTCCTTAGGATCAACTTGAAATCTTGCAACAATGCATATGACATTCATGATATCAGGTGTATTTTGAGTCAAATAGAGAAATCCACAAATCATGGATCTGCATCTAGTCTGATTTGTTTTAGGAGAATCATCATCTTGTGTCAACTTACATCCAGTCACCATAGGTGTACCAATTGGATTTGAATCTTCCATACCAAATTTTTTTAGAAATTCTTTCACATACTTGGACAAAGATATAAAGATCCCTTTATCTAGCTGAGAAATTTGCAATCCCAAAAAGAATTTTATTTCTCCAATCATAGACATCTCAAACTCACTTTGCATCTCATCAGCAAACTTCATGCACAAACTATCATCTCCTCCAAAAATGATATCATCAACAAAGACTTCAACAATCAAATCTTTATCATGATCAATCTTGAAATACAATTTACTATCAGTAGTACCTTTATTAAATCCAAGCTTCAACAAATACTTGTCCAATCTGGCATACCATGCTCTTGAGGCTTGCTTAAGTCCATACAATTCTTTCTTCAACTGGAAAACCACATCTCCTTGACCATTCAATTGAAATCCATCAGGTTGCTCAATATAGACTTCTTCATCCAGTTCACCGTTTAGAAATGCTAACTTAACATCCATCTGATCAACCTTGAATTTGTTTTTAGCAACATAAGCAAGAAATAGTCTCACAACTTCAATCCAAGAAACAAGAGAAAAGGTTTCTTCAAAGTCAATTCCTTCCATCTGAGAATATCCTTTACACACTAGTCTTGCTTTGTTTCTAGCAACTTCACCTTTCTCATTTAGTTCGTTTCGAAAGACCCATTTAGTTCCAATTAGATTTTTGTCCTTAGGTCTAGGAACAAGAATCCATGTATCATTCTTCTCAATTTGTAGTAATTCTTCTTTCATTGCTTCCACCCAATGTTCATCTTTGCATGCTTCATTTATATTATTAGGCTCCGTCTTTGAGATCAAACAGTATTCTTCAGCAATTCTTCTCCTAGTTTGAACACCTTTGTTCTTATCACCTATAATCGATCTTTTGAATGATTTATTCTTACATGCCTTAGAGTCTTAGGTTTTTCTTGAACTTCAAGCTCTTGTGATCTTACTTCTACACTTTCACTAGTTTCTTCCTCTTGATTTTCCTAATTTAGAGTCTGGTCTTTCTTTCCTTTATCTGTATTGTTATTCTGATCATCTGAATCATATCCGTAGGTTCTGTATGCTCTAAATGTGTCTTCATCAACCTTTACATTATCTCTTTCAATTACTTTCCTTAATCTCTTATTGTAGCACTAGTAGGCTTTACTTTTAGTAGAATAACCAAGTAAGATTCCTTCGTCACTTCTAGCAGCAAAGTTTCCTATATTTTCATCTCTTTTGATATAGAATTTACTTCCAAATATTTTGAAGTATCTAATAGTAGGCTTATGACCAAACCATAGCTCATAAGGAGTCTTACCAGTATCAACTTTGGCATGTACCCAGTTGAGAGTATAAATGGTAGTACTCATAGCTTCTCTCTAGTAGATATGAGGAACATTTCCTTCCAACATCATAGTCCTAGCAACTTATTGAATTGTCATGTTCTTCCTTTCCACAACTCCATTTTGCTGAGTGGTTCACGGGGCAGATAATTATCTCTTTATCCCATGCTCTTCATAGAAAGAATTAAACTCACCGAAAGTGAATTCACCACCTCTATATGATCTCAGACATTTAATCTTCAGACATGTCTCTGTCTCAACCATAGCCTTGAAAATCTTAAATTTCTCTAGAGCTTCAATTTTTTTCCTTAAGAAAGTAACCCACATCAATCTAGAATAGTCATCAATAAGTAACATGAAATACCTGTCTCCTTGTAAACTTATGAATCTAGAAGGACCACGCAAGTTAGTATGCACAAGCTCCAACACTTCATTTGAACAATGTTGTTTTCTTCAGAATGAAACTCTAGTTTTCTTCCCTAACTGACATTCCTTGCATATAGTATTAGTAGGTTTTATCAACTTAGGAAGATATCTCACTGCTTGAGTAGAACTTATCTTGATAATATTGTCAAATTTTACATGACACAATCTGCTATGCCACAACCAACTTTCATCAACTTGAGCAATCAGACAACTTTTACTAGTAGTACTTAGGTGAAATATATTACCTTTTGTTTTTGTACCAGATGCAATCACATTTCCAGAACTCCCCAATATTCTACAATTTCCATCCTTGAAATGAATATTATATCCCTTGTCAACCATATGTCCAACACTTAAGATATTATGCTTCAAACCTTCTACATATAGAACATCATCAGTATTATGCTTACCATAAAAAGAAATGGATCCTCTGCCACAGATTAGACCATATTTTTCATCACCAAATCTTACAACACCACCATCATACTTTTACAGGCTCACAAATTTACTTTTAGCACATGTCATGTGATGAGAGCATCCACTATCAATCACCCATTCAACTTTTTCTTCAACTCTGGCAGATAGAGCTTTCTCCACATTCATGCAACTAGTAGAATCAATAAGTATAGGATTATTTTCCTTGATAGCAATAAATACCCATTCATCCTCACTTGCATTTCCTTTATCAGATTCATCATCTGTCACACCTTCATCAACAGAAAAATAACACTTTCTTTGGAATCTATGCTTGTTATATCTTGGCTTAGGAACTCTTTCAGAACACCTTGAGGCAAAATGACCTATCTTATTGCAAGAAAAACATTTAAGAGGCAATTTCCCTTTATACTTACCTTCTCCTTTGGCTACCCTCTTGACAAGAAGTGCTTCAAGCTCATCTAGTTTTCTCTCTTCTTCTTCTTCAATCTCTTTCATTTCCTGCTCATACTTGGACATTTTTCTAGAACTTTCTCTCAGATCATATCTTTTCTTATCTTTTTCGGAGATAGTAGCTTTGAATGTAGATTTTCTCTTAGGAAGAGATTCACCAAACTCACTTAACTCAAAAGCAACAAGCTTACCAATCAACATGTCTCTGGCTACATTTGTCACAGTTCAGATATCTTCAATAGCAATAGCTTTGTGTTTGTATACAGTAGGAAAGGATCTGAGCACTTTAGAAACAATATTTGATTCTTCCAATGTTCCACCAACACATCTGATACTACACACAAGTTCCTTCACTCTCTGCATAAAAGAAGTGATGTTCTCATCTTCACCCACTCTCAATGTTTCATATTTCCCTTTCAGGCTCTACACCTTAGCAATCTTCACATGATTATCACCTTCATACAAAGTTTCCAACTTTTTCTAGATCTCATAAGCAGTCTTCAGCTCCATTACATTTGTCATTTCAGAATCAGTCAGAACACTCAACAATGCTTCTTAGCCCTGATATTGTACTCGGCTTCCTTAATCTCACCTGTAGTAGAAGGACCATTCTATGGGATGATATATCTATTCTTTGTAATCATCCAGTAAGGTTCACCAATGCATCTCAGATGACACTCCATTCGAGTCTTCCACAGAGAATAATTTGTTCCATCAAATCTCAGACTATCCTTCTTATATTTTTCCATCTCAAATCACCTCAAGCAATCAAGCTTCTCTAGAGGAACCTGCTCTAATACCAATTGTTGGCAACACAAGGGCAGACAACTGAGAGGGGGGGGGGGGGGTGAATCAGTTGTCAGAAAAATTATACTTATTAAACTTATTCTCAGATCTGATAAATAAACATGAAATAATAAAGCATCACCACATCAAAAACATACATAACACCAATATTTTTGCGTGGAAACCCTATTAGGGGAAAAAATACGGTGGAGGTTAATCCAAAAGATTATACTCTGTTAAAAGTATTATAAATTGGGAATGCACATGGATTTAGGCATAGTTCCTAGAGCTCACTACTCAAATACAAAAGGTTTACTGCCCAAACGAAGACACAATCTCTTACAGTCACATTTGGATTGCACCTGAAGATTTGAACTAATAAAATAGCATCTGCTAATGCCTGATTATAGTTCTAGTTAAGCACATGAACACTTCCTTTTGCTCACTTTTCTTCACACTTAACTTATGCCTTCAAAAGATTAAAACATTATTCACACATAACACTCACACATCTCTCTCTCCACTTCACACCATGCATCAAATGGTATAAACAATCGATCATATATATCCGCAACTAAGGATAACATCAACTACATGTTGGCCCAACAAAATATGAAATGTGTACAAACTGTCGGCCCAAATTAATAAACAATTTATCAATGTGAATCAAATAATGTTAGCCAAAACATAGAAAGGACTGAAAACAACATGTATCAAACATGAAACACCTTAAACAATTAGCCTCGAAGATCCACAACATGCTACAATCACCCTATCGGCCATGCTCATGAAAAGCATGAACTCTCAGAAGAAAATCACCAATCGCGAGCACAACAATCAATGCAAACCAACAACACAAATAGAGAATGATCTAGAAACATCCACAATCATCATGAATCACCATAGAAGCATCCACAACAACTCATATCACTAGAATTGCACCATCTTCTTTTAGGAACACGAACTACAACAACAAAAAAACTGTCAGAACACTGATACTCATAACTTGATCAAATCTTGATGTGAACCTTTGAAACTTCAGGTGGATAAACTAGATATACTTGACAAAAAAACCTTTAATCCGCAACTCCTTATCCTCAATATACTAAGCTAGCCATCATACTGAACTTCACTGCATCACTGACAACCTGCAACTTATTTTATTATAATTTTCTCAATATCCTTGACATATACAGCCTTAAAGACATTAATGCCAATAGTGTCGACATCAATGACAACCACATATCAGAAATATCCAACAATACCCAACACTTCATGACTTCCTACATAGTGTATATCCTCATCAAAGACTTTAGATATAGAGGATTGACATGCTTGGTTCTTTTTGGTACCAACCCAAATTAGTATAAGGTTTATGATTGTTACCCCCAATTATAGATGCAAAATGCAAAGAATCATTACAAGAGGGTAAATGATAGTTTGTAATGTTCATAGTCCAAAATCTACAAGAATATTTGAACAAAAGACTCTCCTCTTCAGCCATATAGATGCTTAGAAGATTTGGGTATTGTTTTATCCAATTATACAAATTCACTTACTTCAAAATTCAAGTTTTCTCAGGGGCCCCATATAGATTTCCCAAGTACCCTAGTGATAAAATTTTGATGCTAGTGTAGACACCTGAAAATATCTTGAGTATATTACACGCCTGATTCCGCTTACTAACAAAATTTCTCTCATTATCACCTAATTCTCTTATTTGATTAAATTATGTCCAATTATTTAGTTACATTCACTTAATTCTATTATTAATTGAATAATTGAATTTATTTGATTAATTCATCATTGTCTCCTCTTTTGATTAAATAATTCCAAATTATTTAATTGAAATGCTAATAATCTCGCTTGATTAAATAATTCATAATTATTTAATTAAAGCTTTTAATTCTTCCAACTTGCACAATTAAATGATTTTCTATGTTGTTTAATTAATTAATTGTTCCTCCAATCCTTCAACTTGTACAAAGAATATTCTCATGGAGTACAAATTCTTCCTTCCAACATGAATAATATCTCCAACATATTTCCTCAAATTAAGGGATATTATTGAGTCTCTCATGGATTATGAACCATTGATCTAAGCCTTGATCCATGCCTCATGGATTATCAACCACTTGATTAATCCTTGATTCACACTCACCTCCTTAATTTTCTCTCATCACTAATTATCCAATTCAATCATGACCATTGATCAATATTACTAGAACTTATAAATACCTCACCTTTCAACATGAATTTCCATTTTCACAATCATTCTAAGCATCCTTATTCTCTAGAATTCTTGACTCATTTCTTGAGAAATTCTAGAGATTATATTGTGAATCAAACCCCCTTCACTAGGATTTTACAACTTGGATAATGCATAAAACTAAGCAATCCACAATGGGATTAAGAGGTTTGCACATTATTTACATTCAATTTCTTTAAATTTATCTTTAATTTCTTTGAATTAAATCTTTTAGTGTTGTTAATCAAATTTAAATGAGTATGGCTTCTAATTTGATCATCTATATTGTCAATTACATTAATTCATTTCTTATTTGATCAATTGGGTTAACCATATGACATTTTGTCACACCTCGTGGAACCTGCATCCCTATCTAATCATATTTTCTTGATCTTTGTCAACCATTATAGATACAGAGACAATCCAAGACTTTTGTTTAAAGATTAACACCTTTGCAAGTCAAAGGGTGATGCTTTTGCAAAGATTGATGCCTATGCATGTCAAAGGTCAATGCCTTTGCATAAAATTTTACATTTCTACTTTGATCCTATTTCCCTTTGTTGTAGGTACAGTTTGAAGCATTTGTATAAAGGGTGAAACTTTTGTAAGTTGACATTTTGATGCCTCTACATGATAGTTTGACTCTTCTATGTGACATTTCAACACTTGTACACAACAGAGTGATGTCTTTGAGCAATAGTTTGACACATTTGTCAGGTATAACAATGAATTAAATTCTTAAGGTTCATTTTGATTTGATTTCTATTTTTTGGATAACCCTAAAATTGTTTTATTTCTTTGATTTATTGTGTCAAGACTAACTATTTGGAGCTCCTTGGCAATCGATGGAAGAATTTATAAATTAAAGAAAATTATTAGTGATGTTGGTTTTGTAGGTTTTAAATTAGTATAGGATTCACATTTGATTTTGGTGATTAAAATGAGCCCTACAATCTTCACATTTGATTTTAGTGCTTTAAAATGAAATCTTCACATTTCACTTTGTTAAATATCCAAGATACTGAGAGGGGGGTGAATCAATATCTTCTTAAATTTATTGAAAAAATACCATCCAATTAGTCCAATGCATATGATAATTAAGACAAGAAGAAGCATTAAGTGAACATGAAGCACATAACACAGAGATGCCAAGATTTTTAAGTGGAAAACCTAGAGTGGGAAAAACCACGGTGAGGATTAACTCACAATATAGTATAACCTGTTATAAAATATTACCAAAGGGTGGCTCACTACCAGGACTCACTGTCCAAAATGGAGGCTCACTGCCTACATAATTTATAGAAACAAAATGGCTAACCGCCAGAGATTGAATTGATGAAAGTACACCTCAAAGTGCAAATTCAATTCCTTTGAAGCTCAATAAATTTGCATGCAAGCATATTACTCTTCGCTCTTTTTGCTTCCACACATGATCCACTAACATTCGCATACACCAACACACACACACTTCCTTATCTTCAAAAACACCTTGTATATATATATATATCTTATTTTCCCATAGGTAACAATCAGGTCGACACCAAGTAAATACAAAACAAATTCAACCATGTGGCATGCAACTACATGTCGACATGGATTACACAAACAAAATTTAATCCATTTCACCTTCAACCACTTGTTGGTCGACCAACAATAGACCTAATAGAAAAAATGTAAACACCAAAAAGATACTAATGACTCCCACGAGCATTTTACGCACGATATCCTATCCATGCATGCTTTTATCAATCAAAAAACCATTTCCCAAAATCTGAAGTAGTACCTATTACTAGAGGGGAAATTCAGAGCAAAATACTGGAGGATAATCCTGCATTACCGGTTCAGAATACTGGATTAACATATCTTTGAATCTTGCTATTGTAACTCATATATTATGGTGACATCAATGCCAACAATTTTTCTATCAAGAGATGTGTTCTTCTTTATTCTTCCAACAATATCCCCCTTTTTCATTGATGGCAACATGTGCCAAAAGAATTTACAGACTTCCTATATATAGAATATACTCCATTTCTCTTTCCTTTCTCCCCCTTTGACATCAAGGACAAAGGTCAACCAAAAATCATAAAAAAATATGTACACACGGTCTGGAATGAACAACACAAAGAATCAAACTATTGAACTTCCCTTGAGGAGTTTAACCCAAGTAATGTAAAAACCATAAAAAAAAACTTTACCCAGAAGAGGGAGCACTTTGAAGTTCCTGTGGAATGCCTTGCAAGGCCGCTTTACCATTCTCCTAGCTCTACTTAGCAGATATCATCATTTATTCAAAGACTCTAAAATAATATAAATTTCTTCAGCCTCATCTAAAGTATCTGGGGTCAAGTTTATCTCATCCAATTTTCTAGCATTAGCCAAAGCATTGGCTACCAGAGTGTACTCCATCCTTACATTGTCACCAAGCAGGCCAATTTTTTTTATTATCCCTTCCTTTTGCTTCTGTAACATGATTTTTTTTGTCTCTATGCATAGAGATGGCATTCTAAGTAGATTTGTCTTTGTCCATTGATACATTGTAAGTGCTGGAAATAGTAGTCAACTGGGACTCAATGGATTCCATGCGATCTTTTATGCTTTGTGTGGCATTAGACCACCTTATGCGATAGGCAAACACAAAATTAGCTTCCGATTCACAAGCCTTTACATATTCAAAGCTCTTTTCTACATTAGTATGTTCCAGAGCACATTTTTCATGAAGAATCAATAGCCTTTTCTCATTTAGTTTCTCTTCAACTTCTTGTTTTATTTTCTCACCGAGTCTGGTGGTGTACTCCTTGAAGGAGTCCAATAAAAGATTCAGGTTTTCAACTGGAGCAAGAGATGTATCCACAGATGTATTAGGTGTGATATCCTACAAAGCCTTGATAGCATATTTAATGAGCTCAGTTCCCTTCTGATGCATTTCTAATATTTCTCTTATGTCGAATGCATGAAATACATCACCTAACACCATTTTATGTATAGGATAAATCTTGTTCAGATCTGCATAACCTTGATTCATTGGAAGTTGCAAGAGTTCCAAAGGAATTATCAGTTGGAATCTGATCTGCTTAGATAATAGTCCCTTTAAGACCTCATCATTAAAGGAGGATTCTCTGGTGGACTTTTGTGATTCCACAGCCTGCTAAGCTACTTCTTCATTCTTTCTAGCAATATCATCTGATTCCTTATTTCTATGTTCTTCTTCCTCTACGTTCTCCTCTTCTGCTCTCTTTTCTTCTATCTCCTTCTCTTTTATATTTTCCTCTTCTACCTTTTCTTCTTCCTTTTCATCTTATATCTGCTCTTCTTCTACTTTATCTCTTTCCTCTTCTTCAGTTTTATCTTTCTCTTTTTCTTCAGGGTGTACTAGAGGGGTAACATCATTAACCTCTGCATCAACATTTACTTCAACCTATTTTTCACTTTTCAGAGCCTCATTAGCAACATTAATTTCTGGTAGAACAACTGTACTACCTATTTTTGGAAGGGTATTGGAGTCATTCATTCCCAGAGGTACATTTTCATCAGCCATACCGAAAGGAGGATCTTCCTTCACTTATGTAGAAGTTTCTTTTCTTGATTCAGATGTCGTACCAGATGCACCAATCATTCCATACTTTATAGTTTTACTTCTGATAGTACTTATTGTTTCCTTCCTTATCCCTTTGATTTCCTTCTTGTCTCTAGTCATCAAAGTATTAACTCTTCTCTTCACCTGGAACATGTTAGCACAAATCTTCTTCAAAGTTTCTAGATCACCTGGAGATAGAGAGGATGTAATCTCCTTATATGCTTTAGTTCTTATTTTCTCTTCCAAATCAATAGCATCTGCTCTTCGTTTCATCAGTACTTCCCACAATTTTTCAACAACATCACTCCTAATAGTATCCCACTTATCTTCCAATATAATGACATATTTAATGATAGCCATTATTATTGTTTCCTTATCTTCTTCTCCTACTAAATCATACACTTTCACAGTGGGTTTCACCATATTTTATTGATGCAATAAATTGTTCACCAAGGCATCTAGTTTGAGAGGGGAACTAGGTCTTACCGAAGAGATGTTATGTTTTTCTTGGTCCAATGAAACCTCTTTTGCAAATTTGGCCTTCTTTGTGTCAAATTCATGATCACTTAAGTCCTACTCATCATCATCCTCTATGGAGGATACATAGTGAACTTTCTTGGATCCAACACTGGTTTCTTGTGATGCACCTTCACTGGAGGAAATGCTTACCCTTCTCTTTCTTGTCATCTTTGCAGTGGGATCTTCTTCCTCTTCCCCCTGATCATCAATAACGCTCATATTCTTCTCCCTGGTAGCCTTTTCTTTTCTTCCTCGCTTAGCAGGTACTACTAAAGGAACACCTTTTCTCTTTCCTAATCTGGTAGTGGGTCCAGAAGGGGTCGGGCCTTTGCCTTAGTCAGCGGTGTAGGTCTCAATCTTCACTGCAGCCAGTCTAGAAGCCGGTATGGAAGGAGGGATCCTACTGGATCTCCTTACACTAGGTGATTCTTAAGACTTTTGTGCTCCAAGAGCTCTTCCTAGAGCTATCTCTTCATCTGTGAAACCAGATTTTCTGAGCATTTTGGTTACACTTTTCTTCCTTGTAGATTTATTGTGCTCCAAGTGGACTTCCAAGGATTTCTCTGCATATGTTCCAATCTGAGGTTCATTTACATCTTTTGCACTCTTCAATAAGAGTTTCGCATACCCTTTAGCTTCTTATTTTGTGATTTCATACCCCAAGGTTTGAATCCATATGGTCTGGGGTTCAACTGCTTCTACCATGCACTCATCAGAAGACACATGCAATATAATGTCATTCTTATATTTTTCAACAATCTTCCTTGGAATTATGTCTCTCTCATTCATATTTTTCTTGAATACAAAAAATAATTCCATCAAGGCATTTTCTATGTTGTTCACATCACCCAAATTCTGCATATGATCAAAAATCTAATGGGCAACAGGTCGGGATGGGTCCCAAAACACTGTTTCAAATTTTCTTGGAAGCATTCTAAGGAAATAGAATAACAAGAAAACAATCAGAGAACCAAACTTGAAATTATACTTCTTCTCCTTTGATATTCTCAGGTTCTCAAGCAGTTGTTGTCTGAGAAGCTCTCATAGATCATAATTTACACCATTTATAGTCATATCAAAACCAATATAAATTGTTGTGGAAGACACAAAATTCTCTCTATTGGTGAAGTATATTTTATGACCAATCATTATGGATGCATACTTCATGGCTGGATTAATGATAGGCTTCATTGCGAGAGCCCTCTTGTCATAAGTTGCACTGGTGAGATTCATCACCACTTCATTTTTCACTGCTTTTAGCACAGGTACTGGTCCGGTGTCACAGAGTCCAGTGATAGATTTGATTGCTTCCTTAGTTATCAAGTGTGGTTCATGGGTCCACAATAACTGATCATGCATTCTTCTAAGGAATGATTTGACATACTAATCATCCACTATGGAACAAAAATTTGGGAAGTTGTTCTAACAATCCAAGTTCTTTTTCACAAGATTTGAGTACTCAGGTTTCACCATGAAATTATCTCCAGTAAGTTCATTTAGCCACATGCCAATCAACTTGATGTGATTGAATTCTTCGGTCTTAACCCTAATGTACATTCTTGTATCCTCTATCGACATGATGCCTTGAGGAACTGAAGAGAAAGCACCCATGGGGTCATCCTCAAAAACCTTCATCAATTATTTTTTGTATGAGGGTCTTGGTCTCTCTATTGTATTTACAACTATAGGAGTTACCATTTTCTATATATCGAGCTTTTAAAGGATTCAAAAAGAGAATTTTCACAACCTCACAATCGCACAAAATTAAAAAAATACCTTTTCTTCGCAAATAGCCAAAATGAGGGTTTGCACCAGTCACACTTCAATTTGATCCAAGTCACTCTAAATCACTCTTTTCCTCCTTTGAATGCACAAGTGATTGAAATGCCTTTATGATTTTTCTTTATAGATCAATGTGATGCCCTAATTTGCATTAAATGTGACAAAATCTGAAAAGCTCAAAAAATCCTTTCATCCACGTTGAAAAACCATAATTTGCTTTGCAAGCAAGCATACATGCACTTTTTCTTCCGGTTTCTTTTTCAAAACCTCAGTATATTCAATTTTAACATCTCGTGCCAAACACTGACACGCCCAAAATTAGGGAGTTTAAAAGGTTTTCTGCTAAGGCTCCCCTTAAGACCTTGCTAGGTCTAGTTCCTAGAGGAATTATTTGCACCTATAGATGGAACAAATGTATCATAAGATTTTGATTCATCTTTCTTTTTCCATATCTTACTCATTTCTTGCTTGACTTCATCTTTGTCAACCTTCTTCACAGGTCCATTCTTCTTTACCAGAGCAAATTGTTTTCCCTTCTTACTTCTGCATAATTTTGAGATATGTTCTGGTTTGTTGCAATTATAACAGATAATATTTCTTTGATTTGTTTGACGTCCATTAATCCTTTATCTTCACTGATTCACTTTATGCCCATATTTGTTACAAGTATAGCAGTAACCAGCAAAGGATTGATTCACTCTTCCTCCATTAAACTAGTTCATCATCTGACTTCTACATTCACTGGCTTTATGTCCAAACTTATTACACTCGTAGTATTGTCCAGGGAAAGAACCAGAGAACTGATTCATCCTGCTTCTGCATTCAGTTGCCTTATGACCAAACTTGTTGCATGAAAAACAAGTGCCATTGAAGGAGGATACCTTTGTGCATTTGACTATCTGGCAAGTGGTTTCTTGATGCAATGCAAGGCTAGAAACCATCTCATATTCACAAAACAAAGGGATTCCACCCCACTTTTCACTCACAAACTCGATTCCAGGCTTGTTTCAATTTTTCACCTAGTCTCCTTAGTAGGTTAGCAAGCCTACTTTTCTTTAAAAAAACTTCCAAATTCTCCAAACAAACTCTATAAAAAATCATCAATTTAGGCACCCATTTAGGCCTTCTTCCACATATCTCAACCTCTCTTAAAACTCTTTTGGAACACCAACCTTAAAACTTTTCGTCTACGTTCAACTAGCCTTGAATTAGGCCTCTTTTAAAAAGAGACACAACTTAAACTTACAACCAACCCTAGAAACCACTAGACAGTAAAACAAAAACCTTCAAAACTTCAAAATCTCCAACTTTCAGGTCCCAACTCACTCACTAAGTCCTATTTTCACAAAACCCTCACTTTTCTCCCAATTGGCTAGGGCTTATAGAAAATCGCCTACCCAGATTTCACACAACCTTGTAACCACTTCCAACAGACCTAATTCTGCTTGTACAAGCTTATTTCATCTTCCAATTATACTTCCCAAAGATTCCTATACACTTCTTTCACAAAGCTTACCAATTTCACCCTTTGCACACTTGGTTCACCTAGGGCTTCATACCCTAATATCAAAATGAACACTCTATGCCTTTCCAACCTTCTAAACACATCAAAATATCCTCACCCACACTATTTTCATTAGGTTCTAATGAGTTCTCAATCCATTTCTTCACTTCATCATCTCTAACCTTGTTCTAAAGGCCTAATTTATGAGTTTTCAACAGGGCAACATGGATAAACTCACATGAGATCTTAACCAATCCAAAATTGGAACTCCTACACATAATCCTAATTTATTCAGGCCCATTCCACTAGGAAATAGTTAGTACAAAAAGGTGGAATGGCCTCTCAATCCATTTTAACCCTTAAAACACTAAGCCCCTATTTTTTTGGCTGCTTGTAGAAATTAGTCCCCCAAAATCTTGAAACTTAATATCAAACACTCAAATAAACTTTAAAGTGTTTCCAACACCTATAACTATCAATTCACATACATTTTGGATGACCAACAACTTTTACGGAACCGTACACAGGCTGTGTTTGAGGAATTTATATATAATTAATACAAAATAGTGATCTTTTATTGATTTCTCTTCTTCAAGTTCTTCAACAACCTTCTCAATGATGGATCACCCCTATCTAAACATCCTCCCAACTATTCCAACTTTCTACAATGCCTAAACTACCTTACAACTACCCATGACCATTGGGCTTCCCTCCATTTTCAAATTGACAAATTTTGAAAACTAAGTAACATTTAACCTATGACCTATCCATGAATAAAATGTCCACAAAACATTACAAAATGGCCCCCACATGGCCTTATTTATCATTATTATGACTCTAACAACCATCTAGACCAAATTCCTAAAGTGGAGCAAATAGGTGCTCTGCACCATTCACCTGACCATAAGATTTCTTCCAAGTCCCTTGGAAGCCTTCATCCTTTGAACCTGCAACAACTCTAGATCTTCAATTCTTTGCTCCTTATAGTCCTTGCAATTGCTTCATATTAACCTTTGGCTTGGATTTTTCCATGCTTAATAGCCCTTCTCTTACATTGTCTTTTTGGATCTGCATCACCATGTTTTGATTTGTCTTCACTAGCTTCATCCCTCTTCTATCCCTTTGTTCTTCTTTATTCACTGCAAAAAAATCTATACTTTGTCCTTCCCCTTTCATATTGACTCTTGGCTTGACTCCCATCAACAAAATCATCAAAACAAGTAGTAATAGACTCCCTTCACTCTCTGCCTCTCACCCTTTCTCTTCACAACCATTCTCAGGTTCTCCATGCTTGGAACTACTATCATGGTAGAATACAACTTCCCTACAACTGATCTTATCTTCCAAGGAAAACTCTCTATCCTAACCACACCAACATCATGCTTCTTCACTCCATTTCCAAACTTTTCTAACACTTTCTTTTCAGCCTTCTCTTGGCCAATCTTTGTCAACATCTCATCATTAGTCTCTTCCATCATTGAGACCCTTTGCAAACACTTTAATTCCTATTCTTCACCTCTTATGGTGACTGCAACTTCCTCATTCTCTACAAACTCTTTCACAAACTCTTTCATTGTCCTTTTCCATTCTCCTTGTCTCACTATATTTCTTGACTTCTTGTCCTTCCCTAAACTCTCTCTCTTTATCATCATTGTACTCTCAGATTCATTGAATACTTGTCCCTTCAATGGACAATGTACTTCTCTCACCCCGCTCTCTATTTTCTTGTCTTCATCCTCAACTATCATACATTCTTTCACTAGCCTTTCTTCTTGTCTCTCTGCAACTTTCACCTTCATAACCTTCATCAAATTTTATGCCTTTATGATCTCTATTTTTTCAGACATACAAACCTCTATATTAGTAGTACTTTGTTCCTCCTTATTCTTATCCACCTTCAAGGGACATAACAATGCCCCCAACATGATCCTTTCACTCTTCACAATCCATTCACTCTCCTTTACTCTACCTTTTACCTCTGCCTTTATTCTTTCTATCTCTAAGACCTCTTTGTTATCTAATCTTTCATCCTCTCTACCATCAAACACTTGCTGATTTCCATCTTCTTTGTTATCAGACATCTACTGCACCTTATTCCCTTTTCCAATCAGTGGACAATATTCTTATCCTTTTGTGACCTCATCAAACCCTTCTTGTCTTTCCCTAGGAAACTCTCTTGCATTCATCACATCTCTTCCTCTTTTTAGGATCTTTGTCCCAAGATTCTTCTTCTCACAAATATTTGCATATGATCTGCTCATCACTATCTTGTCATCACATGACTTTCCTACACCTTATTTTGCTTTCCATTGCAAAAACTGAAATCTTCTCTTGTCTTCATCATATTTTTCATTCTTGTCTTGAACCTTTAAGGTCATTTCACCATTGACCTTCACTAACTCAGTCTTCTTCATTAGCTTGTCATCTCCTTTGCTCTTTAATATTGCACTCTTGTCTACACTTGATGTCCCTATATTTTCCTTTTTCTCAAAGGTTTCTTCTTCGTTGTTCTTTTCTTCCCTGCATTAGTATTCTTACTTTCTTACTTTGCCCTTGATTCTTTTCTACCAATGGAATCAAATTAAATGAAACTCCATCCTTCATTATCTTATAGCTATTACACCTTCCATCATATAGAGAAAACCTTTCATATATCCATGGCATTCCCAATAACAAATAAAATATGCTCATAAGTACAACATCACTCAAAATTCTATCTTTATATGCATCTATTTGAAACTCAACCCAAGATTTCTCCTTGACCAAAAAAGTATGCTCACCATTCAACCAAGAAACAAAATAAGGTGATTCATGAGGAATCCTTACTAATTGAAACTTATCAACCTTTTCCTAAGATACCAAGTTATCTAGGCTACCTGGATCTACCATCGCAGTACAAACCTTACCTTGACACTTGCAGGTGGTCTTGAAAAGTGCATTTCTTTGTGTTTCTTCTTTGATTTCCTTTGCCATGTTGTCATATCTTTCCAACTTCCAACTATCCTTTATGTAACCTTCAACCAGTCACCTTCAGGGATCTACTAGCTATGCTTCGATACCAATTGATGCAATGCAGGATTGGCAACCATCTCACATTCACAAAACAAAGGGATTCCACCGCACTTTTCACTCACAAACTCAATTCCAAGCTTGTTTTGGTTTTTCACCTAGTCTCCTTAGTAGGTCAACAAGCCTACTTTTCTTATAAAAACTTCCAAATTCTCCAAACAAAATCTACAAAAAATCATCAGTTTAGGCACCCATTTAGGCCTTCTTTCACATATCTCAACCTCTCTTAAAACTCTTTTGGAACAACAACCTCAAAACTTGCCTTCTATGTTGAACTAGCCTTGAATTAGGCCTCTTTTACAAAGAGACACACCTTAAGATTACAACCAACCATAGAAACCACCAGACAGTCAATAAACAACCTTCAAAACTTCAGAATCTCTAACTTTTAGGTTCCAACTCACTCACTAAGACCTATTTTCACAAAACCCTCACTTCTCTCCCAATTGGCTAGGGCTTATTGAAAATCACCTACCCAGATTTCACACAACCTTGTAACACTTCCAAAAGACCTAATTCTTCCTATACAAGCTTATTTCATCTTCCAATTATGTTGCCCCAAATATTCCTATACACTTCTTTCACAAAGCTTGCCAATTTCACCCTTTGCACACTTGGTTCACCTAGGGCTTCATACCCTAATATCCAAATGACCACTCTATGCCTTTCCAACATTCTAAACACGTCAAAATACCCTCACCCACATTGGATTCATCAGGTTCTAAATATTTCTCAATCAATTTCTTCACTTCATCATCTCTAACCTTGTTCTAAAGGCTTAATTTATGAGTTTTCAACAGGACAGTGTGGAGAAACTCACACAAGATATTAACCAATCCTAAATTGGAACTCCTAAACCTATTCCTAATTTATTCAGGCCCAGTCCACCAAGAAATAGTTGGTACAAAAAGGTGGAATGGCCTCTCAATCCATTTTAACCCTCAAAACACTAAGCCCCTATTTTTCTAGTTGCTTGTAGAAATTAGTCCCCCAAAAGCTTGAAACTTAATATCAAACACTCAAATAAAATTTAAAGTGTTTCCAACACCTATAAATATCAATTCACATACATTTTAGATGAACAACAACATGTATATAACTGTACATAGGTTGGGTTTGAGGATTTATACATAATTAATAGAAAATAGTGATCTTTTATTGATTTATCTTCTTCAAGTTCTTCAACAACCTTCTCAACAATGGATCAACCATATTTAAACATCCTCCCAATTATTCCAACTTACTACAACACTTAAAATACCTTACAACTGGCCATGACCATTGGGCTTCCCTCCATTTTCAAATTTTGCACATTTACAATATTTTAAATTGATAACTTTTGCAAACTAAACAACATTTAACCTATGACCTATCCATGACTCAAATATCCACAAAACATTAAAAAATGGCCCCCACATGTCCTTATTTATCATTATTATGACTCTAACAACCATCTAGACTGAATTCCTAAAGTGGAGCAACTAGGTGCTTTGCACCATTTCCTTCCTGGATTTTTTTTCTACTTTCCTTTATCTTGAGTCTTTTGATCATTTACAGCCTTTGAGATTTCACCTATTTCTAATCCAAATCCACCTTTTTCCTTAGAGGGTTTATGTCCTACAATCAGTTCATCAAGCTTGGTAGAGCTTGTCTTGAAACTATCTTCATAGACTTTTTCTTTTTCTAGTTCTTCTCTTAGGCTCACCACTTCTTGTTCAAGCCTGAAACATTCATCAGATTTTCTATTCACTTCTGCATTCAAGTATTCTTCAATTCTCTTTTGTTCTTCCACTTACAACTTTAGTCTGGTAATATCGTCATTTTCTTGTTTCAGTTGGTCACTGACTTCTCTATGTCTGTCTTTGAATTTCTTTAATTGCTCCTTCAACTTCTGAACACATTCATTATCTTCTTCAATATTTTCTTTCATATCTCTATTCTCATTTTCAGCTTTGTCAAGATCATCAAAGGTAGTCTAGAGCTTTGCATTATCACCCATTTGTTCAATCTCCAAGATCTCCCTCAAGTTGTTAAACTTCTCCAGAGGAACCAAGCTCTGATACCAATTGTTAAATATCCAAGATACTTACAGGGGGGTGAATCAATATCTTCTTAAACTAATTGAACAAATTGTTGGAAAATGTACCTCAACTTACCAACTTGGACCTCTGTTAAAGGTTTGATGAATTTATGCCCTTATTGCTTTACCGCGGTGTTCTCATTTGGTCGGATTGACCCTTTAGGTCACTGAACCTGTCTGATCGGCGAGGCTCCGAAGGTTGTCACAGCGATGGGCTAACAGGCATGGAGTTGGTAGTTTGTTTGAAGGCTTCAGCTTTATCAGCAGAATAGTCTTCTATTGATGGAAGGAAATGCTAAGTCTCACCAATGTGTCGATGTCATGTACCAACGACTTCTATCTGTTACATATGATGGTGTTGGCTTCTTTCTATGGCATCTGAAGGCAAGTACCGTTGTTTACCTTTTCGTCGAGCGAAATCACCTGTGCGCATGACGTGTGGCAGCTTGTCAAAGTGGTGAGCACAATGAACAAATGGTGGGCCCCGAGTTGCTTTATGTGAGGGGGTTGTATGGACGTGGACACATGCTTGCACCTTGGGAGTTCCTTGGTGAATCTAGCGGATGTCGCTAGAGATTCCACGAAGACCAAGCGGAGTGCTTGAGTGATGGAAACGTGGTAGCTTCAGAAGCTTGTTCCTAGTAGGCTCATGGGAATCTTGGAGATTCCCTCCTGGATGTCCTGAAACCTCTTGAGTGGTTGACATGTGCCTTGTGGGACCTAATATTTTTGGCGGTTGGTGTTTAGGCAATAGCGGATTATTGCCGACTTAGAATGTGATGCAATTGTTAGCGATGGTGAAGGGTTTTTAGAGCCCAATGACAGTTGACCAATCACTGCTTGGTCAAGTGGTGGAATGAATAGCAATGTGACACATGGTGTGTTCTCATCAGTTTTTTTTGCATCGTTGTTGTAAAACAACATTTATTGTCGGAAGCTGGATTGGTGAAAAGTGATATCTTATGTAGTTATTTTGTGATCAGATTTTGGTGATTGGCAGAGCCCGAATTGTTTTTTTCTCTGCAACGAATTTATTGTGAGGGTGGCTCAATGCAGGATTGCAGGTGGATCCGATCCGAGATCGATTTGGCATCTCAGTGAAGAACTGATTTTTATGCACCCTAATTGGTGATTGTAAAGAGACTTGTAATAGTCGATCTTGACAAGAAATCAAGATATAGATTTGTAGAAGTCGAAAAGAGGAGTTAAAAAAAAGAGTTTTGTATTCGATGTATCCCAAAAAAGCATTGTAACAATGAGTGCATGAAAACTCAAGTGCTATTGTGAGCTAACTATTAGAGAGTGAGGGTTGTAACCTTGTATGTAATCTTTTTCTTACTGTAATACAAAGTGTCTTTCTCTTGGTGTGGTGGGTTTTTTACTCGAAAGATTTTTCCCACGTAAATCTAGTGTTATCTCTAAAATCATTTTATTTTTGTTACTCTTGTTACCCTTCATGTGTTCATATTACGTGTTTTAATGTTTTAAAACTGGTCTTTGCATGTCCCCTCTATAGTTTTAGCATTAGGAAAGCGTTTCCGCACCTCTGCTTTACCTTACAAGTGGTATCAGAGCCTGGCCAGTTGTGTTATCTCCAATGGGAGTCTTGCAAAGTTGGAACTTAGTTCTGTCCAAGATGGCAAGTACATCAGGAAGAGTTGATATTGAGAAATTCAATGGTGGCAACTTTGATTTGTGGAAACTCAAAGTGGAAGACCTGTTAGTGGATAGAGACCTCTGGGTAGTCATGTCTGGAACTATGCCACAAGGTATGAAGCAAGAAGAATGGGACCTCATAGATAGAAAGGTGAGAGGTCTAATAAGACTTTATCTAGCCGATTCTGTACTCTTGAATGTCCATGAGGAGAATTCTGCAGCTTCGTTATGGAAGAAGCTTGGCGATATTTATCAGGGAAAGTCTTTGGTAAATAATTTATTCCTGAGGAAGAAGTTGTACTCCTTGAAGATGGAAGAAGGTGCATCTATTGCAGACCATCTAAACTCGTTTAATGTGAGTGTTGCTCAATTGGCATATGTGGGTGTAAAGATTGAGGAGGAGGATAATTTTCATGCTCTCGTTATGTTCGTTACCTCACACTTGGGATCATCAGGTGATGGCTATTGGAAGTACGACTGCTACTTTCAAGATGGATGAAGTGGTTGCTTCACTTTTGTCTGAAGAGATGTGGAGGAAGTCTTCTAAGATGGCCAAAGAGGCACTTGTTGTTTGAGGTAGATCAAACGAGAAAGGAAAGAAGAAGTACAAGAAGTCCAAATCTAAATCTGCAGGGAGATTGAAGTCTCCTGGTAAAGAGTTCAAGGTGAAATGTTGGAGTTGTGGGTAGTCTGGTCATATCTGAAAGGATTGTAAGGAGAAGAAGAAGAAGAAGAAGAAGAAGAAGAGTAACTCTTTAGACTATGACTCTTCTTAGAGTGATGCAGATTCCTTCATTGCATCTTTGGCAACTCAGGCATCAGATGATGTTTGGTTGGTTGATTCGGGTGCATCCTTTCACATGACGTCCCATAGAGACTAGTTTACTAAGTATGAGAAGAACGATGGTGGAAAGGTGTACCTGGTGATTGATTCAACATTGGAGATTGTTGGTCGAGGTAGAGTCGGAATTCAATTTCCTCACGGGAGAGTCAAAGGGATTGGTGGTGTATTGCATATACCAGGTTTGGCTCAAAATTTACTTTCTATCAGTAAGTTGAATGATGTTGGTGTAGAAGTTTCTTTCTCAAGTAAAGGATGTAAGATGGCTAGAGGTGCAATGGTGTTGGCTAAGGGTGTATGTATTGGCACTCTTTACAAGTTGGATGCATGTCCTATTCATTGCAACAGCGCCTCTATGAAGTCAAGCAAAGTTGTTCTTGTAGGGGAAGATGAAGATGCTTCTCTGGCTGCAAATGTGATGGAGGTGAAACTCCCAGTAGAGAAGACCATGTTGTGGCATCATAGACTCGGTCACATAGGTGAGAAAGGTTTAAAAACATTGAAAAATAAAAATCTTGTTGAAGGGCTAGTAGACTGTAATCTTGAGTTCGATTTTTGCGAGCACTGCATTTATGGAAAGCAACAATGTGTTTCCTTTTCCTCGAGTTCTCATAAATCTTGTAGTGTACTGGACTATGTTCATTCTGATGTGTTTGGTCTAGTGAATGTTCCTTCATTATCGAAGTCTAGATACTATGTTTCTTTTATCGATGACTATTCGAGAAGGGCATTTATATACTTTCTTAAAAGTAAATCAAAAGTGTTAAGTCATTTTAAAGAGTTTAAGACTTGGTAGAGAATCAGACTGGAAGGAAAATAAAATGTTTGAGGATGGATAATGGTGGTAAGTTTTGTTCTGCAGATTTTGATAGATACTGTAAGGACCATGGGATTAAAAGGCATAAAACTAAACCTTATACTCCACAACAGAATGGAGTTGTTGAAAGTTTGAACAGGATGCTGATGGAAAAGGCAAGGAGTATGTTGAGCAGTGCTAGTCTAGAGCAGATGTTTTGGGTTGAGGCCATGGCTACAACATGCTACCTAGTAAATCGTTCTCCTTGCTCTACTCTTGTTGATAAGACACCTTTGGAAGAATGGTCTGGTAAGAAGCCCTCTCTGAGACATGTTCGTGTTTTTGGCTGTGAGGCATATGTATATGTGCCAAATGAGAAAAGATCTAAGTTGGAGAAAAAAGTTGTTAAATGTATCTTCATTGGCTATGGTGTTGGTGTGAATGGATACAAGCTTTGGAATCCTGATACTCAGAAGGTTTTGTATAGAGGAAGTGTAATATTTCATGAGTTGAAACCTTCTACAATTGATCCACAACTAGAGATAGATCAAAGAGAAAAGAAGAATGATGCAGTTGAGATTCCCCAAACTCCAGAAAAGGGAGAACTACATGGTGTACCTAAAACCGAGGAGAGATCTCGCAACTCTGAGAGTTCTGAAGATGAAGAACCACAACCTCAACTAGTGAGAATGTCTACACGTCAAAAACAACAACCTGATAGGTATGGTTTTTCCATTTTGGATTCAAACTATGCCTATGCTTTAATTACTAGCACTGGAGAGCCTAGGACTGTTAAAGAGGCAATTAATATGCCTGATGCAAATTCCTAGTTGGAAGCCATGAATGAAGAAATGGAATCATTGGAAAAGAATGAAACCTAGGATTTGGTACCTTTGTCTGTAGGAAGAAAGTTTGTTGGCTGTAAATGGGTATTTAAGAAGAAGACTGGTCTTGAGGGCAGTTCTGAGAAGTATAAAGCAAGGTTGGTTGCGAAGGGGTATTCTTAGGTGAGGGAATTGATTATGGAGAAATTTTTTCCTCTGTAGCTAAGCTGACATCTATCAGATTTATGTTGTCACTTGCAGCTGCGTATGAATTAGAGATCGAGCAGATGGATGTGAAAACAACGTTTCTCCATGGTGAGTTGGAAGAAGAAATTTACATGTCCCAACCTGAGCACTTTGTTGAAAAAGGTAAAGAGAGTCTGGTTTGCAAATTAAATAAATCTTTGTATGGTTTGAAGCAGTCTCCTAGAATGTGGTACCAAAATTTTGACACATTTGTGTTGTCTATGGGATTTGTGAGATCAAAATCTGATCAAAGTGTGTATTTTAAAATGGAAAATGATCATGTGCTTATTATTACCCTATACGTGGATGATATGTTGTTCATAGGAAATATTAAGTCTATGAATTTGATCTTAAATCTCAGCTATCTATAAAGTTCAGAATGAAAGCTCTGGGTGCAACAAGGTATGTTCTGGGGATGGAGATAACCAGGGACAGAAATGGTACAAAGCTTTGGGTCAGCCAGAGTAAGTACATCAACAATGTTCTTGAGAGATTTGATATGAGTTTTTGCAAGTAGCTAGTTGTTCCAGTTACGCAGGGAATGAAACTATCTATTGAAGATTGTCCAAAATATGCTACTGTTATGGAGGACATGACTAGAGTGCCTTATGCGAGTGTTGTTGGCAGCTTAATGTATGCGATGGTGTGTAAAAGGCTAGACATTGCTCAAGTAGTGGGAGTACTCAGTCAATTTTTGGAAAATACAAGGACGCATTGGGATGTTGTAAAGAGAGTGTTTAGATAACTGAGAGGTACCTCAAAATGTGCTCTGTGTTACCATAGAAATTTGGTTGCTTCACAAAGAACTCTCAGCATTTGTGGGTATGTGGACTCAAATTTGGCAAGGGACATTGACAGCAAAAGATCCACTGGTGGATATACTTTCATGTTAAATGGTGGTGCAATTAGTTGGATGAGAAATAAAAAGGCTATAGTCGCTTTATCCACGACGGAGGCAAAATACACGACAACGACTCATGCCTGCAAAGAAGTTGTTTGGCTCAAATGCTTTTATTTTGATATTAGTTTTAATGTAGGGAAGATCACTATTTTCTATGATAGTCAAAGTGCCATTTGTTTGGAAAAAAAATCCAACTTTCCATGGCAAGACTAAGCATATCGACGTGTAGTATCACTTCATGAGAGATATGGTGGAGGATGGAAAGGTTTCTTTAGAAAAGGTGGATACTCTGAAAAATGTCATTGATGCATTGACAAAACTAGTAAGCATGGACAAGTTTAGATAGTGTGGAAGTTCAATGGGCCTTGGGGCCTATGATCACAAATGAATTTGAAGTCTAGAGGAAGCCAGTAAGTCTTCATCAAGTGGGAGCTTGTTGGAAAATGTGCCTCAACTTACCGGCTTGGACCTCTGTTAAAGGCTTGACGAATTTATGCCCTTATGTCTTTATCATGGTGTTCTCATTTGGTCATCTTGACCCTTTAGGTCGCTAAGACTCTATTTGATCAGTGAGGCTCCAAAGGTTGTCACAGCGATGGGCCGACGGGTGTGGAGTTGGCGGTTTGTTTGAAGGCTTCGACTTTATTGGCAGAACAGTCTTCTATCGGCAGAAGGAAATGCTAAGTCTCATCGATGTGTTGATGTATTGTATCAATGGCTACTATCAGTTACATCTGATGGTGTTGGGTTCTTTCTATGGCATCTGAAGGCAAGTACCATTGTTTACCTTTTCGTCGAGTGGAATCGCCTATGCACATGATGTGTGGTAGCTTGTCAAAGTGGTGAGCACAACGAATAGATGGTGGGCCCCAAGTTGCTTTATGCGAGGGGGCTGTCCAACCATGGACACATGTCTACGCCTCAAGAGTCCCTTGGGGAATCTAGCGGATGCCGCTAGAGATTCCCTGAAGGAGCTCCAACGGCTTCCACGAAGACCAAGCGGAGTGCTCGAGCGATGGACACGTGGCAGCTTCGAAAGCTTGTTCTGGGCAGGCTCATGGGAATCTTGGAGATTCCCTCTTGGATGTCTTGAAACCTCCTGAGTGGCAAACACATGCCTTGTGGGAACCGATAGTTTTGGCGGTCGATGTTTAGGCGATAGCGAATTATTGCCAGCTCGGAATGTGATGCAACTGTTAGTGATGGCGAAGGGTTTTCGGAGCCCGATGACAGTTGACGGATAACTGCTCGTTCAAGCGGTGAAACGAATAGCAGTAAGACACGTGGAATTTTCTCATCGGTTGTTTTTGCATCGTTGTTGCAAAACAACATTTATTGTCAGAAGTTGGATTGGTGAAAAGCGATATCTTATGCAGTTATTCTGTGATCGGATTTTGGCGATTGGCAGAGCCCGAATTATTTTTTTCTCTACAACGAATTTATTGCGGGGGTGACTTAATGTAGGATTGTAGGTGGATCTGATCCAAGATCGATTTGGCGTGTCAGTGAAGAACTGATTTTAATGCACCCTAATTGGTGGTTGTAAAGAGACTTGTAATAGTTGGTCTTGACAAGAAATCAAGATATAGATTTGTAGAAGTTGAAAAGAGGAGTTATAAAAAAGAGTTTTGTATTCGTTGTATGCTTAAAAAGCATTATAATAGTGAGTGCATGAAAACTCAAGTGTTGTTGTGAGCTAACTATTAGAGAGTGAGGGTTGTAACCTTGTATGTAATATTTTTCTTACTATAATACAAAGTGTCTTTCTCTTGGTGTGGTGGGTTTTTTACTCGAAAGAGTTTCCCACGTAAATCTGGTGTTATCTCTGAAATCATTTTATTTATGTTACTCTTGTTACCCTGCATGTGTTCATCTTAAGTGTTTTAATGTTTTAAAACTAGTCTTTGCATGTCTCCTCTGTGGTTTTAGTGTTAGGAAAGCGTTTTCGCACCTCTGCTTTTCCTTACACAAATACCATCCAATTAGACCAATGCATATGATAATTAAGACAAGCAGAAGCATTAACTGAACATGAATTACATAACATAGAGACACCAATATTTTTATGTGGAAAACCTAGAGTAGGAAAAACCACGATGAGGATTAACTCACAATATAGTATAACCAGTTATAAAATATTACAAAAGGGTAGCTCACTGCCAGGACTCACTATCCAAAATGGAGGCTCACTGTTTACAAAATTTATAGAAACAAAATGGCTAACCGCCATAGATTGAACTGATGAAAGTACACATCAAAGTGCAAATTTAGTTCCTTTGAAGCTCAAGAAATTTGCATGCCATCAAATTACTCTTCGCTCTTTTCGCTTCCACACATGATCCACTAACATTTGCATACACCAACACACACACACACACTTCCTTATCTTCAAAAACACCTTGTATGTATATCTGATTTTCCCATAGGTAACAATCAAGTCGGCTCCAAGTAAATACAAACAAATTCAACCATGTGGCATGCAACTACATGTTGACATGGATTACACAAACAAAATTTAATCCATTTCACCTTCAACCGCTAGTTAGGTCGGCCAACAATAGACCTAATAGCAAAAATGTAAACACCAAAAAGATATTGGTGACTACCACAAGCATACTTACGCACGAGATCTTTTCCATGCATTCTTTTATCAATCAAAAAACCATTTCCCAAAATTTGAAGTAGCAAATATTACCATAGGGGAAATCCGGAGAAAAATACCAGAGGATAATCATGCATTAACAATTCAGAATACCAGATTAACATATCTTTCAATCTTGTAGTTGCAACTCATATATTATGGTGACATCAATGACAAAAAAAATTGTATCAAGATATGTGTTCTTAATTATTCCAACACACTTTAGTGCTCTAAAATGAATCCTAAAACATTCACATTTTATTTTGGTGCTCAAAACAAACCGTACAACCTTTATTGTCTCTTGGTGCATTAAAATTGAATAAGATAACTTGCACACTTTAATTTGGACTTAAGAATTTACAACAACTTACATATTTCAATTGGTGCTTTAAAATTTAACCAAACATTTCAATCCTTGGTGTAATTAAAATGAATTGTTTGAGGTTCTTGGTAGGTGAATATGTGCATATGCTCTTTCCTTGTGCCTAGTACGATCTTGGTAATAAAAAACACTATTCATTTTCATTATTGTTGTATACCTGAGGTCTAGTGTTGCATATTCTCTCCTCTCATGACTCCCAAGACCAATCTTGAGGACCAAAAGCAACACTAGTTATGTTTTCTTATAAGTAGGAGACTTGCTTGGGGGAATCATCACCCCAAGTTCTAATATCAACCGTGTGTTCAGACACGATATATAAAAGGGAGGAGAAAAAAAATTGTACCCCAAGGAGTAGTTATCGTCCTTCAAGCTAAGCCTGGTGACCCTCGGTCCACCAAGACACATATAGGTGATGAAGAGAGAGGTGACCCCTCTTGACTCAAGCATACTCAATGAGCTCTCTTTTCATTTAAGTACCCACTATGAACTTGTAAAATCTAGAAGCCTAAGGAACATTTGTAGATCATTGACTTAAAGTGGTGCAACATACAAGGATCAATGCATGCAGTTACTTGCTATGTACCAACCATTGTTGAGGCTACAAAGCCCCTTGTAAGGAACTTTACCTTCCAAGGTAAGAGGTGTCAAGGTGGTACACGACCTTGGAATACTTTAGTTTTCCTTTCATTGGAAGGTATTCTATTTTGTAGGCCTACTTTAAGTTGATAAACCCAATCTACCACTACAAATAGGATTGTGTTCTATGGCGTGTCATTTTGTGAATACCCATGATACCAATTAGTGTGATCTTGTGGAAGAAGAACATATGAAAATCATCTAACACAAATTGAGTTAGTTTACATGCTATTTACTATTTGTTATCACATCAAAAAAATTAAACACCTAGGTCAAGTTATACATCAAATTATCCTTTGACAGACTGAAGTCTTTGTCTAGACAGTTTGATGCCTTTGTGTAGATTGGCGCTTCTATTTTTATTAAAATGGTGCCTTTGTTTACATATTTAAGCCTTTGCACATCTCAGTGTGTTTGTCAGGGAAAACAAAAGTCTACAGAGCAATGCCTTTGTTCTAATAGTCTAATGCTTCTATTGAACATCAACACCTTTGCAAATATCGTGAGACCTTTGTAGTAAACAATTTCATGCCTTCGTAAAATAGAACAACACCTTTTTCTATAACTAAAAAGATAGGAATTTTATAGAATTTTGTTACTATATTTTGATCAACAAGCACTAAATTACCATAAATTAAGGACCAATAAACTATTATTCAGTTTTATTAGTCAAAATAGGAACAAATAAACTTATGTTCATTATCATTTTGAGCTTGTCAAAATTATTTCTAGGTTATCATTAGGATCAACTCAAAAAAACCATCAAAACATTTCATTCCAAACAACTACTTAACATTTTAGCATAGATCATTTGGATTTAGATCTTCATCTTAGCACCTAATTTGACTTTGTGCTTGAAAACAATCTCTTTTCAATAATTTGGTTGAGTTTGTAAAATCATTATGAGAAAACCTACTTTGGAATCATGAGTCTACTTCCAAGGTTTGTAAGTTCATCATCTCAAACATACCTAAACAAAAGATCTAGTATAACTTTTTCAAAATTGAAGGTTTTTCATCCTCCATCCATCCACACCAAAGAATTCAACATTGGTCCTAAACCTATTAAAGTATCATTATTAGCACAATTTGAAGAAACCAAAATAATTCAACAAAGTCATTTGCATTCAACATCTCATAGGGTAGATACAGTTTTAATGTTCACAACAAGGTCTCAATACAAAAAGAACATGGTAAAATACCCTAGTGGCCCTAACGTACCTACCACTACAAGTGTTAGTGATCAACCCTTTGTAATGCCTCAAACTACTTCTCAAGGGTATGAACTTCTTTTACAAACGAAAACACAAACTCAAAAGGAAAAGGTCTATATAAAGGACATTACCAAAAACCATCATGACTTCACTCCTAAAGAAATATTATAGATGCAACAAGACCAATCTTTCGCTAAAGTGGTAGAGGTGGTGATAAGTCGAGATCCCAACCAATACATGTTGATACTCACACAACAGGTGTCGAAATTCTCACAGATTTTGATGTTAATTAACATAGGGAGCAACCATTAAATGTTTGAACACAAACTTGTTCATAATATAATGACCCCTTATTGTATCACATCATTGGAAAAGTACCTAAACCTCCTTCAAATGTACTAAGTCAATCCATGATTACTTCTCAAGGATTGAATCCAATAAACTTCACAAATCAATATAACAATCTACTTTTTAACACTCAAAATCTAGGGACTTCAACCAACCTAGATGTACAAGATACAAATAATTCACCACAAAATAATCCAAACACAAACATGTCAAATATGAACATACCAAATATGAACATGTCAAATATGAATACCAAATATGAACATGTCAAATATGAACATACCCAACATAAATGTATCAAATTTGAACATATCAAATCCAAACATGGTGAACAATGGGATGGATCCATTCAAAAATCTACCTTCACAAAACATGCACACAAATATCCCTAGTATACAAAAACCCTAACATAAAACACATCAACATCAACAACATCAAATTCCATAACATCAACACCAACATCAACATCAAAATAAATAAAAAATCCTCCAACAACATCAACAAAAATCCTCTCTCCGCAATACCATTCCACAAAATCCTCAACATCAACAATACACCACCTTACAATAACTTCAAGCAAAACAACAAAAAAAATCCCAACAACTATTGATATCACAAGAAAATCCTCAACATTCATCACACATCAATTATCAACAAACAAACTTGACACAAAAAATTTGTCCCTCAAAGTCATTATAGATCTCACAATGTATCTTGTCAACATCAAGGCAATTATCAAACGGGTCCCATACCTCAAGGAAATCCTCATTACCAAACAAGTCATATACCTCAAATAAATCCTCAATATCAAACGGGTTCATATGACATGAGTGTTCCTCCTTATCAAGATCCAAATTTATACATGTATAAATCCATTACCAAATGTTCCACCTACAAAATTATCCTCACAAATCCAAAATTTAACACAAAAAATTCAGGATATCCAAATGGGGAAGACAATGAAATCATACACCATTCAAGATCTATGTCCCTACTTTTTTGATAGAAGCATCATGATGGTACCATTTACCCAAACTTTGAAATTCTAAAGTTTGATAAATATAAAGGATGTGGAAATCCTGAGGAAAATTTAAGAGAATTCTATGTGGCTTGCATGGAAGTTTCATATAACTATTCATACCCAATGCATCATTTTCCACGCAACTTGGGTGGACATCCAATTGAATGGTTCTCGCACCTACCCCTAGGGAACAAAACATTCTAAGAAATCATAGACCAATTTGTAGCACACTTTTCCTAAAATATGAATGCAAAGATTATCTTGTAAGAACTATACACTTTAAAAGAAAATAAGGGAGAAGCTTTTGCTTCTTTCTTACAAATATGGAGACACAAGGTAAGAAAATGTAAATTTTCAATACCCAAGGAACAACAAGCTGAAATTATGGCAAGAAATCTAGACACAAACCTTTCCTTTCAACTACGAAAGAAATGTGTGTTAAAATTTGAGGAACTTATATCTAAAGGGCTCAACATTAAATGGGCACTAATTGCCAAAGAATCCATGCAAACTTATAACCAACCATCTAGTTCCAACTATAAACCCCATATATAGGCTAAAAATAAGAACATTACTAATGACAGTGTGGTGGATGTAAAATTTATTATCAAAGCACCATATAAATTAAACACACAATAAAATACCAGCAAAATATCCAAAATGCAAATCCTTCATGAGGACCACCACCTAGACCTAGCAATGCTCCTCGAAGATAAGTCACTCCCATAGTGGAGCCCATTGAAACAATCCTAAAGAAGTTGATCTATTCAAAGCACATTGAACTTCCTGATTACTGTAATTATCTTGAACCCAAAATAAAACCCTCATGGTATAACAAGAAGTTTTTTTGCCAATATCATAGAACAATAGGTCATAAAACACAAAAAAAAATTAAACTCAAACATCTCATCCAAGACCTTATTGATCAAGGGTAAGTGAATTTTGATCAACAACAAGGGAACAAAGATCTAGGAATCTATAAAGATCCAATGACTGGTCGTGGGAAGGCTAAAGATTGTAGAAAAATACCAAGTTATAACAATGTGAACCATACCTATGATAATGTAGTAGGACATATCAGTAATAGTCATTCTTTTCAATATGAGGAATTGAACATGTATTGAGATACTTTCCTAATGCATGATCAAGATCAATCAACAATATCTAACCATGTTCTATATCAAAAAGATGGAATTAAATATGTCTCTAATTACAACATAAATCCCTCATATGAATTCATGATCAGACACATCGAGGAAGTTCCAAAGAAAAGATAAGCTTCCATCACCTTATCTAAATCCATTAAGAATATTCAAGAAGCTCTTCCATCCATAATCCACCATCAACTCAAGGTTCATGTCAAGAATACAATCTTGAGTATAATGAAAGTTTCTTTGAAAAAGTCAAGATCATGATCTCATATCTCCAAAATACTATCATGATCTACATAGAATTTTCCAATCTGTTAATGACAATTCCTTAGATATAATTCACGGTGAAGAGTGCACTTATCCAAAATACTATCATGACCTAATGAGTATCTTTTGATCCATCTAGGATTTAAAAAATGATGATCATGTCCATACACCAAATGATCCTACATCTACCTATGAGATGCTTCCTTCTAATGGATTCATAAATGATCTTCCTTCAAAACAAGAGTCTCCTAATCTTGACATCCTCACAAATGATCAAGCAATGACAAAATTTCAAATTTTAATTCTAGACACAAATCATGAAGAAGAATCCTACATCGATTTTGAATCAAAAACATATTTTGAAGAACAATGAGGATCCAGTATTTCTACTACTACTTTTGAAGCTTCTCAGTAGAACATAGAAGAAGCAACATCAGGTTTTCAAGATAAACCATATCTAGTGGTAGTTTTTTAGAAAATGTATTATTAGGGAAAGGGATTAGGCCTACAGGGTGTCCTAGAATCAATATAGATAGTTGATAATCATGAGCAGTAGCATATCAGTTATTCAGAGCTCAAATATTCTAAACATGTTAGCAATACCTCCATAATTTCTGGGGCAACTTTACCTAATGCAAACATCAACATGGGAGCCATGAAGATTCTTTATGATAAAACCGCTACTAGCACTTCAACCATCCATATCATGAATCATCATCCACACATTTGCACCCACTAGTTGGGACCAACAAAAAGAGAAAAATCTATATCAAAGAAGAGAGCAAGTCATCGAAGGAAAATAATTGGCAAGTCACAATGGACACATAAAATTCAAATGGATTCCAAAGAAAAATAAAGCAAATAATCCCTATTAAACTCCATTATTCAAAGAAACTATGGGTAAAAGTAAAAGAGAATTTCATCCATAAAAGATGTACACCAATACAAAAGAAGGCTTCAAAAGTGACATACAAAGTATATGAAGAAGTTGGTCCTAATTCCACTCAACACCCCATATCTACCTTTCATTTCTCATCATCCCAAGTTTAGAGAATCAAATATCCCGACTATCAATAAATCTATTTGCATCTCATATTCCTCATTACATTCCACCACCCACTTTGAAATCAATGATAACCAAATCTCGCATTGAGCGTGTCTTGGTAGCAACTCTTTATCGTAAGTGCTCTAAGGGAATTCTATCACAATGTGCACATCTAGGTGAGGTTAACTCTGATATTAAAAAGGAAAACAAGAACATTCAAGGGTTACATTCAAGCAACCACACCTTGGGAAACCAACTTTTATAGGTAGGATACTATTGGCATATCATGACAGTAGTATCATCTACATATGTTGTGCTTGTTGGATGTTCTTGTAACATGACCTTGGTGAATACTAGCCTTGTGTGTGTAGAGATGGTCTCAAGTAAAATAAATGGATAGGACATATCATGTTCTTCATATATTTTGTGTATTAGTCTCATTAATTTGATGGCTTCATTCTTACACATGATCAAATAAGGTTTCCATATGGTAGGTATGAACAAGGATACTTGTATCTATTTGTAGAGTCAAAGTCCACACATTAGATACAAATCCACCTTGGTTTCTCACACCTTGGTGCATTTTTTTTACTTGCTACATCAAATAAGGATTTCTATGATGAAACTAAGCATAATCTAAAATCAAAAGAAAAAATTTATATCCTATCTCATCACATATCCAATAAAATCTTGGAATAACCATAGGTTTATTAGTATTATGATCAACATCATCATCCTATTTTATCATCATCTCATGCTATCTATTTATTCTATCCATACTAAAATTTATATCCAAGTAGAATGACAATAATAAAAATAACATGCATCCATCTTACATCCACAAACCATCAACATGCATCTCATATCATACATCCTACATAATCATCGTATATCATATGAAAAAACATAAAAAAAGAAACCATCCATATCATACATCTTGCATCCATAGATCACTAGCAACATAAATATCAAATCATGAGCATCGTAATAGCATATACATATATCCATAATACGTACATCAAAGAATAATAATAACATAATACATCCATAAATCATACATGAGATCAAAGGATACATAAACACCATACAATGGTCACATCAAAAATTTCTCATCTCATATATATCAAAAATATGTGTCATGTTACATAAAACGTGTGATATACATCAAAAATATATAGGAGAATTTTTATAATTGGAGATGTTATAAAAAATTTGGCTATGCAAATAAGGTTCTCTCGTGTGAGGGTTTCTGGGTGTGTCCTTTAGTGCCCCATGGAGGAGGCTTGGCCCTCCTCCACAATCACTCATTAGTTCTTAGGTGTACGATCATATCTGGTCTTGGGACTTATTTCCTCTTGGTGGTTTTAATTCTTTGTGAGGGTGACTTTGGCCCCGTATCGATGATGGTGTCTCGGCCCGCCTGTATGTGGGTGCCCTGAAGCGTTCATGTGTGGTAATGCTAGGGGAAATAGAGCCCCCCAGTGGTTCCTTTAATATCCATTCTAACGCTGATGGAAATGTGGAGACCTCTAAATCTTTCTAGGACGTGGTTGCGGGTGAAAGAAAACAACTGTCATAGGGAGCCAAGTTTGTAATTGAGAAATTTTCTAGCAAACAGTGCAATGGAGGGTAGGAACAAGGTAAGCACACCTCAAATTTTCCATGGAAATTTGTCCTTATTCCTAACGAAACCCTAGATGAGGCTATAGAAAATGAGGATGCTATATTAATAAAAACGATAATTTTTTTTGCAGCCATTGACCCTAATAGGGTTTCAGCTAGAAAATACATGGAGGATTGGTTTAACAAAGTCTGGGAAAGAAAACTAGGGTTGAAATTTTATTACTATCGAATGATACAAAAAGGATTATATGTTGTTTTTTGCAATAGTCAGAAATCACAACTAGAGGTAACCTCTAAACAATTTTTGACAGTTGGTAGTGTTGTCTTCTGTGCTCTAGGTTGGAACCCGGAGGCTATGGAGGACAAAGTGTTGGCCCTCTCGAGCCCTCGATGGATAACTATAAAGCGGGTTTTTCCCTGCCTTTGGAAATTTGTCCCACTATTTCTAGAGCCCTATGGGTCTATTCTGAAGGTGGATGACACTAAATCCCCACTTCCCCACTTTGATGCTCGAGTATTGGTATCATTAATGTCAGGCTTGGATTTACCAGAGGTGCTAGAAATTAAATTAAAATTTGGAAACATTACTTATGAAATCAAAATTTTGGGCAGAATGAACGCATGTTACCTTTGCAGGCATGAAGACCATATCCAGAGGAATTGTCCTTCAATTAAAAATAGATTCAACAACAAGACCACCCTGGGCGGAGGCAATCAAAATAATATGCAACCCTCTGGTTTTGAAGGGCAGGTTGATAGAGATGGGATCAATGGGATGGGTACGAAGGATGGTAACCCTACCCCACAACAACCTATTCAGATTCACACCCATGTTAAAACTAAAGCCAACACTAATAGAAAGAGCAATCCTCCACAAATGGAGAATATAGAAACAAGTAAAGACTATCACAACACCTCAAGAGTGGAAGAAAGTCTCTCCTCCCTCATAAGTGAAATAGATACCAGCATAATTAAAAATTGTGGAGAAACCCATAAGGGTGGACTAGAAGATACTGACACGAATCTATTAAATAACTCTGAGCAAATTCATAATAACCTAAAGCTAAATGCACAGCAGTTGGCACTTATAAAACTAAGACAACAAAAGGAAATCCATTGTGATATTCCCAACACGGGTAAATAAATTTACACCTTCAACTCCAAATATTTTAGAGAAAATCAAGAGAAGGGACCCCAATCAGAGTCTGGAGCCCTAAGGCTTAGAAATTAATTGCCTTTCCAGCCTTCAGAGGGTGAAAATGTGATGCCTGATAGGGGTGACTACCCTCCATTGCGGTCCCTATCGCAAAATGACTTGCCCAGGGCTTGACCTGATTCTCTCCTAGAGGAGGCCAGCCTGGATCAAGGTATGAGTGAAGGGGACAAATCTAGATCTTTCAGTTATATTTCCTTTATAGTTGGAAATCAGAAGGTTGATGAAATTCTGATTCCTAAATCTGGAATGGACCCCATTTTCCCCCTAATTGGAGTGGCTAGTTTGGATGGGTTTGCTTCACCATCAGGAATGGAATCTGTAGACTAATATGGCCTACTTTCTACTAAGGGTACCTTGGAAGGTGAGGATAACCCTATGGAGGTGGTTGTAAAGAAAACTCAGAGATACAAAAAAAATAAGGGGATGGAGACAGGTAAACCCCCCCAAGATAAAGATGGAAATCAGCAGCAGAAGGATAAGAGGAAAAAATTGAGTGGTATTCTACCCCCCAATGCTAAGAGGATGGAGTCTGAAACTAGACTGCCTAAATGTTTTGACAATTTTAAGAGTGATAAAGGATCTGCCCAAAGTGAGCATTTATAATGGACCTAAGCTGCATCTCATGGAATGTTAGGGGCTTGGAGTCCCCTGATAGAAAACATATTGTAAGGAGGTTCCTATTGCAAAAAATGGATGTTGACTTTGTTCTGTTGCAGGAGGTCGAGGACACTGGCTTTACCCTTGAGACTAGCTTGAGGGTCATTTGGAAAGATCCTTCATAGTTTGTAACAAACCATGAGAAAGGGAAGGGAGGTGCAGTGATCCTATTAGCTAACAAATGGGCTCAATTCATTGATGGCTTTGGGGTCTCTCCTTGTACTCAGGCATTCTGGGTAATTATCAAAAAATAAGACACAATTTTAGGTGTTTGTGCAGTGTATGCTCCTAATGATTACTATGAGAGGATCTACCTTTGGAATTGGATGAGTACTTTGCAAGACATCTTGCGGATAGTTGGTGTTGATTTCAACTTTTTTGAGAGGGAAGAGGATAAGTAGGGAGGCTCTGGGTTTGGGTGGAAGGGGAATGAAAGGTTCTACTGGCAAAGGATGAGATCTAAACTAAAGTTAGATGATCCCATTGGAGGGAAAAGAAAGTTTCAAAGACCATTTGGTTCACATGGTGTAATTCCCAATAGGGGTTCCAAATAATTTATTGCAGACTTGACAGATTCTATATCAATAGCTCTTTCTTCTTGGCTTCTCTAGTAAGTCTTGGCTGCTAGGTTGAAGTTTCTCCTTTCTCCCTCTCTGATCATCACCCAATAAGAGCCAAATTCTATTTTAAGAAAGGTGCCCCTAAGAATTCCAAAGATAATGTTAGTTTCTATCTTAACACTACTCTTTTTAAGGACATTGATTGTAAAAATTCTATTGTGTCTTTGATACAAATTTATAGATGGCAGCACCAAAATCTCTCCCATATTGATAGATGGAACCTAAAAATTGAAGGCTGGAAAACCTTGTTCCAGACCATTGGAAAAAAGAAAGATAAGGATTATTGAAGAGAGGATTCTCTCCTCCAAGATAGAATTTTACAAGAAGAGATAGAACTGCAACTGAGCCCTAGAAATGAAGATCTCGCAAACAAAGTGAGTTTGGCTAAGTGCTCCCTTAGGAAGCTAAAAAATGCTAAAGTTAGGGGCCTAAGGGTCAAGTCAAAGCTGATCTGGCTTGAAAATGGGGATAAAGGCACCAATTACTTTTTCAGATGCATAAAAGAGAAACAAGCCAGAGAGAAAATTGATCGGCTTACTATAAATGATGCCACAATATGCAATCTTGAGGAAATAAGAACTCAATTCTTCCTCTTTTATAAAAACCTCTTCTCCATTGATGGAGAGACTGATGCCAATCTCTAAGCAAGGTAGTTTATTGAAAAATGTATTCCTAAAAAGGCGAAATCGGACATGGTTGTTAAACTTGTAAAGGAGGTCACTGTGTATGAAGTCAAAAGAGCTATCCTTTCTCTTAAGAATAATAAATCTCCAAGATTTGATGGCCTCCCCGCAAAATTTTATAAATCCTTCCTAGACTGGGTTAGTGACGATCTTCTCCTTGTATACAAAGAATCATTTGAGAAAGGAACCCTTGGCAAGAAAATTAACAAAGGGTTGATCAAACTAATGCCTACGGAAGGAGACAAAACATTAGTCAAAAATTAGAGACACATAACACTGTTGAATGTGTCATACAAAATCCTAGCCAAGATTTTGGCTGACAAAGTGGCTCTTGTTCTCCCCTCAATCATTAACTCTACTCAGACTGGGTTTATAAAATGGAGATACATCCTTGAGAATTTAATCACTAGTTGGGAGGCCTTGGATTGGGAAAACTGTACTGGACAGAATGTTGCAATGTTGCTTTTAGATTTTGAAAAAGCTTATGATAGAATTGAATGGGGTTTTGTACTATTAATGTTGAAGGCTTTTGGATTTCTTGATTCATTTTTCCATATGGTCAGAACTCTTTTTACGAATGCCACTACTCAAGTTGAGGTTAATGGAGCCCCATCTCAGGAAATTCTACTTGAAAGGTCTATAAGACAAGGGTGTCCTCTTGCCCTGCCTCTTTTTGTAATTGCATCAGATGCCCTTCATTATGTATTTAGGGATAACTCATCCATACTGAGAGTTAGAGGTGTTAGACTTCCTGATGAGAATGATCTCCTTAACCTCCAATTTGCAGATAATACTTCAATTTTTGTATCCCTGGACAAATCCAACCTCTCGAATTTATTGGGCAAGTTGGATGTTTTTTGCCTTGCCTCAGGGACCAAAATTGCTCCCTCTAAGTCTCATCTCTTGGGCTGGACAGAGATGGCCCCTAGCTAGATCAACAACTATGGTCTTCAATGGGGGGGGCCACACAATATTGTGAGATCTTGGCATCCCATTTGCAATTGACCCTAATATCAAGGAAATGTGGCATTGGGTCAAGAATAAGATTGAAAAGAAGATCTCCAAGTGGAATAGACAGTTTTTATATTTTGCTAGGAAAATTCAAATTTTCCATAAGATACCATCCTCCTATAGTATCTACTTTTCCTCAATGTGGTTTTTCAATTCATATCAAATTAATGAAATTCAGAATCAGATAAGGGCCTTTCTTTGGTATGATGGTAAAGGAAAAAATAAAAAACACTTGGTGTACAGTGGAGAAATCTAAAGGTGGTTTGGGACTAAAGGATCTTAGATTACAAGGTATTGTGTTCACTACAAAATGGGTCCTTGGTGCCCTGGAAGGAGATGAACCTTGGAAGGTGTTGGTTAGATATTATATCTCTAATGCTACCCCTAAGCATTCTAAAGCTTGGAAGTCTTTACCCTTTAGTGACATCCTTAGTAGGAAGGAGACCATATTAAATTTTGGTTCTAATGTTTTCCAAACCATTTGGAATGCTTGGGAAGTAATGAAGACTTGGCTCACTAATTGCCACTTTACCTCGGGAGGCAATGGGCTCATCCAGATTAATAGATCTATATGGTGGAATCTCAAACATAATGGGAAACTCTTGGCCTTGATTCAGGGGTGCTCTGCTAAGGGTTGGGCCTACAAAGGAATTCAAAGCTTTAAACATATTTTGAAAGATGGTGGACTCAAAAGATAGAATGACCTATGCTCATAATTTAATATCCCTCTTACTAATTGGAGAACTTATTTAGTTCTCAGAGAGGCATGCAAAAAAATACAATTCCCTATAAAATACAATGATAAAAATATCCAATACATGGAATTCCAATGGAAAAACGGTAATAATATTATGAAAACAAAAGCTAAGGATATGTATTCTATGCTCACTAAACATGTTGATTTGACAGAACATTTAAATCAAATCTGGAAAGTTAACTGGAACAAACAATCTTGGCAATTCATTTTTTAGAATAACTGGTCTAAACAATTAGAAGCAAAGATTGCTTGCTTTAGATGGTTACTTATCTTGCAGAGGCTACCATTCAAAACCAACTTTAATGACATTAATATTTTTAGTATATGTAGAACTCCTTAAACAATTAAACACATTTTTTTTATTGCATTTTTGCGAAGGAAATTTGGGAGATGTTCTGTGATAAACAAGATATTTGGGGCAATAGTAGACATCCACTTCCTATGAAGATTCTTTCTAAAAATTCGGCAATGGAAAGACTGCCACATTAATTTGGTTATGCTTTTCTTCTATTATTCTTTGGTTCATCTGGAAAGCTAGAAATGAGGACACGTTTTAAGAGAAAAGGAGGGTGCTTACTGAGTCTTACAGAGGACTCATCTCCCACAATGTTGTCATGTAGGTATATATCGTTGTGGAGATTTCTAAGGATAAATTTTGGCATTACCTTGAGAATAGACAAGTTAATATTGATATTATGGAGATTGGATATGGACATATGTGGCCTGAGGGCCAACCTGGAGTGGATATTTTTTTGAGGGCTCTCCATGCTTTTAGACAGGATATTGTTGGTGGTCAGAATAGGAAAGAGAGTAACAGGGGTACAGATGTGTAGCCATCCACTGATGAACAGAGTGCATCTGAAGCTCTGTTGATCATACGTAATGGAAGTGTTCCTCTAAAGAATTAATAGATATGTGCTTCAGACAACTTTATATCCTTTTATTTGTAAATGACTATTAAAGTTATATAATACTAGTTTTTGTATAGTTGACACTATAACTTGGGACAATATTGACATTTTGTTACAGGTTTATGGTAGCATGTCGATCACCTGAGATGGAAAACACTCTACTATTTTGTAAAGGGATTGTATAGGGGGGGAATTATATAAACATCCTTGTAAATGGGGCTTCTATTTTGGGATTGTATAGGGGGGGCTGGTGCTATAAACTTCAGTCAGATCTACTACTATTTTTGATATGTCTTTGATGTTCACCTTATTCTTAATATAAAAATAAATAAATAAAAATATATAGGAGGATCTCAATAGTCGATGAATGAATATACATCATAAGGTCTACATCAAGATATGGGTACAAATAGGGTATATATATAAAACCTTACCCTGAGCTCCCCTGATCATCTCGACCAAGAGTGGACTAGAATGGTGGTAGCATCTTTCATTGCTAACCCTCTGAACCACCTAGTGAAGGCTTACCAACTGATGCACCCTTGGATCTACTGGGACCCATGGCACTCCTTTGATAAAAACTAGTCTATCACCTATGAGTTGGGACAACCATTTAGTACAAGGTTTGGTAGTATGTAGTCTCGCTCACTTCCTAAGTGTGTCGTGTGAGAGGAATCACCTCTCCCTACATCTATGTCACAACCTCAAGTTATTGCCTCCTCATAGTCTCTTGAGATAACTATAGCTCAATCTACTGTTTGTAAGTTATCTCAACATCCAGTTGTCTTCATATTTGGTCTTTCTCCTGTCTATAAATATCCCTCTCCTAGTGATCCTAATCCCACTCAAAAGTCCTCTGGTCCCACTCCTGATGGGTCTGATCTCTCCTACGTAACAAGTTGTAGCCTATGATTTGGAACCACTAATACCTTCTATTATGGTGGCCCCTATGGGGGAATTGGTGGAGGTCCCTGTTCTGGAACCATGTCTAGGAACCTGCCTTGGAACCTGTGCATCCACTTGGGGAACCTTCATCTCAGATCTTTCTCTTTGATTTTTGTGTCTAGACTCACCTCTTCATCTCCTCCCACCTACAACTCTACCAATTGGATCAATAAATATAAAATGGTGCCTGGTTACAAAACATGTGTCATAATTTGGGGTGGTCCCTGGATCATCAGGACCCCCTGCAGATATCCAAGGAAGTGGAATGAAGTGATCAAAACCAATAATGGTTGTTTGTGGATCCCACTCTGAGATCTCTATAAATATCCATGCAAATATGGCCATGTAGTCATCAGCCAGAGCATCTTGCTACTCCCCAAGCTATCTCACTACCCTTTCTATAAAATATTAATCTATAATGTGTGAAGTACGACCCACTAGCCATCGAGTCTATTGACAATATGGAAGGTTCCTATCATCATTATCCCATGCCTCAATCTATATCCAAGGCCTCCAAGTGAACTCATTCATATCATCAATGACTCTCCTCCAGTAATCCAACTCACCTGTATGGTGATGAGTGGTCAAATCATCATATTTATACACTATAGGATCTCCATCATATGATCTATGTTTTCTACCATTGGTTGGATCATGGAAATATACTCCCATGACCATATATAGAAGCATGACACTTGCACATAGGATATCTCCTCCCTTGCATACTACTTGGTGCATATCATGATATAAATGAGTCAATATGCATAGACCCCAAGTATAAATGCATGCCTCCTCCATGATCCTCTCTAGCATGATCCCCCATCCAAGGATGAATAATCTAGATCATCTGCCAGGTACAAGTAATCCCATAATCAATCCATCAATAACAAGGGTTGTATCATCAACCACACCAATGTAGCATTGAAGGTCAAGTTTTCCTCCCTCAAGATCCATCTCATCTACCATCAGTACTAAAAATAAAGCCTCTATGCCATGACCAACATCATAGATGACTCACTCTCCATGGATCAGGACCCTCAATATCCACCAAACTTCATCAAGGGTCATAGTCACCTCTCCAATGGGAAGATGGAAAGATGAAGTGTATGAATGCTAGCGCTCCACCAAAGCGATCATCAGAGAAAGATGTGTTTGAATCTTTCGCATGTGTGCTATGTAGGACAATCCAATTGCACCTAAAGAGGTAACCTCAATCTCTTTGAAGGTGATAATATACTCTAGAACCCATGGTTTCTACTCCCAGGATAAGAGAGGACCTAGGGAAGCATGCACACATAACACACATAATGTCAATTTCCAAAATTTGGTAAAAACCTAAGTCAAATTATCTAAAAGAACACAAGAGAGCCTATTTTTCAAAATTATCTCACTATAAAAAATAAAAGCATTGCCATTTTGCAATGGCATCATAGTAAAACAAAAGTGTCATTGTTATTGCTCTATGTTGTAAAGGTAGACCAAAAGGTTGCAAAAGCACTGCACCAAAGTACGACACCTTTGTTGGTCCTATTTCTATCCTACCTTTATCTATCTCAAAATGAACAAAAATAAAAATTAAAGTGATACATACCTGGGTCCTGCATCAGCAGGCCACTAGAACACACAAACTTTATCTATTTGATGTACAACTCAAATAATGTGTGCCATCATCTCAGGTACTTTGCAGAATTTGAACTCAAAAATCTCTCTAGGTCTCTAAATCTCTCAAAACTATGTGTGTAAATGAGGTTGAAATTCACCCAAATGAACATATATGCCTAGCCTAACCTAGGGTTTTTACCCTACAACTCAATTTTCTAGCTTTGTATCCAGTCAGGATCACTTCATAAGGTTCATAGGACTTGTTTTTTGTCCTCTAATCAACAAAATTACTCCCGTCATCATGTCACAATATTGACCTAAAAATTAGTTTTTCCCTTCGATCTCTTGAGGGGGCAGCACACCAACATTCCTTCGTATGTTGGGGCATAGTGGGGCATCAGAAAAAATTAAAAAAATATTTTTTTTCTGAGCAACATCAATTCTTTGACACAACATAATAGGTACATCGCTTCAAAGAGGGGCAAAATGTAGACACCTAAAAATGTCCTGAGTATATTACACACCTTGATTTTGCTTACTAACAAAAAAAATCTCATTATCACCTAATTCACCTATTTGATTAAATAATGTCCAATTATTTAGTTACATTCACTTAATTCTCCTATTAATTAAATAATTCACTTTATTTGATTAATTCATCATTGTCTCCTATTTTGATTAAATAATTCCAAATTATTTAATTAAAGTTCTAATTCTTCCAACTTCCAAAATTAAATGATTTTTTTTAATTTTTAAATTAATTTTGTTCCTCCAATCCTTCAACTTGCACAAAGAATGTTCTCATGGAATACAAATTCTTCCCTCCAACATGAATAATGTCTCCAACATATTTCCTCAAATTAAGGGATATTGTTGACTCTCTCATGGATTATGAACCATTGATCTAATCCTTGATCCATGCCTCATGGACTATCAACCAATTGATTAATCCTTGATCCAAACTCACCTCCTTACTTTTCTCTCATCCACTAATTATCCAATTCAATCCTGACCGTTGATCAATATTACTAGAATCTATAAATACCTCACCTCTCAACATGAATTTCCATTTTCACAATCATTCTAAGCATACTTACTCTTTAAAATTCTTGACTCATTTCTTGAGAAATTCTAGAGATTATCTTGTGAATCAACCCCCTTTCATAAAGCTTTTGTAACATGGATAATGCATAAAAATAAGCAATCCACATCCACACCATAATTATACATCAATCCATAATGGGATTGAGAGGTTTGCACATTAGTTAGATTTAATTGATTTAAATTCTATCTTTAATTGATTTTGAATTGAGTATTTTAGTGTTAAAAAAATTTCATTGAGTATGGATTCTAATTTGATCATTTATCTCCTTAATTATATTAATTTAATTCTTATTTGATCAATTGAGCTAACCATACAATAATTAGAGATGACAAGGAAACTCTGCACCTCAAACTAATTATTAAAAGGGAAACACAAAGTAGGGGTGATCTATCCTTTGGAACTTGGGAGGGAATTATATGCATGTTCCTCGGCTCAATTAGTTGAATATTTAGGCATAGAAATGCAATCATTTGGCTTCAACTTCCATAGCTGCAGGGGGCATTTTAACCCTTATGGAAAGATGAAGAAATTGGTGGTTTGGCAATATGGGCATAAGCTAGACATTGAGGACTTTTGAGCTAATTACTAAGATAATCTAGAGGTTATAAAGATAACCTACTTCATGGCCACCATGGAATATCATAACTCTATGTCTCTCTATTATTCCTAACCAAGTGCAAGTGGATGGAAAAGTATTGCAAGAAGATGAGTTTAATGAAGTGGTTGATTAGACAATTCCCCTTCCTAAGTGGGAAGAGGAATAGGTGATAGACATGGATGTGGTAACAAGACCCATCTTGAGAATAACTAAGAGATGGTTAGAAGCAAAAATCTCTACTCTCATGGAATAAGGAGTAGAGTTTACATACAATGAGATAGAGAAATAACAAGAATCTTTTGGTGAAGAGGAGTGGGTTGGTGAGGAAGTTGAGCCTAGTGAGGAACCTACTAAAGAAGAAAGAAGGGCTTCTTCCAAAGCAAAGAAGAAAACCAAGAAGACTAAGGAAGAAATGCAGCCCATTGCAAACCAATGGTTTATAAAAGAAATGATGGAACAATAGAGGGAAGTAAGACTCAACCAAAAAGAGCTAGAAGGGCTAGGAAATTCTTAGTTAAGCTAGTTACTAAGGGTTAGAATGAATCTTCTCCATCATAAAATCCTTCCACTTACATCCCTCCACCTTCTCCTCCCACTTCTTAGACTTCTCCCACATCCACCATTCCCTTTACCATCTCCACTTCACCTCCTCCTATTGATATCTCTGTAGATATCACTACTTCCATCCTCACTCCCTCCATTGATCTCATCACCATCGATAATTCCCATAATCCATCTCCTACATCTTATCCTTCTACTAAATCCATTCCACCTCCCCAATTTACCATGTCAAAAATTTCTTCCACTATTCCTTTCACTTCTCTTCTACCTATCTCTCTAGACCTTTCATAGTCCTTTATAGATCACCCCTCCCACATACCCAAGGAGGTATTTTCCATAGTATTATCACATGTCAATAGATCTTTGTTGTATCAATTAGAAAAGGATAATACCTCACCTTCCTCATAAGACACACTTGAGATTCCCTCCATGGAATGTGTAGATAAATTGTTGAGGGATTTTCAAGAGAAAGAAAAAGAAGGCATGATGTTATGAAATAACTTCCATAATAGAATAATATGATAGGAAATATACTACAAATACTTGATAATCATATGCCACTTTGACGGAGAAAACTCCTAATCCACTTCGAGGGGGATACCTCCAATATTATTCAATAAGAACACAATACTCAACATGATGATATTAACCTAACTATACCCTCTATATATACCATATTTATGCCTAGGATATAACCTAGGCGGACCTAGATAACCGTATATAGACATAGGCCAACCTAAATAGCTAATTAAAAATATAATAATTGTAATATGACTTAATTAAGAGTTAAGTTAGTGATGTAGAGCAAGGTGGAGGTTTTCAATTCAAACTCAAATGAACTAACAAACAAAAAGGCCATATTATGACATACACTATGACATACAATGCTGACATGAAACATTTAGAACTTCACCAGCATAAGCAAAAGAGAAACTTTTGAAAGATTAAATGGATAACACAACCAGCTTATAACATATTTCTTGATCAAGCATAGTTTTATTGTTCATATAAGGCAAAATGAACAAGTTTTCAAAATGCTTTCTTTTGCAAGGGTAAATAGATTTTCAGACACTAGTACATAATACGTAAAGAATACCTTAACCAAGAGCACTGGAAAATAAAGTTGAACAAAGATACATATTAGAGCATTTTGAGAAACTAAAACAAAACTTTCAGCATAAATGACAGAAGGAAAGATTGTGCACACGAAATAATAGAGACACAAAAAGATGTTGAGTGGAAAACCCTCTTGGGGTAGAAAAACCACTCCAAAATGCCTTGCAGGCTTAATCTCAAAAATGTATTACAACATTGTTTTGAGCACCAACTCAGTCACTGATACAATCTGAAGCACCTACTTCAATTGGAGTATCAACTCCTTTTCAATGTCTCTTACTATATAAACTTTGCAAAGTAAGGACCTTACAATTGCACTGTGTGTGCAATCCTAAAATCTCCACTAAACAAAAAATATTTCAATAATTCCAAATACACAATGTACTGACTACAACAGTACAAGAGAAGAAACTCTTTTTCACAAAACTAAAAATGCATCCCTATTATAGAAACCAGAGACAATATAAGCAAATATATCTCTCCTCTTTTCTTTCTTTCGACAAGAAGTCACTCGTATTTCTCCAAGTGTATATTGTTTTCTTTTACAAAACAATCACATCAAAATGGCTTACAGCCATATTTTTTATAGAAACAAAAAACAATTTATTTCCTTTCAAGAACCCATATCACCAAATAACCAGGGTTTGTAACAAAATTTAAGAACACTTCAGTTATCTAGAATACCCATACTGGGTTATATTTGTTTTTTTTCTTTTTAAAAAATTCCACTGGAGATTCAATGAAATGATATCAAATATCATAGAGCCCTAGAGTGTTAAACTCGGGTTAAACCCAAAATGAATCTTTTAGCAGAGATCATAACAAATTTCATTAACTTTTTTTTTAAGCTAACAAAATTGTAGCCATGAAATCTTCTCTTTTATAAATGACTTGATCAGATAAAATAGGAGAAGAAACTAAAATAAAACAGCATTGTTTTACCTGGTTCACGGTGAAATGAACGGAACAAACTAACCAAGAAAAGTCTTTGTGCCATAACTACCCACAGCAGAGTAGAACCAAAAAACACCAGCTTATAGTCAACCAAGCTGAAACAACAATCCAATATACCTGTTATGTGCCTAAACAACCAACATTCCATGTTGGCAAACAAAAGAAAGAGATCTGCAAACTTCCAAGGGCGGCGGCTAAAGATAGGGTTCAGCTGAGCAAAAACAACACTGTCTTTTCCTTGTTACCACAAGTTACTTGAACAAAATTCAATAACATTTGAAATCCGCTGCAGTTTAGGTCAACAAAACAACATCATTATCAAATAATAATGCCTTCAAATCCGTGGACAAAAATAACAACCCCAACACCATAATGAAGCCAACAAATATGCCAAAGAATATTTCAATGCTGCCAACTCACAAACCACATGAGTGAAGAAAAAAACTATCCACGTCAAGTCAACATAAACATGTGGCTTTAAACAAAATGTAAAGAATATAAAATACCCACTTCACAAACACAAATTTGACCACCGTAGAAAATAGGAATAGTTTTATAAAGAAACGATGCCTTGTCAAATTCATCAACATGCCAAGCTATTCAAACAAACAGAATGACCTGATCTGAAGCATGAAGCACTGAAGCACGATCTAAAGAACATGACATCAAGGACAAATAAACTCAACAAACTCCCCCTTTGTCCTTGATGGAAAAACAAACAAACAAAAAATTCAAAGCCAAGCCATCATTGGAGCCATCAAAAACAAAGGAACAATTTGAAACCAGAGCCATCTATGAATCTGAAACCACAAAAATCACTTCTCCCCCTTTTTGTCACAAGGACAAAGGGTAAAACAAATAGAATGAAACAGCTGCAAATATAACATGAAGCAGAAAAGCCATGGGAAGCAACAAGAGGCTACTTAGAGAGCTGAAAAGCTCCCCCTCAACAAATGATGGATCTTAAGAGAGCAACGATTGAGAGACAACTCCCAACTGAGAGAAAAGCCCTTCAAAGACTTCTTTAGCCAAAGGCTTTGTAAAAATATATGCCACTTGTGCTTGTGTGGAAACATACTACATTGTTACCTCATTAGCCAAAATCTTTTCCCTCAGAAAATGAAACTTAATGGCAATATGTTTAGTTCTGGAGTGCATAATAGGATTTTTAGACAAGTTAATGGCACTTGTGTTATCACAAAAAATAGAAACAGGTTTAGCAACATCAATACCCATGTCTGATAGTGTCTGATCCATCCAAAGAATTTGAGTACAACAAGAAGTAGCTGCAATATATTCAGCTTCAGCAGTTGATAAAGAAACATAATCTTCCTTTTTACTATGCCAAGCAACAAGAAAATCACCAAGATAAAATGTTGCACAACTAGTTCTTTTTCTGTCATCTAAACAACCAGGCCAATCAGCATCAGTAAAAGTTGTCAAAGTAAAATCATTATTTTGTGGATACCACAAACCAAAATCAAGAGTACCCTGGATATACTTGAATATCCCTCTTACAGCAATGAGATGAGACTATTTTGGTGCAGATTGAAATCTAGACACCATACATACAACTTGCATTAAATCAGGTCTAGAGGCAGTCAAGTATAACAAACTACCAATCATTGATCGACACTCTGTTTGATCAACATTAGGAGAATCATCAGTTTTAGACAACTTACAGCCAGTCACCATAAGTGTGCTCACGGGATGACAGTCATCCATTTGAAACTTTTTCAACATCTCTTTGGCATATTTTGTTTGTGACAAAAATATTCCTTGTTCAAGCTGTAAAACTTGGAGACCAAGAAAGAATGTTAGTTCACCTAACATTGACATTTCAAATTCAGATTCCATAATCTTTGAAAACATTTTAGACAAAGCATCATTATTACAGCCAAAGATTATATCATCTACATAAACCTCAACAACTAGAATATCATCACCTTCAACTCTAACATAGATTACTATCAACACCACCTCTTTTGAATCCATTTGTTGTTAAATGTGCATCCAATCTCGAATACCAAGCTCTAGGAGCTTATTGAGACCATACAAAGCAAGCCTTTTTCAATCTGTATACATGATCAGATTTATCTTTTGCAACAAATCCTTCTGGTTGTTTCATATACACTTCTTCATCAAGATAACCATTCAAGAATGCAGTTTTCACATCCATCTAGTAAACCTTAAAATTCTTGAAACAAGAGTATGCTAAGAAAATTCTAATTGATTTAACACGAGCAACAGGTGCATACATTTTACCAAAGTCTATACCTTCCTATTGTGCATATCCTTTACACACGAAACGTGCTTTGTTTCTTATCGCTTTGCCACATTCATCCAACTTGTTTCGAAAAACCCATTTTCCACCAATAACATTTCTATCATCAGGTCTTGGGACTAGCTTCCAAGTCTTATTCTTTTCAATTTGACTGATCTCTTCCTTCATTGCTTTCAACTAGCAATCATCATTTAAAGCATCAGAAACAACTTTAGGCTCAAAATCAATTACCAAACAAAAATGTTCAGCAATTTGTGCTTGCTCATCAATTTTTGCTCTTCTTCTTGTTAAGATCCCAACATTACCATCCCCAATGATTAGATCTTGAGGATGATTCTTAAAAACAATCTTGTAGGGTGGATTTGGAGGTGTTACTACCTTAGATCTTGAAGCATCCTCCTGTTGTACATTATCTGTTTCATCGAATTTATGAGTAATGTCGAGACATAACATAGGTTCCTCGTCACCATCCTGCACAAGATCATCATCTAGAAGCAATTTTTTATCAAATTTAACATTAACAGATTCAACAATTCTATTTAGCCTTTTATTAAATCACTTTAGGCTTTACTATGAGTAGAGTATCCTAGAAATATACCTTCATCCGATCTAGATTGAAAGTTGTCTAAGTTTTCATCATCACATTTGATAAAACATTTACAACCAAAGATTCTGAAGTATTTAATTGAAGTTGATTTACCATGGCAAAGTTCATAAGGAGTGAAATTAGATTTCACTCTGATTTGTACCCTTTTTAAAATATAAATAGTTGTATGAACAACTTCTTTCCAGTACTTGTTTGGCAGTTTTGCTTCATCTAACATAGTCCTTGCCATCTCTTTTACTGTTCTATTTTTCCTCTCAACAACCCCATTCTATTGAGGTGTTCTCGCAGCAGCATATTGTCATTTTATGCCATGTTGCTCACAATAATCTATAAACTCCTGAGAAGTAAACTCACCTCCCTTGTCTGACCTTAAGCATTTAAGCTTTGTGTCAGCTTCTTTCTCAACCATCTTTCAAAATATTTTAAATCTGTCAAAGGCTTCTGACTTATGTTTGAGAAAAGTTACCCAAACCATTCTTGTATAGTCATCTACAAATAACATGAAATACTGTTCACCATTTATAGACCTTGTCCTAGTGGGACCACACAAATTAGTGTGTACAAGCTACAAAGGTTTAGTTGAAGCATGTTCTTTTGATTTAAAACTAACCTTTGTTTGTTTACCTCTTAGAAATTCCTTACAAACAACATTTTTAGGTTTACTTAGAATAGGCAAACCTCTTAAATTATAGTTTTTGCTGATCCTAACCAGATTATCAAAATTAACATGCCCTAACCATTTATGCCACAACCAATTTTCTTCAATTTGACCCATAATACATATGCCTTCACTGCATTCATGATTGGAAGAGTCAAGAAGATTATAAATATTACCTTGTGTTCGTAATCCTTTTGTAATTGTTTTACCCGATTTGTTCTTTATAGCACAACCTTGTGAGTTGAATATAACATTATAACCATTGTCACAAATCTGACTAACACTTAAAAGATTGTGTTTAAGACCTTCTACGTAATACACGTCATAAATAGGAGTATCATCATTTAAAACAGAGAGCCTTTACCTTTAATCTCAATTCATGTATTGTCACCAAACTTTACATAACCTCCTCAATAATCTTCAAGCTTAATAAACTTCTCTTTATCACCAGTCATGTGATTGGAACAACCACTGTCCAAAACCCACAATGCCTTCTTTTTGGAAAGAAGAGTGGTTTGGACAAGCATTGATTTTTCTATGTTTTGAACAAACTTGGGTCTCCAAACTTTTCTAGGGATACATTTACCTTGTTTGCACTGTTTGGATGTGTGACCAATAGAGTTACATGTGAAACATCTAATAGTATTAGGAAAGCCAAAGAACTATTTGTGACCAAATCTACATGTTCTATACATCATTATTCTGAAATTGCTTACTTTGTGTCCAAACTTATTACAAAAGAAACAATAACCATGAAAGAAAATATTAAACCTGAAATTGGTTCATTGATGCTCAAATGGCTACTTCTTCTCAGCTGCCTTAAAGTTCTGATTTAAAGGTTTTGAACACTCACCAATGTTGAATCCAATACTAGTCATATCTTTATGCTATTTTTGTTTCCCAAAAATATCATTCAAGTGAATAGTGCTCTCATAACCTTCAACTTATTTTTTAAGATTAACAACCTGTTGTTCAAGATTTTGAATCTCTTTATCTTTATCAATAAGAATTGATTAGAGAGTATCCACCATTCTTTTAGAATCATTAAGTTCAATTTGTAAACCAGTGACCAAACTATCTGAACTATGTTCTCTATCTGAACTATGTTCTTGAGAAACAATATATTTCTTTAATCTTTTTATTTCTTGAAGAGCACAAAGTAATTAAATTTCATAGTTTTCTACTTCAGATTGTTTTTCAAATTCTTTGTTTGGTGTTTCCTCTGACTCTTTGTTTGAGGTCTTTTGAGTTTCTACTTTAGCCATAAATAAAGTCAAGTCTTCATCATCCAATGAGCCATCAGACTCAAAATCTGAGTCTTCTTTTGAAAAAAGACTTTTTTCAGTTTAAAGTTAAACTTCTTTTTAGGATAGTAAGTATTTTTCCTAAGCTATTTTTCTAGTTTTTCATCTTCATAAGATCGATCAACATTAGGACATTTAGCAACAAAGTGTCTAGGTTTTCCACAAGTAAAACATTTAAAAGGCATCTTACCCTTAATACTTCTTTTTTAGTTTCTTAACAAGAAGAGCTTCTTTAGAATCTGATAAATTAGAATCACTATCATCCGATAACTCTTTCTTTTCTGCCTTAAAGGTAGTTTCTTTTCCAGTGGAAGTTTTTTTGTTGATTCACATTTCATAGGCAATCAAAGTACCTTTTAAACTATCTAAAGTGAGCTGGTCAAAGTGTTTCTTTTCTTCAAGAGTAGCAATTTTAGCTTCAAATTTATTTGGTAAAGTTTTGATAACCTTAGTTACAACATCAAACTCCTTTGCCTCTTCTCCTAACCCTTTCATAGCATTGACAACTTCATCAACTCTTAAGAAATAATTAGCTACCTTTTCATCATCCCTCATTTTTATTTCTTCAAACAGATGTTTTAGAGTGAGGACTTTTGACTATTTAACTTTTCATTTCCTTGATAGATGCTTTCCAATTTAATCCAAATTTCCCTAGCAGAACTACAATGTATGACCTTGATAAAAACATATTTAGTCAATGCACACAAGAGAGCATGTTTTTCTCTAGCATTGGTTTCATATTTTTTCTTTTCATCAGCAAATGTGGGCAGTGTAGTTGGTATAGTGTACCCAGTTAACACTATACTCCATACATCAAGATCGATAGAAGTTAGATATGTTTCCATTCTGATCTTCCAAAAAACATAATCTATTCCATCAAAAAATGGAGCTCTTGTCATAGATGTGCCTTCATGAGCTTGAGACATTTTGAAAAAACTTCCAAGACTAAAAACAAACCTACATTGGTTAAACCTGACAAAGGACCCTATGCTCTAATACCACTTGTTGGAAGTGGAACTGCTCTGAGAGGGGGGGGGTGAATCAAAGGAGTAAATTCTTTTAAAAAACAAACAACAAGGCCATCTTATGACATACACTATGACATACAATGCTAACTTGAAATATTTAGAACTTCACCAGGATAAGCAAAAGAGAAACTTTTGAAAGATTAAATGGATAACACAACCAACTTATAACACATTTCTTGATCAAGCATAGTTTTATTGTTCATATAAGGCAAAATGAACAAGTTTTCAAAATGCTTTCTTTTGCAGGGGTAAATAGATTTTCAAACACCAGTACATAATACGTAAAGAATACCTTAACCAAGAGCACTGGAAAATAAAGCTGAACAAAGATATATATCAGAGCATTTTGAGAAACTAAAACAAAAATTTCAGCATAAATGACAGAAGGAAAGATTGTGCACACAAAATAATAGAGACACAAAAAGATGTCGAGTGGAAAACCCTCTTGGGGTAGAAAAACCACTCCAAAATGCCTTGCAGGCTTAATCTCAAAAATGAATTACAACATTGTTATAAGCGCCAACTCAATCACTGATACAATCTGAAGCACCTACTTCAATTGGAGTATCAACTCCTTTTCAATGTCTCTTACTATATAAACTTTGCAAAGTAAGGACCTTACAATTGCACGGTGTGTGCAATCCTAAAATCTCCACTGAACAAAAAATATTTCAATAATTCCAAATACACAATGTACTGAATGCAACAGTACAAGAGAAGAAACTCTTTTTCACAAAACTAAAAATGCATCCTTGTTATAGAAACCAGAGATAGTATAAGCAAATATATCTCTCCTCTTTTCTTTCTTTCGACAAGAAGTCACTCTTCTTTCTCCAAGTGTATATTGTTTTCTTTTACAAAACAATCACATCAAAATGGCTTACAGCCATATTTTTATAGAAACAAAAAAACATTTATTTCCTTTCAAGAACCCATATCACCAAATAACCAGGGTTTGTAACAAAATTTAAGAACACTTCAGTTATCCAGAATACCCATACTGGGTTATATTTGTTTTTTTTCTTTTTAAAAAAATCCACTGGAGATTCAATGAAATGATATCAAAGATCATAGAACCCTAGAGTGTTACACTCAGGTTAAACCCAAAAAGAATCTTTTAGCAGAGATCATAAAAAATTTCATTAACTTTCTTTTTAAACTAACAAAACTGTAGCCATGAAATCTTCTCTTTTATAAATGAATTGATCAGATAAAATAGGAGAAGAAACTGAAATAAAACAACATTGTTTTACCTGGTTCACGGTGAAATGAACGAAAAAAATTAACCAAGAAAAGTCTTTGTGTCATAGCTGCTCGCAACAGAGTAGAACCAAAAAACACCAGCTTAAAGTCAACCAAGCTGAAACAATAGTCCAGTATACCTGTTATGTGCATAACCAACCAACATTCCATGTTGGCAAACAAAAGAAACAGATCTGCAAACTTCCAAGGGCGGCGGCTGAAGATAGGGTTTGGTTGAGCAAAAACAACACTATCTTTTCCTTGTTACCACAAGTTACTTGAACATAATTCAATAACATTTGAAATCCATTACAGTTTAGGTCAACAAAACAACATCATTATCAAATAATAATGCCTTCAAATCTGTGGACGAAAATAACAACCCCGACACCATAATGAAGCCAACAAATATGCCAAAGAATATTTCAATGCTTCCAACTCACAAACTACATGAGTGAAGAAAACAACTATCCACATCAAGTCAACATAAACATGTGACTTTTAACAAAATGTAAAGAATATAAAATATCCGCTTCACAAACACATAGTTGACCACCGTAGAAAATAGGAATAGTTTTGTAAAGAAACGATGCCTTGTCAAAGTCATCAACATGCCAAGATATTCAAACAAACAGAATGACCTCATCTAAAGCATGAAGCACTGAAGCACGTTCTGAAGCACATGACATCAAGGACAAATAAACTCAACACCCTTCATCTTCCCTAGTAGTACTCCAAACAGGGAATTTTCATCATATCTCTTTAAGAAGAATTCAATCCCAAAACTAAAACACCATTTAAGATACCCTTTTTTCCTCTTAGGAACATATCAAGTTTTCAGGTGTTCTTGTTTTGTAATAACACCCTCTAATTTTTACTGCTAGACTACTACAAGGCCTAATTAGGCTTGTTTCACAAAGCAACAATAAGATTTACAAACTCCACACTCCTAATATTCACTCCATAGCCTCCAACATGTCACATGGTGTCTAAGTATGCAATTCCCAACATGTGGAATTATCTCCAAACATTTTTTGAGCAAAACCATCCTTCTATATATCTTCCTAGGCCTAATACATAGAGATATTAGGCTAGGGCAGCGTCCAACTTGCCCCAAACTCCTTCCCCTACATCTGCAAACCCTACCAATATGAAAATAATCCTAACTACCCCATTCCACTAATTTTCAGATTTTTCCACTAGTGGAATGGTCTTCTAATCCATGATTTTCCTCTCAAACCCTCAAAACTAGGGTTTTCTGGCTGCTTTTTGTAAATTGACTCAAACTCGCTTCAAACTCAATGTAAAAAAATAAAACCAAAACCAAAATTTAGATAATCGATCCCTCCAATCATTCCAACATGCTTCGGATCATTTGCAAGCTGTACATGGCCATACAAATTGTTGTAGCAACAAGAAATCACCAAAAAATTGTAGAAAAATAGAGTTTGCTTTACTACTTGATTTTCAAAACTTCACTATTAGGTTGCCTCGAACATACCTAGGAAAATTTAAACATTTCCCAACATATTTAAATGGTTCCCAACTAATTTTCAACTACTTGACTATTCAACTTCCCATACATGCCAAAAATGCAAAGTTGCTTGAGCAACTTTTGCAACATTTTTGCAAAACTTAACAATTTGCCTCAAAACTGACCCCACATGATTTAAAACATAAAAAATGGTCCAAATAGACCTTATTACATCAAAAATTTCTTGAACAAACCAAAAAACCAACCTTTACATCTTTTGAGCACATGGGTGCCCTTGCACCAGGTAGCCACAATCTAACTACTCATAACACTATACACACTATAGGGGTATGGGCATAGCATTTCCCTCATATTTACAAAAGCATTGTCCTCAATGCTAACTTTTTATTTTTCTTCTTTTTTATCCCGTTTTCGCTTATTTTTCTAATGCTACGTCTTGTTCCTACTCTTGTTCGTGTTCTTGTTCTTGTTGTTCTTCTTTCTCTTATTTACTTCCACTTCTTCTACTACTACTTCTTGTTCTTCTTCTTGTTCCTACTCTTGTCTTTCTCTTTTTATTTCTTTTGATATTTCTCTTATTTCTCTTTCTCTTTCTCTTTCTCTTTCTCTTGTTCTACTTCTTGTTCTTTTTCTTTTTTCTTTTTTGGGTGGTTGCTTTTTGGTGTAAAGAATTTCTAGAAAGATAATTTTGAAATAAATCACAAAAATGAAGTCAAAATAATTTAAATTTTTTCTTGTAACTTACCAAGGCCAAGGTTGCACTTTTCTAGAAAATTTTCTCAAAAAAATAGGTTTTTTGCAGCCTTGAGAGAGATTTTTTTGGAAGCCCTAATTTTCCAATAAATCACTGAATTATGCTCTAATTAGTTTGAAATTTTTACTATAGGCTCCTCTCTTAAAAATCTGGGAGATATGTGTTTCACAAAATGACCTCAAAAATTGAAAAAAATCCTTGTTGCAATGATTCCAAGATCATTGTTTGATACCACTTGTTATGAAATAACTTACACAATAGAATAATATGATAGGAAATATGTTGCAAATACTTTATAATAATATGTCACTTTGAGGGGGCAGCCTCCTAATCCACTTTGATGGGGATACCTCCAATATTCTTCAATAAGAACAAAATACTCAACATGGTGATATTAACCTACTTATACCGATTATATACACCATATTTACGCCTAGGATGTCACCTAGGTAAACCTAGATAACCCTATATAAGCCTAAGGCTGACCTAAATAACTAAATAAAAATATAATAATGATAATGACTTAGTTAAGAGTTAAGGTAGTCACAAGTTAACTACTCATAACACTATACACACTATAGGGGTAGGGGCATAAAAGATTATGTATTTTTATTTATATGTTCATATATATATATATATATATATGTATGTAATAATTTAAATATATATTAAAAATAATATTCATAAGATATTATAAGAGAATATTTAAATAATAAAATAATATATAATAATTGCATGTCAAATTGAAGAATCATAACCAACATCTCAATCCAAGACTTCAACAGTCCTCCATGGTACCAAGATGTCAATATTTCCAAACCACATGAAGATAGCCATCTCTTATCAATAGAACCCAAGATGTTAATGAAATCTCATTGCATAAAAGAAACAAAATCCAAGAACCCCTCCATAACACTAACAATTGATGCAAAAGATCATCCATCATCAAATGATGATGTTGGAGTATGGGAAACACTGAAAGGGGGGTGAATCAATGTTTCAATAATCAATTTCAACTTAATGATTCTTCAAAACACTTAAACTCTTTGAAAATAATAAATGTCCAGTTTCAAGAGTACAATCATATGTGATAACCAAACTTCAGATTCTTAAACAACATGTAAACTTAAATGTTGCAATGTAAATAAAGGAAACAACAAGACCAAAAAACATCCACAAAAGAATCATAACACTATATTTTTCATGAGTGGAAAACCCTCATAGGGATGAAAAACCACTCGTAGAATGCCTCACTAGCTTATCAAAATGCCTCACTGGTAGAGCCTCACTGGCTACAAAATGCCTCATTGGTAGAACCTCACTAGCTATAAAATGCCTCACTAGCTACAAAATGTCTCACTGGAAACATACAACCTCACTGGCCAAAGATCAAACTTGTCTCACTAACATGATCTTTTACAACATTTTCTGAATCATGAATAAAAAAATTACAAAGGGTTTCTCTGTCTCATTGCATAACATTACAACTTTCAAAATTAACATGCTTCATGTCCTAGAGGTTCATGTTATTGGAACCTATAAAAAACAAAGTATACTAATCTCCTTTCAACTGTCTTTGCATATAGATTATTACAAGACTAATTTCTCATTGATTCTCATGAATCACTTTTATAGAATATATGATTTTACAATAAAAGCATCAACCCAAGAATAGTAACATATCACTATTTTTATAACAATCAAAAGTTCACATAATGCTTCCATTTATCACTAACTGAAACTACCAAATATATCCTGCTCAAACTATTTTCATAACTACCCTTGAAGTCATCGAGATGCTTTTTCCTTCAACAAAATAAATTGCCTTTGATATATTGTCGACACATAGTGTAAATTGTGTGTAAACATTAAACAAAAGACATGTATAAATGTGACATAAAACCCATGATCCCAAGTCGACAACAAAAGAGCAAGACACAACCTATACAAAGACTTTTAACAAATCTACTAAATGGTTTAAACCTTGTGCCCTAGCAGTGGGTAACTCAACCACCAAATAAGTATACATGGTGTGCCCTAGCATTAAGATCTGAAGACTCAAAAACCAATAAACCCTTTACATTACATAAAGTGTATGCCCTTGAAGCCCAAGGTCGAAACCAAAAATGACATTAATCAGAAATTGATATCCAAGTCGACACGATAAGATAACAAACCCAAAGTATAAAAAATCTAACCTGAGTACAAGCACAAGAAACAGTTATAACAATAATTTTTGAAAACAACATGAACGAGACAAATACCAATCTAGTTTAACCAACAACCAAGGAGAGAAAGGAATCGAGTTACAAAAAAACTCTTCATTGAAAGATTTAACTACCTGAATAACCTCCAAACCATTTTCCTATGTAACCATCCATCAAACCACTATTTTCCTCAATGTTTTCCTTCCTTCACCAAGCTTCTATACCGTCATGTTCACCAAGCTCTTCAAGCCCTAAATTGGCTACTAAAAACCATGTTTCATTATTTTCCAAATGATAAATTTTAGGGCACAATTATTCTGTCAATATACTTCACAAACAAACATTCACTTAGAGCCATTCATTATGTCGTTGTTACCACTCATCATTTGTTTCCCTTTGCAAGTCAAAACACATTATTATGTCGATGTTTGAAATTATTTGCATGAATATAATAAACCTCATAATATACAATAATATATGTCAGTCCTCTTTGTGTATTTTCATGAAATTAATCAAACACCAAAATGGTCCAAGGCCGTTGTGTCAAGGTTAATCAAAAATCATAGTAATGGTTGTTGCCTTTGTGAATAACATGCCATCCCATCAAATACCAATCAAATAACACTAACCCTTCAATGTATGCCAAGATAAACACTTGGCATCAATGCCAAAACCAATGTCAAAGGGGTCAACAAACTCCCCCTTTGGAATTGATGTCAAACCTTCCAAAGAACCTGAAAGAATATCACTTGTAGATCATAACATGCTCATGAACCTAAAATAATATCACCTGTAGATCTGCACCATGCTCATCTCCCCCTTTTGACAACAATGCCAAAGGTCAAAGGGGTAGTAAATCAACAAATGGCCACTGCATCAGCATAACCTATATAGAAACCAACTGTCCAAAACTCTCAAACTATTGTCACAATGAAAACCAAACACTGTCAGATCAGAATAAAGAAACCAGAAACAAAATACCACCATAATAATTGCCATAACATAGAAACTTGCCAAACCATATATGCCAACCAAGAAGAAACATGAGAAGCATCATATCTACACTGCAAAGATAGAAGTGAAGTAGCAACATAATGAACCACCAGGGGTGAATGATAATCTATAAAAATCCCCATGAAACCATGCAACCAATAAGATCATTTGTTCAAGTACCTTCAAAATCATAGTTTATATACAAGCATTCCATAAATCTGTGATGGGATCTTTATATGCATATTGTTCTTGTTGAATAACTTTAACTAGCTCCTTTAGCATGTTCCTCCTCCTTTTATTGATAATCAATATAGTAGCAACATATCGAAGAAGATGGTTTCCATTTGTCTGGATAGCATTCAAATACCTTTCTTGAAAAAGAGGTCAATAATGCCATTTCTTCCATTCTCATGATTGAAGAATATAAAAAGACTCCAATGCATCAAAATCTCTATTGGCTACCACATGTCACTATACATAGCATTATTTTGAGCATTGTTCTTTATGTCAGTTGCAACCTATAGTTAATTTATTCAATGAGATAAAAAAAATCATCGCATAACAATACTCAATGTCAAATTATGCCCAACTTGTATTGAAGCTCTTCATTGAAGTGTGAACTAAATACCTACTCAAGGTCACTCTAAAAAACAATTGTTCCAACATTGAATGGGCTAGCTATACCAAAGAAGTAACACAATCTTTGAAAGGTATTTGAAACTCAAACACTAGACATTACCACAATCCAAATAATGATAAGTAACTAAGCAATTATCAATACACAGGACAATATTGATGTACCCATTAATAACGCCATCTAGTCATCAAAGAAGTGCATCCAAATCCATGATGAAGGCATAGAAAAAATAATGATCCAAATACTATCTCAAGAAATCCCTTCATCAAATTAAAGCAAGTAAAGCAAGGATGAAACACTATGTTCAAATTGTCTCAATGTTGTCTTTCCTATAATCATCAATACTCTTTTTGAACATTTTTAGCAATCTGTGTGTCCACATCTTGATCAACCTTTTGACCTTTATTTTTAAGACTCTTCCTTTGTCTAGCAGATGAAACGAAGAGTGAAGTATTTGATATGAGTAAAGTGAATAGTCCGTTACACTAACAAACATTGTCTGTCTTGTGAGACTGACTGTATTGAACCATGTTGACTAAAAGCACTAATCATTGACAAGAAACTTGCACAAGATGTCATCATTAACTGAGATCTTTCCACATCTTAGCATAATATTATAGTTAAGAACCACAACATCCAAACTGATACTTACCACATGAGACACTCCAATATCAATCATTGACAAGGATTCGTATTAGATGACATTATTAAACATTACCAAGAGTGTGGATATTACCTCAGTTTCAAGACACACCCCATGAGTACATAACCACAAAAGAAACATAGAACATTTCATTCCAACTTTCTTCAAGTGTCAAAGCAGCATCACTTCACTTACAAAATCAAAGTTAATGTCTCAAGTTAAGTTATCAAGGTACTGTCCTCTTCCATAATCAAAAACCAAACCTCAATATGTATACCGATACCACATTTTGTATATGCAAGATAAAATACTATTCAGAAATCCAAATATTGATATGTTTTTTGCACCATTAAATGCTCAAAACATTCAATGAACTCAATGTTCACACTGTCCTGAGAGTACTATTCAATTGCAAACTCATTCAATGAACTATCAACGCAAGCATAGAATTTTATGTAACAAATCAATTAATCATTAGTAAAGACTCTATCTTGAGCATCATAAAAGCACTGTTTGCATGCAGATCATTCAATTTCACTATTACCAAAGACCAAGAAAAATATTAGCCTTCAAAACTAGAACTACTACCAACATAAGAACACCAAAACACTACAAAGATACAACCTCTTTACTGCTAACTAAGGGGTTTAAATGAGATATCAGTTATCATTTCCCCTAAACCTCATGCTTCTCCTTAAGCATTCATTGATGTTTCTTATGAACATGCACAAGATTAGGTCCTTTATTTTCTTTTTCTTTCTTTCTTCTCCAAAACTTTTGAATTCTTGTCTTCTTGGGATGTTTCCTTCTACAAACTTTCTTCTCAAGTTTCACAAACCTAGTTCTATAATGCTTTACAACATGACCATAGTTATGAAATTTATAACATATTACATTCATATTCTTTGAGAATGAATATTGAATCCTTTTAGACCATCTTCTACAATAACTTGCTTTATGCCCATAACCATTACATAAATAATAATAACTAGGAAATTAATAATTGTACCTCACTAATTGATCTTGCCAAGGAGGTGGAGATCCTATGAACCAATTGGATCTACTTCTTCTTCCTCTATTGAAGTCCTTGAATATTCTATTATCAATAGTCTTAATTTCTAATTTCTTATTTTCTTCAGTCTTAGTGGCAGCAATGTGATAGCTTAGATCTATCTTCTTTCTTGGAGTTTTTCTGACCCCAGAACGTTGTCTTTCTTCATAGCCCAAACTAGTAACATCCTTGTGATGTTTTTGCTTTCTTAACATCTCATTTAATTTGTTGGTGCTCTCATCAAAATTGTGATTCTTTTCTAACTTTTTCCTAACATTCTCAAGATATTTCCTTAAAGAGATCATTTCTCCTTCAAACTTGTGGCATTCAACAGTTTTAATTTCCAAATCAAATCTTGTCATGTCAGCTATCCTCTTGTTTTCTTCGATCCCTAATTTCATATTGACAATCAACTCATATTTTTTAGTGTGTTCTTTTAACAGAGAATTTTCCTCTATACTCATTTTCAATGAGACAATCTCATTCTCTAACTTTTTACAATCTTCCACTTTGGTTTGCAAGTTTATGCTAGTAACTTCTTTAACTCTTCTAGACTCTTCTAGTTGCAACTTTAGATCTTGATTCTCCTTTCTGAGTTTCTCAATCTCATTAAGGGAATAAATAAGTTCACCTTCAAAGTCAATTTCACATTCATCTTCAAAATATTCTTGTTCAAAATCACTCACTAAGTGATCTTCTTCTTTGCAAACACTCTTCTCTATATAGTCATTTTTTGAACTAGGTTTAGGAGGTATTTTTTGCTCAACATTCTGCTAGGTATTTCGTTTTCCTCTATTTCACTTACTTTTTTCCATAATGAGTACTCCACTACTAGGAACCCCTAAGTTGGTTAGACTTATGTAAGGGTATGGCTCTTATACTACTTGTTGGAGTAGGGGAAACACTGACAAGGGGTATGAATCAGTGTTTCAATAATCAATTTCAACTTAATGATTCTTCAAAACACTTAAAATCTTTGAAAATAATAAATGTTCAGTTTCAAGAGTATAAACATATGTGATAACCAAAATTCAGATTCTTAAACAACATGTAAAGTCAAAAGTTGTAATGTAAATAAAGGAAACATCAAGACCAAAAAAATCCACAAAAGAATCATAACACTTTGTTTTTCATGAGTGGAAAACCCTCATAGGGATGAAAAACCACTTGTAAAATGCCTCATTGGCAGAGCCTCACTCACTGGCTACAAAATGCCTCACTGGAAGAGCATCATTGGCTACAAAATACCTCACTGGCTACAAAATGCCTCACTGGCTACAAAATGCCTCACTGGCAACATACAACCTCATTGGCCAAAGATCAAACTTATCTCACTAACATGATCTTTTGCAATATTTATGAATCATGAATAAACAAATTATAGAGGGTTTCTTTGTCTCATTGCATAACATTACAACTTTCAAAATTAACATACTTCATGTCCTAGAGGTTCATTTTTATTGGAACCTATAAAACACAAATTATATTAATCTCCTCTCAAATGTCTTTGCATATAGATTATTACAAGAATAATTTCTCATTGTTGCTCATGAATGACTCTTATAGAATATATGATTTTACAATAGAAGAATCAACCTAAGAACAGTAATGTTGTGCACTTTTTGCACACATGCCCCATCAGAGGTAGGGAACCTCTTTTCTTTGTTTTTCTTTCCTAGTTTTGCTTTAGGTCTGACCTTTTCCCCTTAAGGGATAGGTTCCTCTAAATTTTGGGTTAACTTCACGTGATTGATTCTCGTGGTTCCATCTACACTTTAGGTGTCTTATCTTGCAAAATTGTGATCTTGGATGATGCCTTGAACTTGGGTACTTAATGAAAATTTTGTTAACGCAAAAAATTATGCAAGTTTTGGTAAATTTCATGGAAATCCATATCAAGTGGATTTTCCCAAAGGAGTGGGAAGGTCACGAAAATTCATCCTTGACAGATTTTTTTGAAGGACTTAGGTTTCATGGAATCTACCTAAGGATGGACTCCCTAGGTGTCTGGGCATTCATTAAAATCCTTCTATGATGGATTTTCTTGAATCCGTTATGGCCTCAAATCCCCAAAGTTTGGTGTTTAGTCTTGTCAAGCATTTATCATCCTATTAGTCATCGTACTTGCTATTTATTGCTCTTTTGGGGGGTCGATTTATGCTCTTGTTTCCTCATTTGATTCTCATTTTGAGTTATGCATTTAAAGGATTTCTTTGAAGGTGATCTTGCATTTTTTGTGGGAACAAATTTGGATTGATACTACACTTGTGAGATTATCAACTAAGGTTTTTGAGTGATATTTTTGCCATTGTTTCACATTTGCATGATCAGAGCTAGTGTTTTCATAATTTCTTGTGGATTTATTAAAATTTCTTGATGGTTTAATGGTACATTTTGAGAATTTATTTTATTTTACATTACCATTCAATTTCAAGATTGCCTCATCATTTTCATTTGATATTATCTTTGGTTGATTTATTTTGATTTGTCAACATTGGATTTTGTCCTCAATGTCTATTGCTTTAATTTTCATCCTTTTGAGATTAAATGAATTACAGTATCGATCCTGAGCTAGGTTCTTTGAGTTTTGTGGTTGAAATTGGGTTATGAAACTTATGTTTTCAATGAGGTTAAGATTCTAGATTCAAACTGTATATCACTCATGAAATGTGCCTCCATGATTAAGAATTAGATTTTTTTGTGCCCTACAAATATGAATTCAAACTGTGAAACATAATCACCCTTGAATCCTAGTTTTTGTTTGAAGGAATTGATTGTGATCAAATCATTTATGGATGAGTGAGTATTGAAATCTTTTGTATTTTGATGATTATACTTGCATTTAAACCCAATATCATTTTGATTTATGAGATTTTAATTTGGGGCATATTATGAATGATGAAAATGTGACCAAGTTCATCGTTTTGAAGAAATAAATGATAAGGAAAAACTTCGTGAAAATCCGTCGTTGATGAAAAATCCCAACAGTTTTTTCCTTCGCGGATTTCTCCAAACCTTGCACCTTTCACGAAATATGTCTAGGGGCATATTCCCTGAAGGTTGGTTCCTTCGTGAAAATCTCTTGATCCCATATTTCCCCGAGTCCTTCACGCTTGAAAATTACTGAAGAGGTAAATATCTTTGGAAATTTTGAGTTGAGTCTCAAGAATGATGAGTTGTGAGCCTTCATGGAATTTTAAATGTTTTATGACCAAGTATTCTAGTTTTCGCTAAAATTTGCCTATGGGGGAAATCCCCAAGCCTCCAATCCTTCGTGATATCCAATTGAGGGTGGATTTCTTGAAAGATTTTTCATCGCTAAAATCCATGGGAGGTGGATAAACTCGAAGTTTTCTTGAGAGGAATTTTCAAAGGTTTTAACTTGGTTTTAATGATCTTGGCACTAATTAGAAATGATTTTAGAACTGCATAGATTCATTTAATGATGCAATTCAGGTATTCTCCTTAGCAATGTGGTAATTATTGTCTTTTTCTTGAATAGATGCAGGGTGCAAGGATGTAGAGTCTAAGGAAAAGTTAACTAAACCTATTAAGGAGGGTCCTCTAACCACAACAAAAAAAATGAACTATGATTTTAAGGGCATAAATCCATAGACCAATATCATTTCCACATGGAGCAAGGTTATAGATACCAACATGGGTCATGTGGACTATGATGATTTCAAGCAAAGGATGTTCGGTGAAACACAAACCCCTCTTTCTCAAGTCATTACTCATACAGGATTGGCTCAAGCTACTAGTTTTCCACCTTCATTACAATGCCCTGCATGTGTTATAGAATGTGCCAAGAACTATGATTCTGATAGTAGGGTAATTGTGGGCCCTTAGGGAAGAATAGTGGAAAACATAAATGAGGAGTTCATAGTTGGGGCTTTTAACATTGGTTCCCATCATAAGTTGGTGAAGATAAATATAAAGGAGGTGGAGTTTTATTAGAAGGATCCCTCAAGAGATTTAGAAATCATGAATGGTGCTTGGATTGAGAAACCCAAGTTGCATTACTCTAAGTTTCCCAAGCAAATATATAGAGAAAACTTCAAGCAGGAATACAATGATATGATTACTATTTTGGGCATAGTAATGGGTTTGGATGAGGCTTTCATGTTTAAAGATTGGATTTTTTATGTCATTTCACAAATTTTCAAAGGCACTCATTACCATTGGGCTGGAATCAGCACTGATAATTTGGACATGCAACTAATAAGTGTGCAAGATACAAAGAAATTCACCATGACATCATATCTTGTGTACTTGCTTGTTGGAAAGAACAAATATAGGGGTTTGAGTTGCAAAGGATTCCTAGGTAAAGATAGAATATGTGATGTATACCCTTAGCTACAATTCCCTACATCAAATTATAGGAGAGAAAATGATTCCTTTCTTATGTACATTAATGGAAAGCTTCAAGAGGCACTCCATGTTAAAATTTCAGCGAATGCAATGCATCTAATCAAGAAATATGGTTATTGCTTCATCCAATTTACAAGGTTTTCCTATATCACAGTGCATGGTTCACTAATAGTTCCCTTTAAACTTCCAAGATACCCAACTGATAAGCTCATACTGTTGTAAGTGTCTAGGCAGGTAGTTGCATTTGATGTGGTTTTGAAGAACATGCATAAAACAAGATTTGGGGGTGATTTTCCTCTAAGGGTCCGAGGTTAGGAGGCTTGTCCTTTTATTCAAGGTGCTCATCATTCAGAGAAGGAGATGGTTAATTTCCATTTATACTCACATACAGATAGAGGGATCTTTGATCCCTATGGTGGTGCACAGAAAATGGTCAACAGAGAATTCAAGCATAAAGACCACATTGAAGATTATTGGGCTAACTGTAGAGATGAGTTTGAGGTGATTAGAAGGAATTGTTATAGACTCTCCTTGAATTTAATTAGACTTCATGAAATAGCCAATTTTCTAGACTGGGTTGACGATGAAGAGGATCTTCTACAACACCATGATTTTGAGCAATATAAGGATAAGCCACTCCCTATAGTAAATTGGTTAGAAGAAGAGGTAGTTGATTTAAATGTGCTTACTGCTCTTGTACTGAAGCACTCTAAATTATGGGTGAAACACAAAATTATGGACTTAGAGGAAGATGGAACTAAGTTCACCTATGATTTGATGGGAGATCTTGAATCTCATTCAGAAGAAGAAACAAAGAACACAAAGGATGATACTATTGAAGCTCATTCAGAGGAAGAAATAGAAGACACACAATTCAGATTTAAGAGAAGAACCAGGAGCCAAGCTAAAGAAAAGGAAGCTAAGAGGCAACCTATTGCCAAGGTGAGGAAACCTTCAAAAGAGATAACTAAAGAAGAGACTAAGGAATCCCAGCCCTCTAAGAAGAGAATACTTGTCACAAAAGGCTAGAAGATGACTAAATCAAAGTCTAAGAAGGAAAAAGAAAATGAGGAAGGCACTGCTCCTATTAAGGTGGTAGAAGTAGAGAGTTCATGAGAAAATCCACAGGTATATGTGGGGATAAGTCCTCCCAAACAAAAGGCTTCTCTTACAAAATATGTTAGTGAAATGATGGATAAACTTGAAAGGAGCAATGAAGAAGCACCTATTGATGGTAATCCAAAGGAAACAAAGAGAGCAGTTACAAGAAATAACTCTCCTCCCAATTATCATGTTCAGAACATGCCAGTGGATGAGGATATTGTTCTTGATGTGGAAAATGTTTCAAGAAATTCAGAAGAGGAACTAGAAGATGAGGATGTGCCTATTCCCAAAAGTGGGGAGTTGAATAATTTTAGGAAGAAATTAGAGGAGAATGTTACAGAAGTACAAAGCAAAGAGGCAACATTAGAGGTGACAATAGAAATTCCTTCCCAGCCTTCAGTGAAGGAGCATATAGATGTATCACATGAAGAGGATAAGAATGAGGAGAAGCATGATGTAGAGGAAACTGATAAAGGTCAAGAAGATGTTGAAGATCATCCCTCTGAGAATCAGCAAGAAAAAGGTGTCTCTCAAGAAAATGTAGAGTTTGATGTTCCTGATTGGCTAAAAGAAAGATTAAAGACCAAGCCAATCATTGTTGAAGAAGAGACTCCTAATTGGGATAAGTTCTTGGCTAATTGGGGTCAGCCAAAAGAGAGGAAGAAATTCAAGACAATATCCAAATTTTCAAGAGATAAATTCAATAATAGGGTTGTCCACATTGCCACTCCTATTGAGGACAAATACAAAGATGAAATCAAACCTTCAAATTACAAGGTGCAAACCATTAATCTTGGTCCCACCATAAAAGATAAAGAAAAAGAAGACCTCCAGGAGTCAGTTCAGACCATATTGAAGAGGTTGGACAATGAAACCCAGGACAAAGAAGAGTTGCAAATACAATTGAGGTAGGTACAAAGGTATGTGAAACATTTGATCAAGCCCCTACAAACTCAATCTGGTGATAGAGCTTCATTTTCTAAGGGTTTGTTGTCAAAGGATGCGGTCTCTAATATCGAAAGGATGAGGGCATCCTCACAAGTCACCCAAGAATGGATGGTTAGTGTGATAAAAAGAGAGGATGGGATGATTGAAAATATATTGCATACTTATGAGAAAGTCGCATCTTTTCTAGAGGATACTTCTCAATTTGCATTAGATTGTCAAAAGTTAAATGATGCCACTATTTATGAGCTGAAAAAAATCATAGAGACTTCAAAAGAAGAACTCATCAAGAAGAACATCTTTACCTCAAATGATATAGCTAAATCAATGGAATGGATGGAGTTATGGAATTATAGAAAGGAGCTTATGATGAAAGCCCTTAAGAAGATGACAAAGATCTAGGGTAAAATAAAAGAAATATATGACAGTCGTGCTGCATTTTTAGAGATTGTCACTAGAAGTACAAAGTTTGGACAAAAGAATTTAAATGTCAATCAATTGCAGAAATGGTGGCACGAGGTATATTCTCCAATTGAAAATGTTCCCATCATTAAAGATCAACTTAAGGACACAACTATCTATATCTCTAGCTTAGATAAATACCAAGGGTCACAAATAGAGTGGGAGAAGGCTTTGATTAAGCATGAAGATGAAATAAAAATGATTAAGTTGAGAATAAAATTTATTCTAGTTCCCAACCCAGCCGACCTGAAAGATGTGCTTGCAAAATTCAAAGAAATTTCTAAAAATGAAGAAGAAAAGGATAAGGAGGACGACCCCGCCTAGTTTTCTTAAAAGATATGATTTTTTTAATTTTTTCAAGGATACAAGTCAATCATGCCTAGTTTTTTGCACCAAGACTTTATTTAATTGTAAAGTTACCTTTTAAGGCTGACTTATGGGTAAGTGCACCAAGATGGTTCCCAAAAAGGGGGACTTAAGTGGATAGCTTTTTTCTGAAATCAGGAAATACTGACCTTGGACGTGAAATTGAGGATACTTAGACTCAAAATTTTGAGATGGAACAAAAAGAAGGATTCAAGTGCTTCGAGTCTACTTTCTAAACTACTAATTTATTTTGAAAATGATTGAGATTAAGGGGTTCAAATGAGGGACGTACACAAATTGGTGTTGTTTTTGTCAGAAAAACATAACATAGCAACTCTTGTACGACCCTCGTACGGTGAACTTTTTTTTAGTATTTTTAAAATCGCAATGGTCAGAAGTTAGCTAACAGTATGTAGTTGATGCATGATTTTTATGATAATTTTTTAATGAATATTTGATTTTTTACTAATTTGTGAAGTGGACATATCCTAAAAATAGAATTTTGGTTGTGCTACCCCTACAAATTTTGGAAACTAATTGATTTGTTTTTTTTTTTAATTTTTTAATTTTGTATAATGGAGTCTAGTTTCTAAAAATGTAATTTATTTGAAAAATTGATGAACGGTTAATTTATAACGAAAAAAATACCAAAAACTACTTTTTGGCAAAAAAAAGACATACAGATAAAATAAATTATGGATGAAAGACTTGACATTTTCAGAAAGTGAAAAAAATTACATCGTTGGATAGCTAAGAGATAACCCAACATTACCCATGTGTTCAATTTTTTCGATATTGAACCACATGCAATCTTGACAGTGAGCACGAACTCGATTATGAGAAATATGGTGGATTAATTATAAACACGTCTCTGGTCGTTGGGAATGCCCTCCAAGCCTTTGGGTTAGTATTCCAAGGCAAATACCAAGCTTAAAGTTCGGTAATTCCCAAAGCATGATATCATGCGAGTGCGTTATAACATGCTCGCGTTATATCTCACTTTTGACATGGTTTTTGCTTCTACGGGGAACATGTCTACTAGCACATAATGCGAGCGCGTTATAACATGCTCGCGTTATGTCTTACTTTATGTTAAATGCTAATATATTAATGTATGCTAATATATTTTTATGTACATGTATGTATGTATGCTTGTATGGATGTAAGATTATATGTACATATGTATTATGCTTGTATGTATGCATTTATTTATGTCTTTAGACGAAGGGAGAATTTAGAGAGAGTCTAGAGAGATGGAGAGGGGGTCGAAGTGAGAGTTTAAGAGGGAGGGAGTGGGAGAGAATGGGTTGGATTGAGGGGGACTTAGCTAGGCAGGGTGGGAGGGATAGAGGGAGGGAGAGAGAGAGAGGGGGGGTCAGAGAGAGAGAATTGAGGAGAGGGAGAGAGAGAGAGGGGTGGGAGAGAGAGAATTGAGGGAGAGGGAGAGAGAGAGAGACAAAGAGAAAGAGAGGGTTATGTAGGTAGGGTGTGAAAGGGAGAGACTTGAGAGTGTGAGAGGGAGAGACTTGAGAGTGTGAGGGGGGTGAGAGGGAGAGACTTGAGAGATAGGTAGTGAGAGGGAGTGTGAGAGAGAGGGAGTGTGAGAGAGATGGAGTGTGAGAGAGAGGGAGTGGGAGAGAGGGAGTGTGAGTGAGAGACCTGAGAGAGGGAGAGGGTGTGAGAGGGAGTGACCTGATAGAGGTAGAGAAAGAGGGGGGTGGAGTGAGAGGGACTTATCTAGGTAGGGTTGGAGGGATATATAGAGAGAGGGGAGAGAGACAAAAAGAGAGTTACCTAGGTAGGTTGCCAGAGGGAGAGACCTTAAAGAGAGAGGGGGTGGGAGGAAGAGACATGAGAGAGAGGGTGAGAGAGGTAGTGGGAGAGAGTGGGATGGAGTGGGAGGGACATAAAGAGAGATGGATAGAGGGAGTGAGAGAGGGTGGTAGGGATTGATTGAACAATAGGTACGTAGAAAGAGGGAGACGATAGATAGAGAATATTAGAGAAGGTGGGAGGGAGGGGAGGAGGGAGAGGTGAGATGTATAGATAGAGAGAAAGTGATAGGGGTTGAGGGTATAGGGTTGAGGGATTAGGGTGGAGGACCTATAGGGTTTATGGTTTCTAGGGTATTAGGGTTTAAGGTTTGAGGGTTGATGGAATAGGTTTGATGGTAGAGGGTATTTGGTTGAGGGTATAGGGTAGAAGGTTTAAGGTTTAAGCATTTAGGGTTGAAGG